>JAJJHQ010011965.1:5037881-5181926 GCA_021223825.1 Drosophila ironensis
AAAAAAAAATCCTAATAAAGTTAATAATAAATGTCCAGCAATTATATTTGCGGTTAATCGAACAGCTAATGTTCCTGGTCGAACTACATTTCTAGAGTTGATGTGATAAAAATCGAGTTGTCTACAACCATAGTACTAATAAGGCAAAGTTTATAAATAAAAGACGCCACTCTTGGGATATCTAAACCTACTGCATTAACTTTATTCAGTTGCTTTTAGTATAAAAGTACAAAATATGACCTAAAACTACTACTGTTCGGGGAGGGGCTCCCGGAAAACCTTTCGGGCCTTAGTAATCTTCGTCGCAGAAGCACCCATCCCGCGAGTTCTCCACAATCCAGTCCAGGTATTTGGTGACCCGCGTGTACACGCCCGGGTAGTTGGGCCGGGCACACCCATTGCCCCACGAAACGATGCCGATCTGCTCGAAGCGCTTGTCGTCCGGCCGGAGGCGCACCAACGGACCTCCGGAGTCGCCCTGGCAGCTGTCCCGGCCCCCGACGCCCGGGTAGCCGGAGCACATCATGTTCTTGGTGATCATCTTCTGGGTGTAGTTGGTCTGCGCCACGCACTCGTCGTTGTCCAGCACGGGCACCTCCACCTCCTGCAGCAGGCACGACGGCTTGCCGTCCTCCTTGAGCGTGCCCCAGCCCGTGGCAATGGCCTTGGTGCCCACGAAGAGGTCCTGCCGCTGCTCCTGACGCGGCAGGCAGATGGGCCGGATGAAGCTGGTGATCGGCACCCGGTCGTTCAGGCGCAGCAGGGCTATGTCGTTGTCGAAGTTCGAGAAGCTGAACTTCTGGCTGAAGGCCCGCAGCACGAAGCGCGTCTCCGGGCGCTCCTTGTCGTTGCATCGGTCGTGCTCGCCGAAGGTCACCTTGATCATGAACCACATGAACCCCTTGACGCAGTGGGCCGCCGTCAGCACGTACCGGTCGTTGATCAGCGTCCCGCCGCAGTAGAACCTGTTGAAGTAGCTCAGCCGCGCCATCCACGGGTACTCGCTGACCCCGGTCGTCGTTCCGCCCACGATCCGGGACTCGTCGTTTCGCTCGCCGCACCTGTCGAGGGGATAAAAAGAACAGAAGTACTGGTAGAGTGATACTGAGACTTTCCAATTATTAAATAATACTATAGGATTGCAACAAACTACCAAAAACATTGGTTCAATGGTTGAAAACAAGCAGATTATGTCTGTATTCAGATTTGCTGGGGTATTTCGTAGCATAACCCTAAAGTTCCAGTCAGGGTGTCGAAAATTTCTATAGTATCTATTGATTAAACTTATCGTAACTAATCGATCTGACAAAAGTTGTCCTTTGGAACCAAATCGAAAATACTAAAATAGAAATTAATGGATTCGGTTTAATCCCATTCTTATCACATACATATATTCCTAAACCATATTGAAACAGTGCAATTTCTTCGCATAAAACGATATTGAAACTACGCGTAGTTTTTGCAATATCCTAATCCATCGAACCTTATTTTATCAGAGTAACATCTATATAATTTCAAGTAAAAACCATCGAATGGAGAAAATTAACCATGAAGCCTCATTAGCCGGCCTACCATAAATCTACGTCGATGCAGATGAACAAAAAATGGATTGGGTCAAGGGTGGCCCTGCGAGTGGCGGCGATCTCTCCGTTTCTTATTCGGCAAGTTCAGGGTTCAGCAACCCCGGCATAAAGAAAGTGTCAAATTGCTTTATGGGCGAGCATAAAGCAAATGAGCGATATTTGCTGATTTTATGGTGGTCATCCTCGGCGACGCAGCGACTTGAATGTGTTACATTAAACAGGTTTTTAATTACCCCGGCTAACAAGTGCTTGCAACCGAATTGAGATTCCTCCAGCCGGCCAGAAAGGAAGCGTAACAAGTTATGTGTATGCATATGGTTCTTTTCGTTGTTTCCCCTTCTTTATTTTGGCCACACAATCAATCGATCCGATACGATCCCATCCACTGCGATCCGGCCTGGCCGAGCTGGCCGCAGCAAGTATTTGGGATTCAGATTTTGTGTGTGTTTAATCGTGTCATTGCCCCAAAATGGATGCCAGGCAGCCGGCCGAGAGGCGTCCCGAAACAAAGAAGCAAAATGTGCGACAACGACCCACTTAGGAGACGGCCAGTCCGGGCCAGGCCAGCCAGTAAGCCAGCCAGTCAGCCAGCCAGCCAGCCAGCCGAGCCGGCTTGGCTAAAACAAAGCAACAAAACTACAGCCGGAGTCGGAGTCGGAGTCGGCGGCATTCCCCTGCCACCCCCGCACACATTAATATGACATGACGCATTGAGCGTACGCCTTGCCTTCAAAGGTATCTGCTACACGCACTCGTATCTGTATCTGCATCGGTGAATATACTCGCACTATCCGCGTCTGCGAGCGCGCGCACACACGTTCTCAAAACGCCAAACAGAGAGTGTTATCAAATCGTATGCAAATCAGTTTCTTTTCTTCTTTCAAATGCAAAAAAAAAAGCCAAAAGAAACAAAGAAAAAGTACAAATTATATATAGAAATAAAACGGGTTTCGGGCCTTGATTAACAAATAAAAGAATTGTGCTGGGCCCCGGCGTCGAACTAAATTTATGGTTGGCTTTCGATGCATGAAGGGGAAATTTTCAGAGCTTGAAAGATCAAGAGATTTATCTCAGTGATGGGAAGGAATAGTTGAATTGATTCCAATGGGGTTCCCCTTGAAAATCGGCTTCCTTTTGAGACGACTCCCTGTGCGGACCCTCGGGCATTCGCTTGTGCCAAGAGCCAAAGCCAAGTGCCGAAAGCCAAAGTTGAATTCCCAATTGGTAATGCAATTTGTTTAATGGCCAGTCAAGAATGCATTCCGAATGCAATTCTTCAGGGGCAACCTGTCTGCGGGGTCAAGCCGGGAATTGGCATTGCAAAACGGGTGAGCCATGGGCGGGGAATCTTTTGGGACAAGAAAAATGCGCCAAAGGCCCCCAAAGATGTTCCTCTTCAGGCTTCAAGGAATGTGCGGCAATAGTTTCTTTTTAATGATGTATATAGGCAGCCAAACGAATTTACGTATGTATGTAGCCGAGAGCTATGGCTTTTTACTGAATCCTGCAACAATAGCTACTCAATTTGTCTTCCGTATCTGTGAACTGGTTAACCCGATATATTTCAAAGAATTGAAGATCTTGATGGATGGTAAAACTATGTTTTGAAGGCCTATATAGTAGCTCATAAAATATTCAAGCAGCACACTGTTTCTGCAATTTGGACTTTTGGCTATCTAGTTTTCGTTCCCACAGTTTTCCCAAGACAAAATCAGCGTGCAGGAGCATCGGGACGATTGCGTGATCTTCTGGCAGGCACTCAAATCTATCTGTAACTTTAACTGTTTGTGCCATTTGTATGCCATGACAATGACAAGCCAGAGTTGTTTATCACCGCCCCGGCCGTCTAACTGGAAGTTGTCATCATGGCCATGACAGCTTTTGTATCGTCCAGCGTGCGTGTGCAGCTTGTGCCCCTTCGCATCTCAGTGCCCGAGCATCCGAGCATCCGAGTATCTGGGTATCTCCACTCACCTGCAGGAACATGTCGGCGCTGTTTGGTTCTGAGCTGCCGGCGAATTATTGCGATTGAACCCGCCGAACCAATTCTTGATCGGATTTTGCCGGAGTACAGGTTTGTGGCCATTGGCGTCCGTCGGCGAGGAGGTGACGGCTCCGATTTTCAGCTTCTTCGCCTGATGCTGGTGGGCTGCACCCAAGGCCTGATATTTGCCCGGTATCGAGGATAAGGATGGGGCGGCTGTTGGCGCTGTTGGCGCTTCTTGTGCAGCCGTTGTTGTTGTTGCCAGACAGGAAGCCATGGCCAACATGAGTGGCCAGTGACGTAAGTGGAGCATCATCTTCATGCTGGCTCTTGTGAGTACTGCAATTGCTGTTGCCGGTTATGCAATTCAATGCATGTAAGCCTAATGAGCCCGAGTCCCCTCACCGCGACTAGCTGTTCCGTTATCGGAATATATTTTCGATTCTCGTTCAGCTCGTTCTGGCCGGAATCCGTTTCGTTTCGTTTCGTTTCGTTTCGTTTCGTTACGATGTGTTTGGGAATCTCTACTCCAGTTCTCTGTGGGGCACTCCACTTGTTAATTATGTAAATCAAACACGGTTTCTTTCTGTCTTATTGTTGTTGCACTAATTGAACCATTTCACATGACTGCAAACTGTCAACAAGTCGCGCCCTAATCCCAGCGAATTTCTCGATCTGCTGTTTGTTTGCTCTGCTTTGGCTTTGACTTCAGCTTCAGCTTTAGTCGAATTAATATGCTTCTGCGCCTCTAAACGGTTGGGTTCGCACAAAGTCACCACCGCGCACGCGAAACTCTGCAAGCCGACTGATACGAGGCCCTGGCGCAGAGAAGCGACCAAGCCATTTCCATTACCATTTCCCATCCCCCAGACCCCAGCGGCGGCTCCCAAGACCCCGAAACGTCGCTGTCGACGGCGACGGCAGCGTTGGCGCCGCCGGTGGCACGAAGAAAGTTGCGCATGCGCATGCGCGCGCTCCTCTGCACGCTTTGGCAGCGACGCAGGCAGAGCAGAACGCAGAAGACAGAAGACAGAACGCAGAGAGCCAGCAGAGCCAGAACCTGCACTGGAAAAACAATTATAAATTTATTGAAAGCAACGAAGTTGTCTCAGTACTCCTTGTAAAGGATTTATCCAAAAGATAGCTCAATCAATAGGGTACAATTATTTGTACCACGAATTTTGTCAATATATTGTAAATTAAAACCGGACGGAACATTTTATTTTTATATTTTCCCAATAAAGAGTTATTGGCAGGCTTTGGTCAGTATAAAGCTCATTTTATTAAATTATATAGAATTTTACAACAATTATTTAAACTAACATTTTTTCAATAAATAGTTCTCTATTTGCAAACTTCGTACTGCCTCAAAAGATTTTTGTTTCATTATTTACAGATCCCTACAGTCTATTTTAGGTTTATTTTATAAAAGTTTGTATAATCCTTTTCTAGACTTTATTTACCAATATTAGCCGAATTCGTCCAGCAGTTCTCGAGTTTTTTGACGATTAACCTACAGTAATCCAATTTTATCTACAAGATAGAGTTTTTAAAGGCATCATCGTCAAAAGATAAACCATATGCCAATGCCTAATATGACGATTAGACAAGACAAGAAGTAGTATATGCTTATTTTACAGCCTCTCATAAGACTTTAACAAAACTATCTAAGAGAATTTCAAAAGTTTTCACTTGTTTGGGAACTATTTCTCTCAGTGCGGCGAGCCTAGTCTAGTCAAAGGTGGAGAGGAGGCTCAACTCAATATGCTAATGTGACAGTTTGCTTTGGCCAAGCTTTTTGTTGTACTTTTTTCTGTGTGTAGTGTGTGCGTTGGGAGTTCTTGATTCTTGCTCGTTTCCTCCGTCGCCGACATCGTCTGTTTAACGTTTGTTTATTATGCTCGTAACGTCAATACACCGTAAAATATTTAATCAATGGGGAATTGATTTGGGGCCTACCAGCCAGTCTGATTAATGGTTATCCCCGGGAGAGATAGAGAGGTGTTAAAGGCCCAATTCCAGTTATTTGACACCTCGGATTGGCATTCCTCGGATTGGCATTCCTCGGTTGGGCATCTCCCAGTGTAACTCAAATATTGTCTAATGGGCCGCCAATGGGAAGTGGCAACAAGAGTTCACTCCCAGCGGCAAACGGCCAACGCAAACGCAAACATCCTTCAAGATCGACGACAAACTTGAACCTTAAATATTAGGCGGGCAAAAGAGAGATTTAAGCGTTATATTATTTATAATCGGAGTGGCATGCACCTACCAGCCCACACACAAAAAACCAGACTTGTGGTATTTCACTTTAGTTTTTCATCATTGCACCCTTTCATCTTTTCCGACGCCTTTTCAAGAGAGAGGGAAAATGGGCTTTTTCTGCATTTTCATTTTTCATGCGCATTGGCCGTCGGTGCATGAATTAACAAAAACCAAGAAGATCGAATAAATTAAGTTTTTGCATTTAATTCAAGTTACTTTAAACTACATTCCCCTCCCGACTGCGCCATTGCCGCCGTTGACCTAATTAAATGAAATGGAAATTCATTAAAAAGCGCCACATCAAATCATTTTAATATGTGACTTTGAAATGCATCGATATCCGTGGCTTCCCTTTCGGAAAATGATATGTTAAATTGTCATTAAATCGATTAGTGCCCGTGGCTGATGGGAAAACGAATGGGATATGGAAATTGGCTGGGTATTTCTCTCTGCTTGTGTTGTTTTAAGCAAGCCTTATTAAATAGTTAATATAATTTTACGTAAGCCACTTCCGCACATGTTCTGTGGCCATTCTGGAAATGCAATTTTCCCATTTTCGTTACGAGTATTTGCGTCGCAGACAATCGTTCAACTGCCACTGCACGCTTATGCAAAACTCAACAATCCATGCCGCAAGGCCCGGAGAAAACTCCATTTGATGGGCACTTTCCTAGGGGTTCCTTATTAATTGAAAACATGCAAAATTTCCCTTGTCTAATCTTTTCAAACTCTCGTCTTTTCGGGCAGCAGCAGACCAGCAGACACTCGTAATTGTTAATTGGAGGGAAGCCAAGTGAGACCAGACACCGCGCCGGAGTGCGGGGCCGAAAGGTTAGAAACCCAGGGGAGCAGAAAGCGAGCGATTCCCTGACATGCGAGATTTAGTCGGTGCGCCGAAGCTGAATCCGAATCCGTGACGACAATCATTGCATCACAAGATCATTGGGCATTAGAGGGAGTAGCCAAGCAAGATGAGTGCCGCCGGCTGGCTGGACATGAATGCAGCCCTAGAGAGTCTCGCGGAGGGTTCCATGGAGCCCGAGCCCAAGCCCAAGCCCATCTCCAGGCCCAAATCGAAGCGCAGGAGCAGCTACGGAGGCCGCAGTGCCTCCAATGCGAGTGGCAGCATCGGCAGCGTCAGCTCCGGCCTCTACAAGGCCTTTCGGGAGAAGTTTGTCAGCAGCGATGAGTCCGGGGACTACCGGAAGTTGCGGCAGCGGGATGCCGAGGCCGGAAGGTTGGGAGCAAGTGCCTCCAGCTCCGCCGACAGTTCTGGCGAGGAAGGGGAGCCCAGCAGCAGCAGCAGCGTGGAGGATCTCTTTGCCGGCGAAACGGAGCGTCGCAAGTGGCAGAGGAAATCCTCAGAGCAGCGACGACGGTCGGCCAGAGGAAAGGTAAGTGGAAAGCTTTTTAAAACAAGAAAATATATCCAACAAAATAACGAGAAAGAACAAAAAGGGGCAACGAATATTAGGGCTCATTTAAATTCCAATTTGCATATATTTAAATTTTATAAAACTATAAGTTTATTATAGCTGAACAAATAAGATTCTCTTCAGAGAATTTCATTTTTAATATAAGATGAAATGGCTTATTGCAATTCTGGTTGCCTATTTTTAGTTGTATTGCTGTAAAGATTTATCATAGTTGCCTCCCTAATTAGATTAATTTTCCAAATAATTCTATTAATTTTTTAAAAATAAGAAGAAATGCTGATTGCAATTCTGGTTGCCTATTATTAGTTTTATTGGTCGAAGATTTACCATAGTTTCTTCCCAAATGAGATTCTTTCCAGGTCAATTTCGAAACCTCGCAGATTTATCTCCATTTGGTATTTAAGGTTGTTAAAGGTTTTTGGCAGCTTTCAGCCTCAAGTTTACCTTTACCTTAACTGCTTTCCATTTTCATATCGAAGGTTGGCTTGAGTATTCCCATCAGGTCTGGCCATAAACTGCAGTTACGTGTGCGTGATTGGCTGGCTTTATCAGACTCTGATTTGCCACCGAAATTGGTTCACTCTCAGCACGAACTGTCACATGGAAAATTATACATAAATATTCCGTTTTCAGTTTCATTTTCGTTCACCGCCCCGGCTAATTTGCATTAAATTTAATTTATATCCACGGGTGTATTAGATAATTGCATTAGCCGCTTGGGTGCGGTCAAGTTGTAATGGGCAGTTATTTTATTTTATAACTACCTAATGAGGAGTCGATTTATAATGAGGTTACTGGACGCTATGCTCTGTTTCTAGTGCTTGCATTTCCACTTTCGTTTTCTAATGGGTTTATTAGTTTATGGGTATTTGTTTGATAATTTAATGAAGAGTATTCGATGAATGGGTAAGTACTATGTGTGTAATTTTTTAAAGGCTCCATTTATTGTATTTATATAATATACGTATATTTTACCACAAAATATAGAATATCCAAAATATAGTGGTGTAAACAGAAAAATTTCATTTGTAATGCAATAAATTATAGTTTAAATTTTTGATTCAAATATTTTTTCTCCACTTATTTTTTCCAAATAGTTTAATATTTCGTTCCACGGTATCGGTTTTTTTTTTGCTCGAACAGCTGATTCGAAAGCTCTCATTTTGTTTACAAACAACCGGCGAAAGCTTTCTCCTTTCTCTTCTCTTTCTCCGCCTTCGGCTCTTGAGTGACTTTCATATCCGACTCAAATCCGGTTTGTAGTCCAGTTGGGGAGAAACGGGGATTTTGTTGTCATTTTTTGTGGTCTAGTTTTTTGCAACTTGGTCATGTTGCGTTAGTGACCATTTCGTGGTCCAGTGAACTTTAAAGTCGCTGCCGCTTAAAGTTGCGCGCCTTTTTGGCTTATGTGTTGTGAGCTGCCCTGGGATTGCTCATCCGCCGCGTATGCCGTGTTGGCTTTATTTTTATGCTCCTACTCCTGTCCCGCTTGACTGCACATCCTGCGCCCGCCCTGTTCTCCCATTTTGGCTTTGTGGCCATGTTCATTTATTTTAAACACAAACACGGCGAAAAACAACATTCCGCTGTTTCTTCGAGCGGTTTGTCTTGTCCTAAACTTATAATAACTTTGACCAAATGTTATGCTTCCCTGGGGCATTGTTGTGGTAGGAACGTTACACAATGTCACAGTTTAATGGAAGCCTCAATTAAAGCTTTGCAAACCTAACTTTTAAAGCCCCATTTAGCACTTCGGCTTGAACCGACAAACCAACTTCGCACACAAGTTTTCCCTCAGCGAATGGAAACATTTTTAACTACCTTGTTTACCTGTTTAGATTCTCATTTTTTCCAAGTGCATTGACAAGCATTTTTCCGTCTTGCTTACAAAATGAAAATGACCGAAAAAATGTATAAATAAATGGGCAAAAAATGGTGCGCCAGTGTGTCGCCAAAGGAAAAAAGAATGCAATCAGTAGACCTAGATCTATGATGGGAACTTGGCCCCAGAACTCTCTCCTTTCCCCCAAAAAACTAGCAGGTTCCCTCCCTATTTCGTCCTCCAACCGCTTACGTAACTCAAGCCCAACCAGTTCCGCGGCACGGCCACTGGCACCACCGGCAGGCAGGTGGTGCACATGTGGCTCAATGATTTATGCACGCTACTTAATGCCTTCTTAATTACATTTTATGTTACAACCGAAAAATAATAATATCTTGCTGAAAAACAAGCAGACAAGAAACTCTGCCGGAGGGGTGCGCACACAAATCACATTCCATCTTCGGTTTTGGGGGGACTGGGTTGGGGTTGGGGGGCTAAGGGGCCAGAGGGACACGTCCCAGCTGCCAACACAATGCGGGAAACGCTTTCACTTTCATCCTCGGTGCAGCTGCTGCTGTCCCTCGCATCCTGTTGCCCATGCTCTTCCACACGCCGCATATGTGACTGAAACAAAAATCTATTTGGCAATGGCCTTGGGGCTAGGGGGCTAAAATGGAGATCGGCGCGGAGCCAGGATTTTAGCTGGGACAGACGGTCTTGTGTATTCAGTCAACACAAAATTTGCGTGCCCTTTTTTTGGCTTTTTTGGGCCAAAGAGGTTGTCGGTTTTTCCGGGTGCTTTTTTCCCCCTGCAGCTCGGCAGCTCGGCAGCTCGGCAGCTCATTGAAATGTGTGCGACAAGCGAAATACAATTACACCATGGATTCATGTTCATTGTCTGGATGCATGACACTGAGGGGGGCGACATCGGAGGCCGCATCCTGGGGTGCATTCCAATGCGAACCGATATCGGTACACACTCGCAGGTTACTCCGTGTTGACAGCGATAGCCGGATTGCAATGCAGGCCCAGGGTGAAAGTTCAGTTACGTGCTGTTTGCATTGCTTTCGAGTCAACTGATTTTGCTGGGATTTCATCAAATTCATATTCATGTTATTGGAGGCGGGCTTTAATAAATATGGGCGGCATAACATATGTTCTCAGCTTTTTCTTGCCGACTACTTTTGGTAAAATTTTATAGGGCAATTGCTGAATAAATTAGCCTGTATCGGAAGACGTATCACAAATAAGAACAAATAAACTGTACAATGAGATATGTGATCTTAAACTCTGATTAATCTAATCATAATTTATAACATTTATCATCAAGGTAACATCTGATTTACTGAGCATTACGAGATTGCTCAACTTCCTATTTTTATACGCGGTTCTTAAAAGGAACAGGGGTATAATGAATTCGTGCGAATGTATGTATGTCACATGGAGGATATTCTTCTACAAACTTCTTCCTGATCATCATCAAGAACCGAGTCGATCTAGCCATGTCCGTCTGTCCGTCCGTTCGTCTGTCCGTCCGTCTGTCCGTCTGCCCGTATGAACACCTAGATTTGAATGCTTGTGGCCGAAAGAGTTACCAAAATGTAATGGTAATGGTATTTATGCCACCGCCTTCGACTTGCTCCGTTTGTATTCCTTTTGGGGGCTTTGGCCTATAGAGCCGCATTTATCTGAAATACAAATGACAAAGCCAGGTCGGTGGTGGGCTTAAGCTCAACTTTGATGCTCTGAGCTGTCAAGTGGTTGCCGTTGAAGCGAAACAGAAAAAGCCAAAGGCCCCCTTTCCAATGGGTCGGAATGGATGCTTCTTTTTTGTGCAAGTGGAACACTTTCGCCGACAGACCGTGTTGAGCAAATTAAACACGTTGCCGGGACAAGAGCCGCACACAACTGGAAATCCTTTTTGTCGAATGCCAAACTGGGCTCCCGCTGTGGTCCCTGGCTATTGTAACCGAGCCAGCATCGTGTTGTTAACTCGGCCACGTTTTCATGTTTCCCCCAAAAGCCCCTTCACCCCTTCGCCATTTTTGGGGCTGAATGTCAAATTAGCGTTTCCCTTGCGCGTGAAAAATGCAAATTTTCAGTTTCTGACCAGTTTGGTGCTGGTCGACGCTCCTCTGGCCAGCGAGTGCTGTTTCGTTCTGTTCATAATTTCTGCCGGCCCTGACCAGGGCGGGAAGGTCAAGCCTAGAACAATAATTACACAATTTATAATTCACAAAACAATTGTTTTTGACAAGTGAAATATTTTTGTTCGAGCCGAGTTTGGCCCTCGGACAGAAAGTTTTCCACTAAAAGGGGCTGCTGGCGTTGGCCACCCGGCTTTTTAATTGAAATGCCCAAAGTGCGGAGGGGCCATAGTTTGCCTACCAGTTACAACAGAAGTGTCGCCAAGGGCGGCCAACCGGGCGGGGGATGGCCTTCCCCGATTGGGAGAGAAAAGAGCAGCCTAGAATTTTCCAAGCTGCATGTAAACTCAATCAAGTTGCCAAAGCAACCAAATAAACAATTTCCAAGTAAAGAGGAGGGAGCACTAAAATGTTCTTTAATTTAAACCTTCACTCTATGACGGGTAGAATCTATATTTGCGCAAATATCTACGCAAATATATGCTTAATAATAAAACTGTACTACTATAGGCAAGTACAAAAATTGGCTAAAATTTGCTATAATTGAAACAGCAGGTCGAGTAGGCTTTTGAAACATAAACCAATCAAAGGTTGCCTTGGAAATGCCTGTCAAGTTTGGGTGCCAAAGTGCTCCCCAGCTTTTCATCAGTTCACCGCAGGCATTCGACCAGGAAACAACACCTTCCCCTAAAAACTAACATTCTGAAAAAAATCAACCAAAAAAAAAACTGAAAATACACGAAAAATGTCGATTTTCGATAACCCTGAACAACTGCGGGCGCTGCGGGATCTGCTTAATCCACGCACGAGACGGGGAGGGCAAGCGTGTAGCAGCAGCGAGGATGAAGACGAGTCGATGGTGGCTTCCAAGCTGAGTAAGTTAAAAGCGCTGATGACCTATGCCCGAGGAAGCCTCTGAGTGGCTCTATTCACTTAGATCCCGGTTCTATTGGTGCTCCTCAACCGGGAGGATCCACCGGGAAGGCCAAGGGAAAAAATGAGCAAAATCCCTACGTCACCCCGCTGCTAGAGGAAGAGAAGCAGCAGCCGAAGACCCTCGAGCAGTGGGAGGAACAACAGGAGCGAGAAGACAAAGATATTCTCGAGACCCGGAAAAGTCCTGAATACACGATGACCTATCGTCAGGCCGTGGGTACAGAGGATGTCTTCCTGCAGGTAATGGCACCCACCTGCATTCTGTGAAGTCGCCTGTATTTTCCCTGATCCATTTAGATGGGCAATCGCACTGGTTCGTCTGCCAGCTGCGAAGACATCGTTCTGGAGATCCTGCTGCCGGGCGAGGAGATGGCGGTAGATAAAATGAACCTCTCTCTTCAGGAGAAGGAGCTGGATCTGGGCACCTGCCTCTACCGCCTGCGGCTGCCCCTGCCCCATCCGGTGGATGTGGACAAGTGTCAGGCGCAGTTCGACAGCGAGTTAAGGAAACTGCGGCTAACGCTCCGGTTAAAAAGGGAGCTAGACTTCGTCAACTTCTAGATCACCTAAGCTGTTGCTTGGTCTTAAAATCAAAGTGCATCCCTGTGCATCGAATTCCTGCGCTGCAGCGGCAAATCCCACTTGCCTGCACATAATGAAGACCCACACAATTTAAGGCGGCCTTGCAGGCCCTGGAGGACAACTGTTACTTCACACTACAATTTTCATCATTTACGTTTTACCATGACACTTCTCGGAGACTTATCCAGGAACTGACACATCATGAATACACACCTCGGTATACACTATGCCAACTCGGGTCCTATGCAACGAACTGATGGCAGCGGCGAACTTCCCCGATCACTGCACCGAAGTGCTCTACGCTCATATCCAGGATATGTGCGGATCTCGGACCATGTACCCTCATTGCACAGCTCGAGTTTGAAACGATTTCTGGCTCCATCTGACCTTTTATCGCCCCGTTTATATCCGTCTATATCAGCCATAGATGTTATAATGCAATCAAGGGTCGGATGGAGCCAGAAATCGTATCAAACCCGAGCTGTGCAGTGTGTTTACATGGTCCGAGATCCATGCATATCCGGAATATGGGCGTAGAGCACTTCGGTGCAGTCATCGGTGAGGTTCCCCGCTGTCATCAGCTCGCTGCATTTGACGCTACACACACACACTACACACTTTGTACTGCAACATCATTTATATTTCACTATATAGTTTTCAAATGTAAGAAAATAGAAAATATACTGTGAAATTTTAGACAATATTTGACAACTTGGCATTTAGTAGTATTTATGTTATGTTATGTTATGACCGGTTGACCTCTCCATGAAGGGAGAGTGTCGCGCATAGACCATTAAGGTCCTTAGCGGTACCGGTTGTTGGAGGCGTTGAATTGCAACCGTTAGGAGAATAGACCTCGAGTGCTTCTCGCGAAAGCAAGAAGCCTGCTCGGGTCTAGTTTTCCTATTTCTTCCAGCGATGCGAAGACCGGTGCATTCATGTATCGCTGTCGTTTCGTGATAAGGGCTGGGCAGCGACAGAGGATATGCTCTAGCGATTCTTTCTCGCCTGGCTCCTTGCATTGCCGACACCCATCGTTCCCTGTTAGGCCTAGTTTTAGAGCATGGACTTGCAGAAGGCAGTGGCCTGTAAACAGACCGACTAGCAATCTGCAGTCTTGCCTTCGTAGCTTCAGTAGGAACGATGCCCTTTTTTGGCATTGTGTTTTGCACATGGTTCTGGATATTTTGCAATTCGTGGTGTGTGCCCACCTACTGTTTGCTTCCATTAGAGCTCTAGCCTCCATTTTGGAGTGTAGGGTGCGCAGCGATATTGGTACGTCCTCCACTCCGCCATTTTGGTCTAGCGCTCCTCGTTTTGCCAGTTCGTCTGCCATTTCGTTGCCCTCAAATCCTTGGTGGCTGGGAATCCAATAGATCTGCACCTCTTTTCGGGTGCTTAAGATATCTAGTGCTTCCCTGCTTGCCAGGACCGTTTTGGACCTTATGGCTTTCGATTCTAGTGCCTTGATAGCTGCTTGACTATCTACAAACACATTGACCTTGGTCGTTGTTTCCATCTTCTGGGCCACCTCCGCAGCTTTCCTTATGGCGAAGATTTCCGCCTGGAATATGCTGCAGTGGTCTGGTAGTTTCAAAGAGAGCGATATGGGTGGGTTATTGCAGTATACTGCCGCCCCTACTCCTTCGTCCATCTTTGAACCGTCCGTGTAGATGTTAGTGACCCTTTGCTCTGCCGCGGAGCGCCAGTCATCCTTTCCTTTAGTAGTATTTGGTCGCTATATGGCTTGTAATTGCTTCATATTCAACAAATTCGAGATATCACCAAACGGCTTTAAGCGTTACCTGTCAAAATTGGATTTAAATTATTGACTCGGCGTCGTTGGCCGCAAATCCAAAGCAAACATTTCACGCAAGAGCATTGCCCAAAATTTCCTCCAATTCCAATTCAATTGCCAGCACTTTGGCCTGTTTTGCTCGCAAATTGCGCATACGCCGCATGGGCCGACCTTGCTTTCGGGTCAATCGCAAATTACGCTCAAACGAAGCATGAAGTATTCCTTGGGCGCCCAAGCAGCCTTTATTATGATGCTGCCAAAAATCACTTTGGCTAAATATTTGTCAAGCACAGACGTACAAAAGTCAAATACCAAAATTTGGAAAATAAAAAGGAAGAAGCCAAAGGGAAAACTTGAGAATCGAGACTCTTTTCAGGCTCCGCTCCACCTAATAGACCATGAGTGTGGGGGGGAAGTGGGGGTTGGCGGATTTCGGGTTTCGGAGGGGTTCACAATTTCTGTTGTTGTAGGCTCCGGGGCACACACAATTACTTCCCGCTGGGTCTGCGGCTGCGTTTTGCCTCATTTACTCCGGAGTCCGGACTGACGCTGGCACATTTCAATTTGTGCGCCCCGGGCAAGCTGGGTCCGGCCGAGACATGATAAAGTGTCATCCTACTTACCGACACGAAAAAAACCAAGGGAAGAAGATATATAAAAATGGAGGTTAAAGTTCACACACAGGCTGACAGGAAAAAGAACCGAAAACATTGAAGAAACCTCACAAGTTTTGGGCAGCTGGAAGTGCGTGCCTCGCCTGGCGAACTACTTTTCAGTGGAGCCGGGGGTGTGACCTTTCGGCTTCTTCTTATTTTCGTAATGAAACTTTTACGCCGGACTATGATGATAAATCATCAGACCTGACCTGGACTTCCCCCGCCTGTCAACGCAAAACTTTCAATTCAATTTAAATGTCTGGGCAGCAGGGCGGAAAAGGAAAGTGAATTATTCTGCAGCAAATTAGGGGACTAGGCTTTGCCACAAAAAGTGGCATATAAAACCACGGCTTATCCTCAATTAAAGGATGCCCAATACCCGTAGGAAGCGCAGGAGCCCAGGTAGCAGTTTTCAATTCCGCTTTTCCTTTGCATCAAACGAGTGTTTATCTCCAGCATAATAACCAATTTCTCCGGCCAAGGAAGAAGCAACGCTTTCGGGATAGGAAAACTAGTCGGCTATGCAAACAATCTGAAATTGTATCAACATTTCCCAAATACTCCTTTCTTTCCGCTCTGCTCCATTCAATGACATTCAACGGGTAAAACAAACAAATGCGAAAAAGCATGTGTTGATGTTAGACTTCACAAACAAGCAGACGGGGGAAAAAAATTGGAAACCTACGCAAAAACCAACAGAAAAAGGCTGACAAAAAACACACCACACCCCTATTTTTTTTCGGCTCATTTGGACAAACGCACGTTTCGGCATCATCATCATTCCCTTGGCCAACAAGATGATCGCCAACTCGGCCAGAAACACACCCTTTTTATCATCTCTTAGCAAAGTTTCCGTCAACTCAAATACAAATACGGTAACAACCAGGAGCGCAGATGGCAACAGAAAACTGAAATGCAAATCTAGCGCATTTATTCCATGTGCAATGTGGAAACTTGGCTACCTCAGGGCAGGGAAATTGCCAACTTTTTAATATGTGGAAAACCGTGTTTATCCGAGCCGAATGTGTGTGAAATACTTAAAGCCTCAGCGTATTTATCACTTGGCCATCGGGGGTCCTTGGCTTTGTGGCTTCCCCTGATGGGCAATAAATAATTGTTGCACTTGGACGGCCAACTACTTGAAAATGCAATAAGCCCAGCTTCCGTTTGCGGCTTTGGATATTTCGTGCCGGTTAACCTGCAACTGAGGAAACAAGGGCAGGCACAGAGCCAAGGTTAAATCAAGAGGCGCTGCCAGATAATGAAAATTGAAAACAAAACTCCGCAACTGGGCAACAAAGTTGTCTACCCGAATCAATGACAATGACCGTCCTGTTTCCGTTCTCGACTAATTGTAATCGGATTAAAGTTAACCTGGCTTTGCTTAAAGCTTTTCCGGCAACAAGTCACCCTGGTGAAGCAGAATCCTCCGCGGGGATTCGAATGTCATTGTCCACATTCGTGTGGCGTATACATATAGTACGAGTACGAGTAGGTATATATGTATATCCTGGTCACTGGCAACTTTTCAGCTGTTTTTATTTCTGTTGCCCTTTTTCCTGGACGTCCGTTCCACATAAATCTGCAGGTTTTATTTTTAATTACCAGTAAAACCATTTCCATGTCGACGCAGTTAAAAGCTAAAGCCCGAATAAATTTCAATAAAAAAGAAATGATGAATACATGGAAAAACGGTTGGCGACAGGCCTTTAAATTTCGAGTCAATAGGGAAGACAATTTGAAAGATTTTATTTAAAATAAAGTATTTGTTTTTTTGGGAACATTAACAAAAGGGTTAACATACTCTTTCTTTGTTATGGTCATTGTTTATCACACAATCTACTAATTCAGGCTAAATCAAGTAGGAACGCTGTAGTCGAGATTTCTCGACAACGAGATACCATGTACATACCTCTACGGATGGGTTAAACTTTAAGTGGTCATATCTTTTATATTTATTGTCCGATCCGTACGTAATTTTGCATGTACGATCAGTGGACTTAGCGGAAAATTATACCTCTAGCTTTTACTATTTCGAAGATGACGATTTTTTGCAAATACGAAGGCGGAAAGGGGCGTGGCGAAAATACGAGAAAGGCAATATCTGTGTAATAGTTAAACGGACATAACGCAAGACCTCTAGCTCTTATTTTGTGCAAGTTATGGGCAACAATGTCGAAGAAAATACAGATTTATGTAAATTACAAAGGCGGAAAGGAGCGTGGCGCAAATTTGAAATAAACTTGCTATGCCTGCAATAATAACACACCAAAAGCAACACGAATTACACCTCTAGCTCTTACCATCTCCGAGAACGAGGTGTTCATACATACAGACGGACAGACAGACATGGCTATATCGACTCGGCTGTTGATGCTGATCAAGAATATATATATTTTATAGGGTCCGAAAACCTTCCTTCTCCCTGTTACATATATTCGCACGAATCCAATATACCCTTGTTCTTTTTAAGAGCCGGGATACAAAATTCTGTTTTAATTATATAGTATGTGCTGGTTTTATGCAATTGCTCATGTAATTTGGGGTTAACGGAATAACTAAGTACATGCGGTACTTGGTATCCCCCTTTTAACTTTAAATCACCCTATACCATCCACATATATGTGACGATATCTAAAGTCCAAGTGCAGTAGGCTTTTGAGACCTAAACCTATCGAAGGAGGCCTTGGAAATGCCTGTCAAATTTGGGTGCTAAAGTGATCCCCAGGTTTTCATCAGTTCACCGCCGGCATTCAAGCTGAATACAACAGCTCACCTAAAAACGATCTGAAATATAGTCTAGCAAAAAAAAAAGGCGAAAAAAGAAAAATGTCGATTTTCGATAACCCTGAACAACTGCGGGCGCTGCAGGATCTCCTCAATCCACGCACGAGAAGGGGAGGGCAAGCGTGTAGCAGCAGCGAGGATGAAGACGAGTCGATGGTGGCTCCCAAGCGGAGTAAGTTCAAAGCGCTAATGACCTATGCCCGAGGAAGCCTCTGAGTGGCTCTGTTCACTTAGATCCCGGTGCTATCGGTGCTCCTCAACCGGGAGGATCCACCGGGAAGGCCAAGGGAAAAAATAAGAAGCAAAATCCCTACGTCACCCCGCTGGTAGAGGAAGAGAAGAAGCAGCCCGAGACCCTGGAGCAATGGCAGGAGCAACAGGAGCGAGAAGACAACGATATTCTGGAGACCCGGAAGAGTCCTGAATACACGATGACTTATCGTCAGGCCGTGGGTACAGAAGATGTATTCTTGCAGGTAATGGCACCCACCTGCATTCTGTGAAGCCGCCTGTATTTTCCCCGATCCATTTAGATGGGCAATCGCACTGGTTCGTCTGCCAGCTGCGAAGACCTGGTGCTGGAGATCCTGCTGCCGGGCGAGGAGATGGCGGTAGATAAAATGAGCCTCTCTCTTCAGGAGAAGGAGCTGGATCTGGGAACGTATCTCTACCGCCTGCGGCTGCCCCTGCCCCATGCAGTCGATGTGGACAAGTGTCAGGCGCAGTTCGACAGCGAGTTAAAGAAACTACGGCTAACTCTCCGCTTGAGAAGGGAGCTTGACTACGTCAACTTCTAGGAGATCACAAGCGGACAACTCCTTACTCCTTAGTTTTAAGTTTAAAGTGATCACACATATATATATGTGAAAGCATACACACGTTTTACACTGAATCCAGCCACATGTTCGTACTTATCGTAACAGATCCTCGAATGTCCCACAAACATCGGTCTTAAACAATATTTAGTTTTTATAAGTTTAAAGTTATCAGTGGTTAACGAAGGCCGAACACATACACGCATATATGTAACATACTTTCCATACTGCGTGGAAAGCACACATACATGTATGAAAACACACACACGTTTTACAGACTCCTTACTGCTCCACATCTTACACCAACAACAATACAGTACAACAGTACACATACGAGGTCGTATTTACCGCAATACATCTTTTAGGTTTCACATTAGTCATAAACAATATTTCGGATGTAAAAAAATGTAAAAAAGAAACAAAAAAAAATCAAAATTCTCAGTGAAATTTATCGTTTTTTATTTGGGCAATGGGCATATATTGGTTAAATGCTGTCACACTAATAATTAAAATTAAATAATTCTATTTATTCCGGCTTTATTTACTGTTAGCTGGCTGCAAGATGGCTTTAAAGCTTCCAATAACGTTTGTGTTTGAACCCAGTAAAAAAGATTTTTGTGAACCGTAAACAAAAGGGTTGGGAATACTCGGCTACGTCACCCATGACATGAAACTTGTTTCGTGATCATTATTTTCTCACGCAGTTTGCTCCAACTTCCACAATTTACCAATTTTCGCACAAAACACTTTTCACAGCTCATTTAGGCCAACAAATTAAATGAGAAAAGCATCTAAACGGACCAGGAAATCGCAGTCAGCAGCCAGCCGTTTAAAGAGAAAAGGGAGCGCTCACAAATATCGCACATACGCCATGTGGAACGCAGCGTACTCAGGCATCTTCCGTAATTGTTGCTACAACTACGAGTTAGATTTTAGGCCAGAAGAAGGTGGCTCTTGTTTCTGTTGTGCTGTTACATGGCGAAATAACAAAATCATTGTGGAATTTAATTAAGTTGCCTGTGCGGGGACGCAGTTGGTGCGAACGGAGCAGAACGAGCCCATTAACACATTTTTCAAGTTTAATTCAACGTAATAACAAATTTGCTAGAAACGGAAGCAGCGGCGGTGGAGGAATTTGCTGGCAAAACGAAGGAAGGAGGCCCGGCTGCGGCACTCAAGCAGCCATATAAATTACAGACAGACATGAGCGGCATACGAGGACTCTGAGGATGCGAAAGTGTTGCCATTAAGTCGCACACGTGTTCCTCCCCCTCGAGAAGACGAGAAGAACGAGCGGAGAAAGTCAGACAAGCCAGTACCAAGTGCCTGCGGCAGCTGATGGCTCTTCAAGCACATTTCTTCAAGTGGCTTCCATCTCTCCCCCTAATTAAGACAAATGCAAAAACTACAACACAAAAACCCCCGAAATCCGTCAACGTAGCGAATGCAGTGAATAAAATAGTTTATCCCTTCTGCTCCATAATTTAAAATTATATAGTGCCCCTGATTTTCTTCAATTGCTTCACAATTCCATTAGCTCCATGTCGATTTGGTACATCGTTTTCTTCATATTTTATTCATATTTTAAATTATTACATATTAAGAGAAACTAGCATGGGTTTTTTCTCACTGTACTAGTCAGGATCTGGCCAGCAAGTTGATAAAAAGACATTTTCGCTGTAGTTCTTTTGGCGACCTGTATGTTGACACACGGCATTTATGCTTGCCCTGACATTGTCACGTGTCTCATCTGGCGCGTCCTGGGGCGGCAGCAACAAACAACAGTGACACAGCACATCCTCGGTAACAAAAACAAATGAAAAACAAGATGGAAAAGGAAAGAGGGAAAACGAAAGTGAAAACTCCAGAGAAAGAGATGGGAAAGGGATGGGGATGGCATACGGAGAGCAGACGGCAAAGGCAAAGGCAAAGGAAAAGCCCACAGCAAATGTCAATGCGTTGCCAAAGTGAATGGCTTTCACCTCCTGAGGAGCTGGGCGTGACCTTTTCACATTAATCTCCAGCATGATGGCATTTTAATGCTGGAAACTCAACTATAACTATATGGTTATTTATTGTGATGGCTCTGACAGATGTTTCTTCTGATACAGGACATGGGCTATGGCCCATGCTGTATGTATACTCTATATGGTTTATGGGCCTGGAACAGAAAAAACTGGTAAATGGCCGAAGAACATTCAATTAGATCATCAATTAGTTATGCCAGCAACATGTTGGCCATGGGTTTGGGAAGAGGCTTAGACAACAGCTTGTGTATGTGCAGAATAAGAAATGCATAGGCCTTAAAGAGGGTTATCAGCCAAAGACCCAGCTAATTTAGATTGATATCAAGGCGTAATTCACGGATATTTACTAATGCAGCTTATGGTTCAATTCCAAAGTGGTCTTGAAGCTGCTGCCAACAGTTAATATTAATTTCCCGATAAAATGTTGTAGCCTTTAAAATTGGTTAGATCCATCAAACCCAATAATGATATCTATATACAATTACATACTATAAAGCTCTTGCTTTCGATAAAACGCCAATAGCGCATTAATTTAACCCAAATTCCATAAAATACAGACCAAAGAAGTCTGCAACTGTATGGACAAGAAAGGCATGTGGCAACAGGAAAAATGTTGCCTACTTATCAGCGCTATGGGTGTTCCATGGAAACTTGAAAGACTTCGGCAAGTCAAAGCCCCAAACCACAGGCGAATGGAAAATGGCACATGCTATTATCAATAGAAAAGGATTCAGCGAATCCTCAAATACATGTGCGCCTGTTTTTGTATGTGGGCCAGGACAGGACAGGACAGGCTGCAGCCAGGAACATGCATTTGCAGCTATGGCGACATAGACATAGATAGTGGGACAGATATATAAAGAGACATGCCATTTATTCCATTGAACAAAAACTCATTTGTAAGTGTTTTTATGCGTAAGGGAATTTATTATAAAGGAGGAGCAGTTCCTCGGCAGATTTATTGCTTTATTACGATGTGGCAAATGCGAAATGAGCTGCGGGGAGGGGGCCATGGACGAAGTCACGATGGGGATCCAGTTTGGCGACAAAGGCCAAACTGTCGGAGAGAGAGTGGAAAATAAAGAAATGGCTGGCAAATATTTAGCACATGAAGGCGAAAAACAGTCTCTTTGAGTTGGCAAGGGAGATGGTGTATGCTGAACGGAAAATGAATGCTGCATTTCCGTCTTTTTTGGCCTTTGTCTCCGCTCCTGCGCTCGGATTTTTCTCGCCGACTGGGGAATGGGTGGACCTTGAGGGCGTTCCACGCCGTCGTCGACAACGTCATCATCGGCATCATCAGCATCATTCTCATTGCAGTCGTTAAGTTATAGACTTTGATTTCGCCTGCTTCATTCAACTGGGGAGCACATTTTATCGTCGTCTGACCCGAAATCGCCTCCCGGACTGGGTGAATGTGTGTGCTTTTCGAGAATCGTTTCAGAGATTTATTTGTCTTGTGCCCCGGCAACGACACTTGGCATCCATATCCTGGCCTGAGTCCCCCTTAAATGGCATTAATTGATTTCTGATTTTATGGCCCTGATGGACACATTTAACACTTGATTACCTCGCCAAGTAGGCTTTGTCTCTCAACTGATTCTCGCTGTTTTTTAACTGATTACGTTCACGAAGAGTGATTATTTAATCCTTGAAAAAAACAAAAATTTCATTTCATTTTCAACGTTGGAATTTTTCGAACCAAGTAGTCGAACCGTTTGGTGTTTGTAGTCTCCACCAAATGTGTCACCACCAAAAGACAGTTGAAAGACGAAATTCATTCGGTACAGTTCTATTCGACCCCTGCTTAAAAGCAAAACTATAAATAAATCTTTAAACTTTTTGATTTTAACTGATATGGCTGATATGGAATCTAAAGCCTCAAAGGAACTACGTTACTGTGGCTCTTACGAGGGCAATAGCCGAACTAGCGTTACGGATGCTGCCTTGGTGCCGTTGGACACTTCGGAAGATGCCCAGTTCTCGGATCAGATGTTTATCAGTATTCAGGAGCGCTTGAACCGGATTAACAGTCGTGTGCAAAAGACCACTTTGGCCATAGCTCAGCTGCAACAAGCTCTGCGGCTCAAGTCTTTTAAAAATGTGAAGGTCGAGGGCATGTTTGCCGGAGGCGACATCGCGTCAAATCTTTGAATTCTGTTTAAATTCCATGTTAAACTTGTTGAAAATAAATCAGTTTCAATGGGATGGGGGGTAACACTTGAATACTCTTAAGCACAAGCTACTATCTGACAAAAGGAGCGAAGGGTTATTCACGTTTTATCCCCACGTCCCACTAATTATACCATGTACTATATCTGAAGGTATAATATTACAAAAGTTTATGCAAATGTATGAGATGGCAACCTTTTCGACACTACAAAGTATATACTATATTCTTGATCAACATCAAAAGCCAAGTCGATCTAACCATGTCAATCTGTCTTTCTGTCCGTCTGTGTTTATAAATATGTCGTTCTCCGACACGGCAAGCGCTATAGACTTAATCCGTTATATATGTACGCAGATCGAGTTTATTTCGTACATCTAAAAATTTTAATATCTAGCCATGTGTCAATTTTTACAAAGATCTGACAATAACAAATGAAATTTTTATCATCTGGGTGAGATCATATAAGTTTCTGTTTAAATTTATGTCATTTGTATGTGCTGGTTTTATGCAAGTATAGGTAATATAGGGTTAAACAAGTAGGAACGCTGTATTTATCGACAACGAGATACCATGTACCTTCTTTCTTTGTTAACCATTTCTTTGAATTTATTATTACTTTTGTCAAATAATTCACATACATGCACTTCTGTATTTATTGTGCATACATACACACACTTCTGAATGTATGCACGTGCGAACGAATTGAAGTCACAGAAGAAACGGATGATGTCACCCCAGCATATGCGGCATGCCATTGCCTAGGGAAGGGGTGGGTAAAATTTTAACTGGTCATATCTTCTATATTTATTGTCCGTTCCGTACGTAATTTTGCACATACGTGTTTGACGATCAGTGGACTTATCGGACTGAAAAGTATGCCTCTAGCTTTTACCATTTCGAAGTTATCGATTTTTTTGCAAATACGAGGGCGGAAAGGGTATTCAAAAATCCAAGAATGACATTTTCTGTGCAATAGTTAAACGAACCTAAAAGAAATAGGTGTCTAGCTCTTATTTTGTCCAAGTTATCGAAGAAAATACAAATACAGTTTTATGCAAATTACGATGGCGGAAAGATGAGTGGCAAAAATTTTAAAACAACTTGCTATGCCTGCAACAATAACATACCATAAGAAAAAAGAATTAGACCTCTCTTACCATCTCCGAAAACGACGTGTTCATACATGCAGACAGACAGACGGACAGACGGAGATGGCTATATCGACTTGGATGTTGATGCTGATCGAGAATATATATACTTTATGGGGTCGGAGATGTCTCCTTCTGGCCGTTACATACATTTGCACAAAGTTAATATACCATGTAATATACTCGTACCTTACGGTACATGGTATAAAAACTTAGGCGGAATAACTACATGCAGTACATGGCATCTCCCCTTTCACTTTAAATCACCTCCCCATAACAACCACATATATGTGACGATATCTAAAGTCCAAGTGAAGTAGGCTTTTGAGACCTAAACCTATCGAAGGAGGCCTTGGAAATGCCTGTCAAATTTGGGTGCTAAAGTGATCCCCAGGTTTTCATCAGTTCACCGCCGGCATTCAAGCTGAATACAACAGCTCACCTAAAAACGATCTGAAATATAGTCTGGCAAAAAAAAAAGCGAAAAAAGAAAAATGTCGATTTTCGATAACCCTGAACAACTGCGGGCGCTGCAGGATCTCCTCAATCCACGCACGAGAAGGGGAGGGCAAGCGTGTAGCAGCAGCGAGGATGAAGACGAGTCGATGGTGGCTCCCAAGCGGAGTAAGTTCAAAGCGCTAATGACCTTTGCCCGAGGAAGCCTCTGAGTGGCTCTGTTCACTTAGATCCCGGTGCTATCGGTGCTCCTCAACCGGGAGGATCCACCGGGAAGGCCAAGGGAAAAAATAAGAAGCAAAATCCCTACGTCACCCCGCTGGTAGAGGAAGAGAAGAAGCAGCCCGAGACCCTGGAGCAATGGCAGGAGCAACAGGAGCGAGAAGACAACGATATTCTGGAGACCCGGAAGAGTCCTGAATACACGATGACTTATCGTCAGGCCGTGGGTACAGAAGATGTATTCTTGCAGGTAATGGCACCCACCTGCATTCTGTGAAGCCGCCTGTATTTTCCCCGATCCATTTAGATGGGCAATCGCACTGGTTCGTCTGCCAGCTGCGAAGACCTGGTGCTGGAGATCCTGCTGCCGGGCGAGGAGATGGCGGTAGATAAAATGAGCCTCTCTCTTCAGGAGAAGGAGCTGGATCTGGGAACGTATCTCTACCGCCTGCGGCTGCCCCTGCCCCATGCAGTCGATGTGGACAAGTGTCAGGCCCAGTTCGACAGCGAGTTAAAGAAACTACGGCTAACTCTCCGCTTGAGAAGGGAGCTTGACTACGTCAACTTCTAGGAGATCACAAGCGGACAACTCCTTACTCCTTAGTTTTAAGTTTAAAGTGATCACACATATATATATGTGAAAGCATACACACGTTTTACACTGAATCCAGCCACATGTTCGTACTTATCGTAACACATCCTCGAATGTCCCACAAACATCGGTCTTAAACAATATTTGGTTTTTATAAGTTTAAAGTTATCAGTGGTCAACGAAGGCCGAACACATACACGCATATACATATGTAACATACTTTCCATACTGCGTGGAAACATACATACATATATGAAAACACACACACGTTTTACAGACTCCTTACTGCTCCACATCTTACACCAACAACAATATTTCGAAAAGTACACATACGAGGTCGTATTTACCGCAATACATCTTTTAGGTTTCACATTAGTCATAAACAATATTTCGGATGTAAAAAAATGTAAAAAAGAAACAAAAAAAAATCAAAATTCTCAGTGCAATTTATCGTTTTTTATTTGGGCAATGGGCATTTATTGGTTAAATGCTGTCACACTAATAATTACAATTAAATAATTCTATTTATTCCGGCTTGATTTACTGTGAGCTAGCTGCCAGGGGGCTTTGAACCCAGTAAAAAAGATTTTTGTGAACCGTAAACAAAAGGGTTAGGCATTGGTTACTTCTAAGCCATTGTACTCTTGACATCAGCGACCAACAATTTTCTCGTTCACTCATAGGTATACCAATGTGACCGTATCCAATCGCAAATGTCATCGCATTCAAAAGCACACATACTTATACGTGTACTGACTGATCACCCTCAACACGGCCATCATTGTATCCGTCTCGGATACAATCGTCTTCCTCATGGTCTTAACAATGCGACCGTCACCAATCGTAAATGTGACCGCATACCTACATATATACATATATATACCAAGGCATACATAGGCATACACTGACTCCCTACACAATATCCAATTTATCTATCTATACACATCCTGTTAGGTCCATCCATGTGAGCCACAAACATTAAAAATAAATAATACATTTTTAAACAATGTAAAAAATATGTAAAAAAATATACAATTTATTTTATAAATTGACATAGATTGCTTGAAATAGTTGTTACTTAATTTATTGATCTAAAGCTAAAAAATAGTTCAAAACTAAGAGTCAACTTAGGGCTAAGAGCCATTGCAGCTAAGCCCTTCGGCTCGCAGTTAATCTTGATTAATGGGTTATGGGTATATACAATGAACCCTATTTTTCAATGGATTGAGATATACAATACCTATTTATGAATTTAAAATGTTAGTATTATAATTTTGTAAGATATTTGGCAGCTGTTTAGGAACTTGAGGATGTTTTCTAAGTTTTTATGTGTGAGGTCGGCTATTGTGGTAATAGGTTTATGGAGGAGTATGGAACGTTTATATGTCGGATGTTCACCTGTGCGTTGTTGCACAATGGGCCGACGGTGTCCCTTTTTTCTGTCAAGGTAGTAAGCGTTTGTAAAATTTGTGCGTCCAAGTCTGAGTCGTGTGATGATTTGTTCTTTCCTGCTTAAGGGAGAGTTTAAAAAGTGCTGCATTGATGTTGATTATTCCTAATTTCATGCTACCAGTCGGACGTACATACGTAGTTGTGTTTGTTTTTCTTTTTGTAGTAATTCTAAGAATTTGTATATATCTTTTGGGTTTAGGTTAGGGTGGATTTGGCTGGCATTTTAGCAGCGTTGTCTACATTTCCGTTGCCAATTATTCCCATGTGACTAGGGATCCAAATAACTTAAAATTACACATTTCTAACGGCGGTTGGGTAGTAAGCATGGTTATTGTAGTTTGTGATATCGGATACCGAGGAAAGGGAGTCGGTACAAATTACATGAGTGCCTGAAGATTTGAGCGGCTTCATGGATTGCTATAATTTCGCCCGATAGTACTGAGGAGTATATGGGTAGGAGTCCGGTTCTTATGGTTTCAGGTTCTCTTGTAATGACGGACTTGGAGCCGTCAGTATTTATAAATAATGTTGTGGTTAGGATACGTTTGAGGGAGTGGAATAGTTGCTGAAAAACAATTGGGGTTGTGTTTTAATTGAAATTTGAAAGGGAGGTAGTTTTTCAAAATGATTGAGGTCACACAATCCGTTATAATACGGACGGGATTGTTCAAACTAAAATTTTTACCGTATGGATGCAATTTTTCAATAAATTGAGGGTTCAGTTGCATAGAATCTACAATTTTGTTTGTTTACGTCTCCATTTAACGAGAAATGGGCCTTTTTCGACATGTGCCTCGTTTGCCCAACAGTCTGGGTTTTTCCAACGACTATATCAAATTATTATACCACCTTATGGTACACCTAGTACATACAGCTTACGCAAATGTATGTAACTGGGAGAAGGAAGCGTACCAGATTCTTTATCAGCATCAAGAGCCGAGTCGATCTGTCCGTCTGTGTTCAATAACATGACGTACTCCGACATGGCAAGAGCTAGAGACGTAATTCTTTTGATATAGGTCCATTATATATGTATGCAGATCGAGTTTATTTCGTACATCTACAAATTGTAATATCTAGCCACTTGTCAAGTTTTACAAAGATTGGACAATAAAAAATGAAGATACGGCCAACTAAAATTTGTATCATCCCGCAGTAGTACCGGGTGAGATCATATAAGTTTCTGTTTTAGTTTATGTCCTTTGTATGTGCTGGTTTTATGCAAGTGTACATTTAATTGGGGTTAAAATATTTAAGCGGAATAACTACATGCGGTGCATGGCATCTCCCCATTCACTTTAAATTACCTCCCCATATAAACCACATATTTGCGACAATGCCTAAAGTTCAGTAGGCTCCAAGTTCAGTAGGCTTTTGAAACCTAAACCTATCGAAGGTGGCCTTGGAAATGCCTGTCAAATTTGGGTGCCAAAGTGCTCCCCAGGTTTTCATCAGTTCACCGCCGGCATTCGAGCTGGAAACAGCACCTTTTCCTTAAAACGAATGTTCTAAAATAAAGTCCCAAAAAAAATAAAGTAAATAAAAAAACAAAAAATTAAGTTCTCGAAACCCAGCAGGTAATATATAACCCTGCACTCTGTGAAACTGCATGTATTTCACGTGATCCATTTAGATGGGCAATCGCACCGGCTAGTATGCCAGCTGGCAATATCTCGTGCTGGAGGAATCGGATCTGGATCTGGGCACCTGCCTCTACGCTTAAGGGAGCTGGAATTCATCAACTTCTAGAAGATCGCCTGCCTCTACCGCCAACGGCTGCCCTGCCTCTTCCCTTAAGATGGGAGCAGGAATTCATCAACTTCTAGAAGATCACCTAAGCTCTTAGTTTTAAGATTAGTGAGCATCGCCGTGCATCGAGTTCCTGCGCTGCAACAGCAAATCCTACTCGCCTGCACAAAATGAAGAGCCACACAAATTAAGGCAGCCTTGCAGGTTGTCCTGGAGGACAACTGTTACTTCACACTACAATCTGCATCATTTACGTTTTACCATGACACTTCTCGGAGACTTATCCAGGAACTGAAACAAATGAATCCACACCTCGATTTACACTATGCCAACCCGGGTCCTCTGCACGAACTGAAGACAGCGACGAACCTCGCCGATCACTACACCGAAGTGTAGTACGCCCTTGTCCAGGATATGCACGGATCTCGGATAACCTACACTTATTGCATGGCTCGGGTTCGGTTCGATTTCCAGCTCGATCTGACCTATGATCGCATTATAACATCTATCTATAACAGCAATGTGAACACTGATTCCCAGTTATAGGTAGATATAAACGGGGCGATCCAGGGTTAGATCGAGCTGGGAATCGTACCGAACCCGTGCTTTGCAGTGTGTGTATGTTATCTGGGAGCCGTGCATATCCTGGATATGGACGTACAGCACTTCGGTGTAGCGATCGGCGAAGTTCCTCGTTGTCATCAGTTCGCTGCATAGGACCCGGGTCGGCACCCTCACACCCAATGTACACTAAAAAACAACTGTCACAACACACAATCTTACTATATTGTTTTCAAATGTAAAAAAATAGAACAGATTTCAGTGGAATTTTTGACTTTGTATTTGGCGATTCGACATTTGGTAGCATTTCAACAAATTCGTTATACTATATCACCAAATAGCTCGGCGCTGTTAGCCGCAAATCTAAAGCAAACATTTTAAGAAATGGTTAAAATGGACATAACGCAAGAAGAAATAGGCCTGTAGCTCTTATTTTGTGCAAGTTATGGGCAACAATGTCGAAGAAAATGCAGATTTATGCAAATTACAAAGGCGGAAAGGAGCGTGGAGAAAATTTGAAATAAACTTGCTATGCCTGAACACACCAAAAGCAAAAAGAATTACACGTCTATCTCTTACCATCTCCGAGAACGAGGTGTTCATACATACGGACAGACGGGCATGGCTATATCGATTCGGCTGTTGCGCTGATAAAGAATATATATACTTTATGGGGTCGGAGATGTCTCCTTCTGCCTGTTACATACATTTGCACAAAGTTAATATACCATTTGTACCTTAAGGTACGTGGTATAAAAATGTCAGTGGAATTTTTGACTTTGTATTTGGCGATTCGACATTTAGTAGCATTTAGTCGGTATATGGCTTGTAATACTTTCATATTAAACAAGTAAGAACGATTATAGTCGAGTGTCTCGACTATAAATACCCGATTCTCAGTTCCCTCCTGGTTTTTAAAACATAATGGCGCAACAAATTTTCGTAATTTATGTTTGTGTGTGTGTGTGTGTGTATGAGAAGTGCCCGCCAGGTTTCCATAGAGAAGCTTGTGGCCGAACACATTTTTGTCATTTGTGCGAACAAAAGTGGGCGTAACAAGTTAATTTTCGCAACAAAGATAGAAAATGGCCTTACCACTTAAATATCCAAATTTGGTGCGTATTGAGTTAAAATTGTGGATGCCACAGAATTTCGGAGTTTGCGGGGGGAGGTAGCCGATTTTTAAAATAAACTTGTGTTGAACTGGTATCCCTGGAATCAGAATGTGCAATTAGTTTTTCTCTATCTATTATAGTTTCCAAAATCTAAACGTTCATACGGACAGACGGACGGATGGCTACATCGACTCGGCTGTTGATGCTGATCAAGAATGAGTATACTTTATGGGGTCGGAGATGTCTCCTTCCGACAGTTACATACATTTTTACAAAGGTACATGGTACAAAAATTCGTAATATCCCCAAATGGCTCAACGCCGTTAGCCGCAAAGCTAAAGCAAACATTTTAGGAAATGGTTAAAACAGTTTTATAAAGATCAGACAATAAATAATGCAGATACAGCCTTTGTCCTTATAATTACAGCCTTATTAATTACACGGTATCTCATTGTCGAGAAATCTCAACTACAGTGTCTCTACTTGACAAAACATTTTTGAAACCAAGTAGGCGATTCTTTTAGTAGTTGTTGTCTAGGCAAATCGTATTTCTCAAAACATCAGTCGTAAAACGAAATTCATTCATTTCGGTTCTATTCGAGCACAAAAATAAATAAATCTAAACGTTTTTTATTCCAAAATGACTGACAAGATCCCTGAAGACTTAAAGCAAACCTTTTACTGTGACTCTTACCCAGACGATAGCCAAGCTAGTGTGGCGGATGCTGCCTTGGTGCCGTTGGACGCTTCGGAAGATGCCCAGTTCTCGGATCAGATGTTTACCAATATTCAGGAGCGCTTGACCCGGATCAACAATCGCGTGCAAATGGCCACCACAGCCATAGGGCAATTGCGGAAGGCTCTACGGGCTAAGGTTGCGAGGATTGCTGGTGAGGAGCCCGCGGACAAGATGGCTGGGGGAGATATGTCCTAAGATTCCGGAACCAATCTTTCTGTTGCTTCGATCATTCCTTTACAAGTCATTTTGTCAAAAGAACTTTAAACCCACAAAATATATGTAAATATTAGTCAACCGAGTTTAATGGCTGTGGGTAGGAATTATTTCATCCTGCTCTTGAGCCTAAGCTACTGACTTTCGACAGGGCAGAAATGTTGTGTACCAAGGGCCATTCGTGTGAAATCAAATATTCTATCCCTTTTGTCACAATGTCTCTGTGGCTTTCCACAGAAAATTGCCAAACGAACTTCCGCTCTTGCGGCAAACAATGACTTCTTTTTTGGGGGGCACAATAAACTTTTCATTGACCACCCTTCAAAAATGGTACCCCAAGCTATTTCAAGCAGCTGCACTCTGGCAGGGCCCTTTTGTTTTGGCCCCAAACTTTGCCGGGAACCCCGAAAATGAAAGACAAAGCCGGAAAATTTGAGACTCGAAATTTGCATTTGCCTTTTGCCGCTGCCAAAGCCACCGCCACACACACACAGGCCCACCGAAAGACAGATTGCCTTGGGGCCAAACAAATATGTTAAAAGCAATAAATAAGGAAGGACATTCTTCAAGTTCGTCGGCTGCTGCTCGACTTATTGGCAAAAAGATGTGACAGGGCTGACAAAAGCTGAAACTGGCAAAAGCCGAAACCGATCTGCACGGTCAGGAAACACTAAAGAATTTTAAAGCTAAACACGACCAGCCTACGTTCCTTTATTTCATTGAATACTTTCCGGCGTATATGCATCTCAATTTAGTACAAGCTCACTTAAAATCCAAATGTGAAAAGCTTGTTTCCGGTGCCGAAATGGGGCCAAACATAATTCGCCATAAACTGTCGACGCAGCAGCGCTAAATTACATGAAATATTTTTATTGTTAACTTGCAAAAATGTCAGAAGCATTTTGTCAGCTGGCAAATCTCCGCGGCAACAATTGTGCATCGCGTTTATCACCCCAGCTGCTGCCACGTGGCATGTTGCATCTGCTGCCCTCGTCCTTGGCTGGCTGGCTGGCTGGCAGGCTGCAACTCCAGCTGAATGCTGACTGCTGAATGCCGTTTGCTGACTGCCGCCTCCAGAGGCAGTTTGTCATAGTCGAGGAATGTTGCCAGTCCCTGGGCCCTCGGCAGGGGCCGCATTTTGTCGCAACTCCAGATTTCCAGCTTCATGCTTAAGTAAACTTTGCCTCTATAGTGTGTTGTGACTACACATTGTGTGCGAGATAACCGAGTTGACTGAGCGAACTCACTCGGCTGGATGAATGAATGAATGAATGGCTGGCTGAAGGACTTCAGTGGAGTCAACTGTGCGCGAGCCCCAAGACAAATATGCAACCTCTATGCTCAAAATTAAAGTAACAAGAACTAGGTAGGGTACCATTTAATCTAATGCGTGAAAGTCCATGCACAAACCAAATCATTTCAGTTCGATTCCCAGCCAAGCTTCAATTATAATTCCACGTTTTAATTTCCGATCAAAAGCTTTGAAGTTTGTTCAAAGTCTAATGGCAGGCATCGATTCATTAAAATTTCAATATGGGCATCAAATGAAATTCAATTACAAAATGCCACAAAATCCTCGAAAAGGCTCTCCCGTGATCTGGTTTGTTTGCCTTAAATCACGCACACTGCTCGTCACCCTTTTTGGGGGGCCCAGCCCAGATTTGTGTATGCAACCGAAATCCCCGTGAAAATGGCCAAGTTCACTGTAACCTGTCACAGCCAGCAGACAAACTAATAACGTCCCGATAATCGCAGCTGGGAAAGTGGAAACTGGCAGCGAAGGAAAATGGAGCGGCAGGCAGCAGGAAAAGAGGCATTCATGGGAAATCAATCGCACCGAAAATGAAAACGAAATTGAAACTGAAGCTGAAGCTGAATCCGAGCCGGGTCTGCGGCTGATGTGTTTCCTCGACTAAGAAGTGTCCTGTCATTTGGCTAGGTTGTGCCCTCACTCAACAGTCCTTCTGGCTGATGATTATGCACAGCGAAAAACAATATTTAAAACTCGCAAAACCTTTTAGGAAATTTTATACCATCCCCAATAAATTTGCACTTAGTCATTAATTCAAGACTAAGCCTTCTTGAACATTGTTACAATGTTTTAGGGCCCGCATTTTTTCACAGTCTCACGATGATTTGAAGGACCAATCACCCACTCAATGACTGTCCATCTCTCTTCGCGATTCGCGAGTCTTGGGTCCTTCGCCTGCCAGTTTTTCATCACTGGTAATCTGTGGAAATTAGCATTTCAATCAAATCTACTTTTATGTGTCTGACTTGTTTTATGCCTCGACGACAGCAACAAAGGCTTCCATCCTCCATCACATTCATGCTCATCGTCGTCATCATCATTCGGCAAATGAAAATGTATCCATTCTGTTTATGCATTTGACGAGCCCCGAAAAGGAAAATTGTCGAAATTGATTGATTAAATATTTATTCATACGGAAGTGCTTAGCATGTTTTCTCCTTCGGGGCGATGCCTACATATTTATGAACTGTGTGGCCTTCCTTGGGAAAAGTTCCCTTTACCAAGTTGTTGTCTACTTAGGCCTTTTTTCCTGCTGGCTGTGTCATTAATTCAGTTAACATGGAATCCCTTTTGGGAGCGGCTCAGCTGTGTTTGGGTGCAAAAGATAGTTGAATTCCATAATCATCGGTTTTTCTCTGATTTAATGCACCGCCAGCAGAGCTGGAGGACTTTTTAGTGACCGAGATTTATTGTAACTGACGCTTGAACATTGCAAATTTATTGAAACGCTGTGTGCTAATTAAATAATAGTTTCATCGATTGAATATAATACCGCATACCTTATATTTTTACTGCCATTAAGTAACACTTAAAATTAAGCAAATATTTACCCAATTCCAGGGCTGTGCCAAAGGCGACTAAAGTTGCCCCGGCCATTGTGTAGAGAGATCATCTTCTCGGGATGGAGGGAGCTTGGCTGTAGGCTTGCCCCATTAATTCGGTTAGTTCCCGGCACTTAAAGTCAATCAACTGGCCCGCAGGAAATCTTAATTAAACAAACTTGTTTGGCAAATCTTTTATAAATGCCCCAGCCCAGCCCAGCCCGGCCCACCCGGCCGAAGCCACACTAAAAGGCCAAATAAACAAAGAGCTCTCTAGCCAAAAGGCCGGAACTTTGCTGCGGCTCATGTTGGTATCGAAACAATGCCAATGCCCAGATACTCTTAACCGGAGAGGCAGACGGCCGGAAGGGTGGCCAACACACCCAGACTCGCAATCCGAAGCCCCGGCGGGCCAGACTCCATTTGCGGGTAACGTGCAAACAATTTAGCGGTTTAGCACATTTTGGTCTTTGATTTTTGCCTGCTATTTCGGTAGACTAGCAGTTTCAGGCAGACCCAGTTGGCAGAAGGGTTCTTAGCAAATTGAAAGTGCGGCAGATTTTCAAGGCAGTTTCAGTGCTTCGATTGCACTTTCCCTTGGAAGGCGGAAGAGCAGTGCAGTCTGGGGAACCGGGCCCCACAAGCACACTCCGGAGCCTCCAGCTTGGGCCATTAAAGAGCTAATAAATTCTCAAACTCATATCAATCGATGGCTTTGCAGAGACGTAGGCGCCATAAAGCGCAATTTAATGGCAGAGCCAGCTCAAGCAGTGTGTAAATAACAAGTCAGGCAGCCAAGGCGGGGCTACGACTGCACAATACTGGGTGCAATTATTTACACGAACAGATAAATGAAATACTTATTTATGTAGTGTAAAGTATTGAGTACATGGTATGAAATGCCTTCGTGTTGTGTTACTTTTGGCTTTTGGCATTTTGTACGTTAAAGAAATAATGCATACCTTTCAGAGTTGCAGACAATGGGTATGTAAACGTGAGCCCCCTTAAACCATCATACGTAGCGAAGCCAAACACCACGAGGAATGGGCTCGTAAATTGATGAAGCGAATGCATTGGAGAGCCATCAGAATAATGAATCGATTAAAGGCGGGATTAGGAAGAAAGGCGCAGAACTACGTGCAGAAATGCTCCACGCAAAATGAGCAAACATTCAGGAAAACCCTAAAGTCAACGAGATACNTTAAAGGCGGGATTAGGAAGAAAGGCGCAGAACTACGCGCAGAAATGCTCCACGCAAAATGAGCAAACATTCAGGAAAACCTAAAAGTAACGAGATACTCGTACCATGTACCTATATTCATTATCAATCAGTTTTCCGTTTAAATATTTACGCTCCATATTACAATGACTTAATTCAATGCTGAAATTTATATGACGTCACAGACGGCAAAAATTTTTTTTTGCCGTATCTTCATTGTTTATTATCTGATCTTGGTAAAAGTCAGCATATGGCTGGATATTACAATTGTAAGCTGTAAGCAAAAAGCAAAAAAGATAAAGCTCAAGATATAGACCATCTGCAGTAATATCCAAAAGGAATTACATTTCTAGCTCTTACCATCTTGGAGAACTATCTGTTCAAGCATACAGACGGACAGACAGACAGACAGACGGACAGATGGACAGATGCACATGGCTAGATTGACTCGGCTGTTGATGCTAATCTAGAATATACAAATATACTTTGTGGGTCGGAGACATCTCCTTCTGCCTCTTAAGTAGCATCCAATAGAAAAGATGCCAGCTCTCCACGAAGGTACGGATTATTTAAACCTGGGCAAAAAAAACTATAGGGAAAACTAAAATGGACAAATTTTAGGGAGTTCAGGTATCCAATAAGTTCATATCTGGATCACCAGCTAATTTCAGCTTCAGTTCTGACTTGAGCTCTATTGCTTTAACAAGCCATGCCGGGCAAACTTTAAGCTTGAATTTATAGCCAGGGAGCAACCCTGTCCATCTCATCATTATGGCCGCGGCATTCATTCAATGAACACCTTTTCAACCCAATTCCTGGACCCTCCTGATGGCTTTATTCAATGGACCAGAGAGCCTGGTCTCTGCACCTTGGGGTAATAAAGCACAAAAAAAAAAAAAGTGAAACAAGAATAATAATGGAAAAGAAAAAGTTTGTTTCCCCCTTGATATTACTTTAAATATGCAAAACTTTACTGTTTTATGTCCTTGCAGCTGTCCAGTTGACCGAGCGGCCAGGGGTCCTTGTTTCAGCTACTTGTTTCTTTAACGAAGTGCGGGGATTCCCCTTTTCGAGCAACTTAAATAAAATAATGTTCAGCTCGAGCACACAAACATTATGCTGTAGCCAGCAAACGGACCAACATACTCCTAACAAAGTTGCGAGAGCGCTATGGCAAAGTTGCGTCTGGCGCTCGGCCATTTTTGCATTATATTATCTCAAGTTTTCCATTTGCCTCTGCACTGGCAATTTCTCATGTTTCCCGCATTTTTCTCCCGCATGTCCGTATTTGTATTTACCCATTGTCGTCCCCGTAAACATGCAGCCGACTTGCTACTTGTTACTGTCCCAACACCGTCATCATCATCGCCATCTTCATGCTCAACGTCAGGCAAAAACTTGCCTCGCGCGAGTCACCAACACGAACAAGCAAAAAAAAAAACAAAAAAACAGGACAGCATAAAAAACAACAAGGACTGATAAAAACTTTGCTTCATTTTCATGTCAAGCCAAATGAGTTTTGGAAAGTTGGCAGCCCTCAAGTTCTCTAATGGTGACAGTAATTTTTAATAAAAGCAGCCAAGTGCCGACACAATTTGCAATTTGCACACGCCCGTAGACATTGATGGAATAGTTGACAACTTTTATCCATTCGTCCCGGTGCCGGTGGTCAGACGGGGGTCCGTCAGGTCCGCATGAGTTTGCACATGCTGTGGCGATCGACGCCACCCCTTCCCTTTACGGGTGGGGCTCCATGATCCTTGCGCTCCTGACGCTCCGCACAGTCGACCATCCTCTGGCAGTGGGTTAAGGTTCCCTCGAAGTCACGCTTCATCTTGATGTACTTGTAGCGAATATCCACATAGATGTCGTCCAGCTCCTGGGCACTCCGGGCCGTCTCTGGCTCGCCAAGGTCCAGTTCAGAATCCACTATCCGAATGGACGAGCGCTCCATTTCCGGGGTATCCAGCGTAATGAAAAGGTAGTCCTGATGAAACGGCGGCACGGGGATGGCGTAGCGCCCGGGAGTGTTGTATTTAATATTCATATCCTCCACGACGCCCAGACACTCGTCCAATTCGCTCATCAGATGATAGCAAATCAAAAGGGCATGGTCAATTTTCGTATACTCCGATTGGATCGCGGGGTTGCTATCCCACTTGATATGCATCGTGGCGATGCTTCCAATATTTGTGGAAATGTTGTCAGTTTTATGTAACAAGCAAAATATGTGCTAACTGCAAAACCTCTGTTTGAACTGATTTATAAAAATGGCATTTGAAGCAATGCAACTACGTGTAACTACTTTAATTGAGAGCATAAACAAAAAAGTTTTACAAGCTGTTTATTCAATATGTGATATTTATTAATTGTACAATTTTTAAGAATTTAATGAATGGTTTTTCTTGAGTAGTTCATTTTCTTGCTGTGTTGTTTCAAGCATCTCAAGAAAACAATACAATATAAGTCCGAGTAAACTTATCTCAGCATATTCAGTTGGTGAACACCACCTACCCATACCGCGTTTGTCTTTCTTCCAGCCTTTTTGGGAGCGACTTTTTTGGCGTTTTTTTTTTCAAGGCTTTCTATTTTGCGGGTTATCGAAACTTTCCCCGTATTTTTTGCTTGCTTTTCCAGATCCTCAATTTTGTCAATAAGATCGTCCATCTTGTCTATTTCCTTGCACTTGACTCGGCACGCGTTCACCATGTCCTCTAAGTTCTTAAGCTTCTCCTGGCCATCATTCACCGCCGTCTCTAATTCGCTTAGACGCTTCACTTCTGCTTGATCCTTCTCCGAATTTTCCGGAAGATCCCCTTGCTTATCATCCAGTCTTATCAATCTTCGATTCTTTGAATTATTTGCTTTACCATCGTTTTTATTCCGCTCTTCCAGGGCTGTCAGTCGATTGTCAAACTGTTTCTGGAACTCTGCGGACTCTTGTTGTTTTTTGGCCAAATCATCAGTCATGGTTTTCAACTTTTCATCAAATGCATCGGACACCTTCTTAAATGGATTGGTACCTTCTCTGAATTGGCTTTGAAACTGTCTCAAGCTTTCCCGTACTTTGTCGACTACCGCTCCTTGGGCCTTTCTATTCATTTGAAAGTCTTCCTTATTTGAATTTATACAGCCCTGCTCTGTTTTTTTAAGTTCCTCCAACTTTAATAGTGCCTCATCTAAGCGACCTTTCAGAGCCCTGTATTTCTTTTCAGTATCTGCACTTGCATCCAAATATGTTTTGTTGGCAAGAGTCACCTCATTTAACAAGGTATCCGCGGTTGAGTGGAGGTTTTTAATATCCTTGCAACAGTATCTGCATTTATCTACCTCGGATTTCGTTTCTTGAAGTTGCTTCTCTAGATCTTGAATGCGATTTGTAATATTTTCACCTTTGGAGCAGGCTGTGCGGTCACAACAACCTGTTTCATTTTTAGACTTTAGCATTTGCTGTAAAAGATCCTCAATGATTTTAAGGGTTTTGGCGTTTTCCTGACAAGAGTTGACTGTTATGTTGATATTTGGATTCGTGCTAGGTATACCCATTTTCTTAATATTCTCGGAGAGATCATTGATGAGCTTTTCCAGCCGCTCAACTTTAGACTCCATGTCAGTTAGGCTGCCTGGCTTTTCGGAACCTTTGTCTTCTCCAGCTTCACAGCTTTGCTTACACATTTCGGTTACTCTTTTAATATGTTCGACTCGACCTTCGGCAGTTTTCTTCAAGTCTTTTATTTGAGCTTCTTGATCCCTCTGCGTGTCCTTAAAAAAGTTCATTTGATTTTTTACACTATTGAGGTTGGCCTCGGCTTGAGTTTTTGCAGCATTCAGCTGGTTATCCAGATCCTTGACTTTGTGCCACTGATCAGAACAACATTTTGTATTTTCTTTACCCGTTTCACCTAACAGCTTTTCAAAGCTTTGCAAGCGCTCCTTGAGCTCCTTCATTTGATCTTCCGATGCTTTCAGTTTTCTCTCAAGTTCTTCCTTTTCTTTAGAACTTTGAGCTTTCGTGTCTGAAAGTTGGTTTTTAAGGTCTTCCATTTGTTTTTTTAACTTTTCTTCGAGATTCTTTAAAAGTTCCTGCGACTTTTCGCAGCAATTTTTGAATCCCTTACCAACGAGTTCCTTCATTCGCGGCAAAATATTGTCTAGATCCTTGCCCAATTGCCCGCTTTGTTTTATAGGTGCCCCAATTTGATTGCCGTGGTCTCTTGAAATGGTATTGATGTTGTCAATTATTTTATCCATTGTTTCGTTTTCGTAGAAACAGCAATTCTTCAGAGTCGCGGTTCCATTAAGAGATCCCAGCAAGACATCCATAGATTGTCGAAAGTGCCTTAGTTTTGAATTTATTTCCACCTGATAGGTCATCCATTCGGTCACATCGTTGTAGTTGTCGCAATTTTTAATCGGCGACCTGAACAGGGGCCTGGTAACAGGGGACAAATGCTGGGACTCTGAATCCATAATTGCTGATAACATGGGTAGTAATAACGTAATGGCAACCTGGGTATGACGTTCGAGTTACTGAATAAAGACTCCCTTCTGCTTCTCCTCCAATTTACCTGGTAACCAACAGATGTTGCACCCATGAAACTGGCCATCGGTTTCATTTTCGTCACGTTTGCTGCGGTCTACGTTCCTCTGCCACCAGTCTGCCAAGTTGCACTAACTGGGCCCAGGGAATGCAATAGCTTTTCCTTTGGCCTTAGTGGGTGCCACGACCATGCGATGGCCAGCAATCGATTTGCATGCTGTGCTTATTAACCATCGAGGGTAGTTTGGAAAATTCAATAAATAACATTATATTGACATCCAATACAGATCCAAATAAATGCAAGGTATTAGAGACTCGATTGTTGTAATGCCTCAAATCTCCTGCCTTGCATTTATTGGCACTGTTGGCTCTCTTATCCAGCAAGCAATTTAGCAAACCGATTTCGAATTTAAATTCCCACCCGAAACAAGGAATTTCAATTATTGCGCCAAAGATTTATTTATGGGAAACCCCATGCAAGGCTTCCGTTTATTTATGTAATCCGGCAAATGTCGCCAAAGTCGTTCCAACTTTAAAACACCCCCGGAACGGGGCAGCAAATAAATTTGTGGGCAACCCAATGCAATTCGCAATGCCCTGAGCAGCGTTTACTCGTTATCATCGCACAGGTTGTGGCCACAGTGCCACTTGAAATGGATACTCAACAGGGGAGCTCCCGTACACTGACTCCCAAATGCCCCCAGCCACCCAAAGACAGAAATCCGAGCTGCTTGCCCGGTTCCCAGTTCGCAGTTCGCAGTTCCCGGTTCCTGGTTACCAGATTCCAGAATTCAGTTCCCAGCTTTAAGCGCGCCGCTCCCCGCGGGCGGGCGGAAAACCTGAAATGGAAAACAATTTCAGCAACGCAAACACACAGCGGGAAAGCCAACAAAATGGGAAGGGAAGCACCAAAAATTAAATTGCTAAGCGGAAGAAAGCCGGGAAAAATGGCTGCAAACGAAACTGAAATCTCGGCAAAAGTTGAACCGCAAAATAAGTGAAATATATGTAGACATAACATATTTTTATGCCGAGCTCCGCAAAGGGGGATTTCGAATAATTTCAGCTCAAGGTGTTTGCCCAGCCATCAAGGCAAGCGAGGGTTTTAGTTTAATTAGTCAACGTGGCGTATGCAGGATGCGGTGGCATGCCACACAACACGTGCCCGCCGAACGGGGCGGGAAGTGGAGAGTGAGCCGTGAGATAGCGGAGCGCCACCGAAAATGCAATCGAACTTTTCGTGTTTGGCTTGCGGTGTTGGTTGGACGGGAAAAGTCACCAGGATGCCACCAGGAATCGAGGTGATGCAAATGATAGGTGTTATGCCTCCGGGGGCACGCAGCAGCCCGAAACTTTCTTAAGTAGTTGGCATAGTTGGGTCGAGCGGCAGCTTCGGAAATTGGCAAGCGCCACTGGAGCCTGTCGAGCGACAGTTAATAGTCAGAATAATGAGAAAAAGTTCAAGGCAATATTCGGGATATCAGAGGCATTCTTATTTATTACCTTCCAAGCATCCAGCCAACCTTATATTGGCCGACAGAAATTAATAGAAAACGCCCAGCCAAGTGTAAAATTTCGAACAATAAGATTCTGGGTCCTTTGTTGTTCATTTCCAAGCTATTTGAGTCATTGACTTAAATCGGAGAGAAGAGGGAGCCAACAGATTTAATTTATATTTACTTATTGATTTCATTTTATTCTACTTTTAGGTGAGTCCAGAGAAACTTTGCTTTCCCAAGGAATAGTACTCGTAAGTTGCTCCCGCTTTAATATTTCTTCCTATTGATTTCATTTGAATTAAATTTACATTGAACTGTCATCACTTCTATTGACCCATCTCAACTTTTTTGTACCTAGTATTCATCATCAATTATGCCCAAAAGTTGAAAAAGGTTGCCTTTGATTGAATTACAACAAAATATGTGTCGCATAATGAAAACCAGTCCGAAACTTGATAAGCGGGCAGAGGCAGAGAAAAAGCAAGCAAGAACGGTTATAGCCGAGTGTCACGACTATAAATACCCTGTCCTCAGTTTCCACATGATTGATAAACATTGGATTAACATTGCGGATATGAATAAAATATTCTTTTTCCATTATTTTCGTAATATATGTTTGCAGGTGGGTGTGTATCGGAGTGCGCGGGATGTTTCTTTGGTGAAGTTTGTGGGCACAACACATCTTTGTCATTTGCAAGGCCGAAAGTTGGCGAAACCGTCTGATTTTCGCAACACAAATAGATATTTCCTCTACCAATTTAGTGTTTCTAGAGTTAAAATTGTGGACGCCACAGAATTTCGCGTTTTGCGGGGGGTGGTAGCCGATTTTTGAAAAAAAATCTATGCTAAACTGGTATCCCAAAATGCTGTATATGCAATTATTTATTCTTTATCTATTATAGTCTCTAAGATCCAGGCTATCATAGGGGCAGACGGATGAGTCTAGATCGACGCGGCTGCTGATTCTGATAGTGAATATATCTATATACGTTTTGGGGTCGGAAAAGCTTCCTTTTCCCTGTTACATACATCCATGCAAATTCAATATACACCTTCTTTTAAAGAACCAGGTATAAAAAGGGGGGAATCCCAACCCCCCGCCCGAATGTCGTGCAATAAATCACCTTTCAAACCACACATCAATTTGGAAATTTTTGCGGAGAAGGAGATATTCGGCGAGTGCCAAAACCTTAGTTAACCAATCAATCAACCCGCTGCGAAGTATTTTATTTATTGTAATTTTTCTGAAAAGTTCATTTCTGCCTTACACAGAATATGTACAAACGAGTAACAGGAACTCTGTACTCGAAAACGAGATATCGTGTAATTATATATTTCATTATCAATTGATTTTTCCGTTTAAATATTCAATCGCCATTGACACGGACAAAGGCTGTATCTGCATTTTTCATTGTCTGTTTTAACCATTTCTTAAAATGTTTGCTTTAGATTTGCGGCTAACAGCGCCGAGATATTTGGTGATATATATTTATATAACGAATTTGTTGAAATGCTACTAAATGTCGAGTTGCCAAATACAAAGTCAAAAATTCCACTGAAATTCTGTATAATTTTTTTACATTTGAAAATATAGTAAAATATAAATGATTTTGTGGTACGAAGTGTGTAGTGACAGTTGTCCTTTAGTGTACATTGGGTGTGAGGGTGCCGACCCGGGTCCTATGCAGCGAACTGATGACAACGAGGAACTTCGCCGATCGCTACACCGAAGTGCTGTACGTCCATATCCAGGATATGCACGGCTCCCAGATAACATACACACACTGCAAAGCACGGGTTCGGTACGATTCCCAGCTCGATCTAACCCTGGATCGCCCCGTTTATATCTACCTATAACTGGGAATCAGTGTTCAAATTCTGTTATAGATAGATGTTATAATGCGATCATAGGTCAGATCGAGCTGGAAATCGAACCGAACCCGAGCCATGCAATAAGTGTAGGTTATCCGAGATCCGTGCATATCCTGGACAAGGGCGTACTACACTTCGGTGTAGTGATCGGCGAGGTTCGTCGCTGTCTTCAGTTCGTGCAGAGGACCCGGGTTGGCATAGTGTAAATCGAGGTGTGGATTCATTTGTTTCAGTTCCTGGATAAGTCTCCGAGAAGTGTCATGGTAAAACGTAAATGATGTAGATTGTAGTGTGAAGTAACAGTTGTCCTCCAGGATAACCTGCAAGGCTGCCTTAATTTGTGTGGCTCTTCATTTTGTGCAGGCAAGTGGGATTTGCTGTTGCAGCGCAGGAACTCGATGCACGGCGATGCTCACTAAATCGGGGTGTGGATTCCATTGAAACTAAGAGCTTAGGTGATCTTCTAGAAGTTGATGAATTCCGGCTCCCATCTTAAGGGAAGAGGCAGGGCAGCCGTTGGCGGTAGAGGCAGGCGATCTTCTAGAAGTTGATGAATTCCAGCTCCCTTAAGCGTAGAGGCAGGTGCCCAGATCCAGATCCGATTCCTCCAGCACGAGATCTTGCCAGCTGGCCTACTAGCCGGTGCGATTGCCCATCTAAATGGATCACGTGAAATACATGCAGTTTCACAGAGTGCAGGGTTATATATTACCTGCTGGGTTTCGAGAACTTAATTTTTTGTTTTTTTATTTACTTTATTTTTTTTGGGACTTTATTTTAGAACACTCGTTTTAAGGAGAAGGTGCTGTTTCCAACTCGAATGCCGGCGGTGAACTGATGAAAACCTGGGGAGCACTTTGGCACCCAAATTTGACAGGCATTTCCAAGGCCACCTTCGATAGGTTTAGGTTTCAAAAGCCTACTGAACTTGGAGCCTACTGAACTTTAGGCATTGTCGCAAATATGTGGTTTATATGGGGAGGTAATTTAAAGTAAATGGGGAGCCATTTACCGCATGTCTTCTATACTGTCCGATCTAGACGTAATTTGCATGCACGTGTTTGACGGTCAGCGGACTTAGCGAACTCAAAATTATGTCTCTAGCTTTTACCACTTTGGAGATATCGTTTTTTTTCTAATACGAAGACGCAAAGGGGCGTGGAAAAATCCAGGAATTACATTATGTGCATAATATTTAAACGGACCTAATGCATAAAGAAATAGGTCTGTAGCTCGTATTTTTTACAAGTTATGGGCAAATATGTCGAAGAAAATACAGTTTTATACGATGGCGTAAAGGGGCTTGTCAAAAATTTGAAATAAACTCGACCTGCGTACACATACAACGAACCTAAATTAAAAATAATTACACTTCTAGCTCTTACCATCTCCGATATCGACGTGTTCATACATACAGACAGACAAACAAACGGACGGACAGACAGACGGACATGGCAAGATCGACTCGGCCGTTGATGCTGATCAAGAATCTGGTACACTTCCTTCTCCCTGTTACATACATTGCACAAACCTGATATACCATTTGTACCTTAAGGTACATGGTATAAAAATATTAAGCCTTGAGCTTTCACCTTTGTCTTGCGAGACCCAAGGACAGACATACTTTGATGGATTAATCTTTGTGTCAATTAAAGGCTTTGCATTGACAAATGCGTTGACTTGCTTTTTGTGTAGACAGAATTAAATAGCTGCTGGAAAGTTGTTCTGAGAACCTAAGCAAAATATATCTTTAACTGCCGGATGCAGTGCCGAGCAAGTGAAGAGTATTTAACCTTTTTACTGTTGATTCGGACAAGCACTCTTTGCTGGACAAGCAGAAAAAGATAGATTTTCGGGCAACTGCTTGCATGCACTCTCACATTCAGCAAAAAAAGAAAATATAGAACTGTGCAGCAGCATTGGCAAGCATTCTACTTTGCGATAAGAGTGCTCTCTGTCATGTCCTGCATGGTGTGTCTGCACTCATGCATAGGAATAAGCCGATAAAGCCCCGACAATTGTGTCATGGAGCGGCGTTCTAGTGTGGGGATTGGACTTAATGCCTCTTGACTTCAATTTGCATAGTCGGCTTAGCAGCGTCAGTGCAATGATTGAATGGCAAATTGATAGAATTCGGCATTTACCATTTGACAGCCGAGGCAAATCCTTTGCAGGGCAGGCGTAAAATGGGCGGCACTTTCGGGCGAAGTAAAAGCAAATTAATGATGGATTTTGAAATTTCAGTCGAAGTCTGTTTGTGCTCGTTTTAATTAGGGAAGTGGTTGAATATGATTGACTGATGGTGTCTTAGTTTATTTGAATTATTATGGGCGAATCGTTTACGTTACGGCGTAATGCATTGATTTCTCCGTGCATTACATAATTATATTTAAGTGGTCTTTGGGGTTTCCTGATTTCCCAGAACACAAAGCTCGAGAAACGAACCTAACCTCCCGACCATCTGGCTGACTATGCAAAGGACCTGCGCTGCCTCAAAGGACCCTTCGTTTCCTGTTGACTCTGACCTAGACCGCAAGAACAACGCAGGAACCCGCAGGATTGGCAATTAATCCAATTAGGACAAAACGTATTTGCTTCTCATTAAAAATGAAGTCCCTCGCTCTTGACCAAAATCAAGGACTTTGACCAATTACCAAGCATTTCTTTACGTTCACTTTCGCACATTTAAAAATTAAACAGAAAGGATGAAGATAAAGAGATTGCGAGAGCGGCTTAGGAATCCCTTTGCCAGCGATTGTCGAAAGAATCTGAAGCCATCTGCCTTCATTTAGCTTAAGTGCTTATCCGGCACAGGACACTGGCCCAAGGACACGTTCCTCCCACAGGACAATCAATTATGAATGCAACACCGAGCAGCCGCCCCGCAAAAGAGGCTGCCATAAAATTGCCCAAGCTCCCGCGGGTGTTGGTGTGGGAATGATGAGGATAATTATATGTTTATTGTGACATTGATTTGTCGCCCGTGGCGTGGCTAAGAAAATTCCCATAATGTTCAATTCATTAGCTAGCTAATCGGCTTACTCGGATAATTATTATAATCGATGTGAATCATTTGATTAGATTTTCGCCCAGTAGGCGTTTGAATAAACTTCAAGCCCGGGAGACTAAACTTGTCAGTCCAACTCCAAACTCAATTCCAGGAGCTATTCCAGACAAGGTATCGACCAACATATATTTTCCAATATATTTTTCTACTATTGTAGCTTGCACAAATGGATGAAAGCGCGGATGAGAATGTAAGGACTTGCATCATGCACCTCGAATGCGTCCGGGACAATAATGCTAATATGCGCAGGGAGCACGAGGAGCTGGCCAACCGCGTTTCCATTGCCCTGAACAACTCTCGGCTGACTCTTCTCCACATCCAGGAACTGAATGCCCAGCTGCAGGATATGAAGGGAACCATTGAGAATGCCCTGAATAACATACACCAACCGGCAGATGAGGGGCCTGCTGAACCCGATACGTCAGCCCAAGATCTCTATGAGCATTTGGTTAACTTAATCAGCATTACTGTCGCCGCTCAGAGGATTACGCACATTCAATCTGAGCCTGTGACCCAAAATGAGCGGATCGCTTTCGAAGCTGCCGAAGTTCCCGAAGCTCCGGCAGATCCCAAAGCTCTCACATCTGAGCCTGTGACCCAAAATGTGCGGATCGCTTTCGAAGCTCCCGAAGCTCCCGCAGATCCCAGAGCTCTCGCATCTGAGCCTGGGACCTCAAATGTGCGGATCACTTTCGAAGCTCCCGAAGCTCCAGCAGATCCCAAAGCATCTGAGCCTGGGACCACAAATGTGCGGATCACTTTCGAAGCTCCCGAAGCTCCCGCAGATCCCGGAGCTCTCGCAATTCCAGAAGCTTCCGAAGCCGATAATTCCATAGAGGCGGTGGCAGGTTCCGAGACCGCAGATGAGGACAAGTCTTAACTCGTTGCCGAACATTAACATTGTGCAGTTTGTCGAATCTTGTTTTCTGTTCCGTTTAAAATTTGCCAGCAGAATTATAATCATGATTTTAACGACAAAGTAACCTAGATTTTTGTTAAGAGCACTACTATGGTTTATGCTATATATTCTAGATACACTTTCCGCTTTGCCACATAGATATAAAAAAAGGAAGCAAATCCGTTTGTTGCGTCGATACCGTTGCACAAGCTTTGAATTAATTATATATTATGGCATACCTAGACCAACTCTTTTTTTAGTACAAGGGAATTTATTCAAAGTTTTCCTAGAAAGACATTGAACATGTTTGGGTGTTTACGGTATTGCTTGAGCATTTGGCATTCAATCCAAAACCTCCGTTTCATCAATATTCAATGCCACAGGACCCGACTTGCCAGACGCGTTTCCTTGACTTCAGAACCAGAATAAGAGAAGCAAAATCAACGCTGATCCGTAAAAACATGCGAGTTATGGAGTAACTTTGCCAAGGCAAAAGCCAAGGGCATTACGTATACGCAGCGTGGCAGGCAGGCAGGGGCCAAAAACAAGCTCGACCCGTAATCCGAGTCCTGTGCAGCATCCTGCGTGGCTAAACAATTTGTCGGCGATTTGCCGTCGCCCAAACGTACGAGCATATGTACACTTACTTGTATATGCATGTGTATCTGCGGGATATTCCACATACGCCGAGTGTGACCCACCGGGGGAAGTAACGAGGTTAAATGGCCAACAGAGCAAAGCAAAGCAAAACCTGTTGCACGCCGCCAGCTCTCTCGTCTGGCGTGTTGAGAGCTCCCCACTCAACTTGCGCTTTGTTTTGCTCTGCTCTTTCGCCGGCTATCAGTGATTTCCACTCGAGCCCCATCTGCTCCACTCGCGGCGAGTGCTTTCGGGTCTCCAGCTCGGTTCAGTTGCCGCTTGTCAGTCGCCACGTGCGGTTCGGTGTCACGGATCCCGGTTCCACGGTCCCCGAGCATATTTCGCCGCGCTGAAAATCCAGTTTACGTCGTGAGTGCCCGTGCGTGGGAGACAGCGTAAGTGGCGCTCGCGTGCCGGAAGATTCCCATGCAGACGGAGATGGAGATACTCGTTCTCGCTCCGCATCCCGATAAGCTCCACTATCTAACATAGCTATCAATCCGTAGCGCTGTATCTTTGTATCTCCGCATCTGCATGAGGCGTCCGTCCGTCCCAACGCCAGCTCTGCAATTCTCATTGTGACTTTTGACATCGAAAGTAATCAAATTTCGACTTTCATTTGCAACTTGTTATAATTCCGATGCCGTTCGCAGCCGGAAACGTGCTCGCCGCCGTTTTGTCTACGCCACACAAAACGGAAAAGCCAACATTGTAGAACCAAAAAAGAAAACAAAAAGAAAAGCGAATAAACTTTGCCAGCAAAATATTTCTGCGGCAGTTTTGCTGCCGCAATTGCTTGTGTGTGCTTATGGAAAAACAACAGAAGCCAGCATCTCCCGGCCGAAATGAAATGCCGAGAGCAAATGCAGGCGAAGATACTGCCAGCACCATGAAGTGGTTAGAATCTTGGCTTGCACTTGTCCAAACAAATGTGTAATGTATGGAGTGCATTTATGAATATAATACGTGAAGCATCCTTGGCCCGCTGCCGAAATGACAAAATGATGCATTAAACTAATTGGAAAAACTTTGGGCGTCAGTGGAGCGATCAAAGAAGTGCGTGAAGTGGAAGAGGTTTTCCCAAAAGATGCATTAAACATGAGATAGTAAAAGCATTCACAGCTACCCTTGATAAACCTATTAACAGCCAGGTAGTGAACCCGCAGATATGCAAATTAATTTGAGTACAACTTGTTTTCCTTCAATTTTCCCCATAATTGTCCGTGTTAATTTGTCACAAACCTCGGGCAAAGTTTAGCATATTTGCACAGGAGTGCCAAAATCCGTTCGGACAAGTAAACAAGTGGGCGGTGCAAATATTTGAACCGAAATTAAAGCAATCAACAAAAACTTCGTGAGAAAATTCGGTTTCTTAGGAGCCGGAGCCGGAGCTGTTGCTGCTGCTGCTGCGGCTGCGGCTGCGGTTGCTTGATTATTTGAATAGAAAAGGTCAAGAGGCCTAAACAAGCAGTGTAAGCAATACAGGTTGAGTGCGAATTACGGGCGCAACGGCTCTGTGTGATAATGGTCGTGTAGAATGTGATAACGATGCGGGTCGCACGGGAATTTCAGGGGATGACCGGCGTGCGTTCACAGGCCATAATTGAAAAATAGATTTCTCTTCGCGCCGCTGAGAACTTGTGAATGCTTTCAGAATGTAGTATTTATGTGCTTTTTGTGGGGGAATCCACCGCGCATTCAGCCAGCTGTCCAAGAAATCTAGGCCGTGTAAATTGCTCCACGTTCTCTCAATACAAATTCGTATGCTGCGGCGACTATTTATAGAATATTCCTTATATACAGACTAGGCGGCGTATGAGTAATGTTCCAAAAACTGATTATTGATGGCTAACTGCCTGAGATCTTTTAAATCTTTCTTGCTTTTGAAGCTCATCTCCCATGATATGGGGGAGTAAAAACCCATGGCAACTGCTGATTCTAAACAAATGTGACTAGAAATTCCCAGAGACCATAAAAACAAGCGTGTTTTTATTGCACAAACAAGTCAGCTCCGGAGCTTGTCAAAACAAAATCCTCAAAAATGTTGCAAAGTCAAAGCTTTTTATTGGCTGTGGTTGCGCAGGAGCGAAGCATTTTATCTGGTTTCTTTTCCAAATCAATGATATTAAACAAATGAAAATAATCATTAAATCACAACGAATGTCCAATGCAGTGATTAAATTCTCTTGCACTTTATTAAATGGACATTTATCGATGCAATTGCATAATTTATGAAGCATGCGTAATTAATCCGAGTCGTAATTATTGATATTTATTCATAAGCTAATTTGAGAGCTTTTATACGACTGCACTTACGTGTTTTTTAAGGATTTCTTTAAAGCTCTTAAAGCCCCGCCCACACATTTATAAAATAATGCAATCAATTCTTTGGAATCTTCTTCACTGGCGGTCAAAATCATGTTGCAATTGAATTTCACATGCAAATTTATAATTGTCCAGCCATTACAGGTTTTAATGACCGGCAACACTTAAAAAATGAGACATGCTACAAAAAACGTGGGAGAATAATTAATTGATTTAATTTAATGAGATGACCAGAAAAGCCAACGTCAGAAACCCGAGCGGAAAATGGGGAAAAAAACAAATTTTATGAAAATAATTAAGCCGCCAGCAGCTAAAACAACAGCGGACGAACGGGCCGGGGACTTGACAAAAACTTAACAACTTTATGCTGCCGGTCCTGCCGTTCTGTAAGCTTAATTAACACTAGGATTGCGGTTGGAAGGGATATTTGTTGGGCGCGTGGTGTGGTGGTCGAGCAGGGGAGGGCGGGTGGTGGTCCCTGCAAAGCTGGCGGCGGTAAATGTCAACAATAAGCTCGGGCGAGGCTGTTGCACTTTCCCGCCCACCGGACAGCCCATTCGACCCGCGCCCTACCCCCCTTTTTGGCCCTTTTCGTTTTATGAATTTTGAGCAGCTTTCGCCTGCAGATTCTGTGGCAACAAATCTCCAGCGATATTCACGGAAATCGCTTAAATTGTGCAACAAAAATAAACGGATAGCCCTGCTGAATTTATGCAGAAATGAAATAAAAAAGCGAAAAACTGAAAAGTTGCTCTAGGGCCGCACTCCTCGACGCTGTCCTTTGGTACTTGTTGTTTTTTGAGACCACAGGCGTAAAGGGAGCTTCATTGCGCATTCAAGTGGCCCCGTTTGGCAAATGAAAATGAAAATAAAACCAAAACTTGGCCAAGGCGCGTGGACGGTGTGTCTGTCCCGTCCATGCCCAATTGAGTTTGGTTTTCGGTTCGACTCGCTATTTCAGAGATTGGCCCCGTTTCGCTTTTGACTTTGTCGCCCCGTTCCCCGAAAACACTTGGATGATTTGACAAAAGTACTGCATTGGTTTTTTGACCGCCTCCCCGTCGGACTGCCTGCCTGACTGGCGTGGTCGGCATAGTTTTCATTACCAACGTACAAATTCATAGCCTAATTTGGGGCGTCGGGCATTGCGTATGCATCGCGTGTTGCGAGCGTGAAATAAAAACACGCCAAGCGCATCCCATTAAAAGGCAAATAAACAAGTCCCAGACACTGTGGCAATAAGGGCGGGCAGCGCGGAATTCGAAAGGCAAAAAGGTCTTCGGTCTTCACACGAAACCACATAAAAGCAGGAGGGACCTCCGGGCACAATAGAAGTCACCCTAGCCGAAGAAATCGAAAGTAAATGCGAAAACTTTGAAAACTCAAATGTAAATAATGGAAATTCAGTCAACAAAATTATTGGAGTACACTTAAAGGTTGGTTGTTCTGTTCTGATAAGTAAATTGTAATCGAAAACAAATATATTTTACTTTACCGTACTTTTATTCTGATTTAATGGGGTGCACTTTCTTATTGGGTCCAAACCATAGATTTTCTGTGAATATAATAAATCAATTCCAATTGTTTTTTGAAAGCAGTTTTTTCATATTTTTGTCGTATTTNGTAATCGAAAACAAATATATTTTACTTTACCGTACTTTTATTTGTTGAGGTTGAATACCATTGAAGATGGTATTATGACAAACTTACAAATTTTTATTGTTTGAGACCAAAATTAAGGACGCAATAATATTCACAGCGGAGCCAGAGAGGCAACATGTACGAGTACAAAGCGCCTTTGCTCTCAGTAAATATATAAATTTATTTGTTTTTTGTTAGCTATTACTTTAAAAACAGTATATTATTCTGTGACAAAATTTTCAAAACATTTCAATTTACTATATCAAAGAAAACACTTCTAGACACTTCATTTTTTGACCGTCTGAAGGTGGGAACCCGCTTAAAGCACCTCATTTTGTAGCCCTGCAATTTTCTATGAATTAACATCTCTACCATACCCGTAAGCCAGCTCCGACACACCCTATTAAAAAGCTCTTAACACGTATATATTTTGTTGATAATTACGGAAATAAGGGAAAAACGAAGGCCAGTCAGCGGTGATCAAGCTTCACATTCCGCTCGAAATGAGCTAATTAAAGGACCATTCCGAATGGGCAACAAATTTCGGTGCGGCATCCGACTCTGTTGGCCGCCCCGCCTGAGCTGAGTGATTAATTTTCATATTTATAATAAAACGCTGGAAAGGCTGGGCAGGCAAAAAATGTGTATAAACAAAACAAAACAAATACAGCCCAAAGGAGCGATGGCAGAAATAACAAAATGGCCTACACAAATGCCAGCAAATGGCTTTGCAAGCCAAACACGAAGGCGGGATGGCAGGAAGGAAAATCTGTTGAAAACATGCTCACTTTTATATGGTTTATATGCTCCATGGAACCTATATGAGCTGCATAATGAGTGGCATTGGGGGGGATCCATCCATGGGGTGGCGCGGCAAAGGCTGGTCGGGGGCGGGGGCTTGTGCCCAACAAGTATAATTAACATTGAAAGCCGAGCGAGTGCGTCAAATGAGAAATGTGCAAACAAGTGCGGTTCGTGTGGGGTGGGTGGGGCCTGGGAAAATGTGTAAAGGGTTGGGGCTCGGGTGGGGGCACACTCGAACACCCCTGCTCAATGGCCTTTCACGCGCACCTCACACTCGCACACCTTTTGATATTTAAATTAAAATGCCAAGGAATCCTTTGCGGTGGAGGCAGCCGCACTGAGCCTGATTAAAGAGCAACAGAAATTCATTTTTTATGTGCCCTAAAACTATATAGTTTAATACTGCCACTGTTTTCAACTATATATGTTTCGGTTTTCATTTCCACTAATTTTCATTATTGTCAAATTGCACGAAAAAGTAAATCATATTAAAGGCTCTGTCACTTAATTATGTTGCAGCCGCATTGTGTTGCAGCTGTTTTGTGAATCAGTTTTTCCATTGGCGGATTTCGGCTTGTGGTCATTAGCTGATAGATTAGTAATTGCCACTTTTTTGGCAACAACTGAAATAGTTCATAAAATTAGGGAGGAGCACGTAAAATTAGATTTAGTTAACAAGCACTCATTATATTGTTTATCTAAAATAGATGTTGAATAATATGTATCTCTTAATTAAATCGATTATTAATCGATTGAAATGGTAATTTTCCCGATTGCTGGACAAGCTGGATGAGGGAGAATAAAAAGTATTTTTTAGCCATCATGTATTTGGCCTCATTTAGCTATTATTTAAATTGCAGATACAATTTCGATTGCGTATTTAATACGCAACTAAAATGCTCTGTAACTGGCCCTAATTTCCTCCTTTACTATTTTGTAACCGCCAAACTTTCGCCACCAAAACCCGCCGTCCACTACAAGCAGATTAAATAAAATATACTTTTCCAAGTGCCGGACAATCTGTGGGAGCTTAAAAGCCAAAGTAAATACCGAAAACCTAAAACAATATCTGAGGCAAGCGCGAGCCAAAACTTTTTATTAAGCGCTTAGTGGCACATCCGACAATTGACGGACACTCCGCCGCACGGACGGACCGGACCCTGGTGTGGCACCAAAAGTGACAGACAGTGGGACGCGGGCGAGCGGAGCCGGCTCGTTGGGATCTGCTTGCATGGATGTACGCAAGTGGCACTCCAATTAAAATGATTGTCTTAATGCCGGGGGCAGGGCGCAGTGGCTATTACAACGCGCGACGGGTTGATTCATTCGGTCTGCATAGTTTTTGGAGAGTGCTCCATCCGGCTGCCCGGCTAGCCAGCCACTTGCACTCGTTTCATTCACCAAAATCATCACTTAATGTGCTGAGAATAACGCACTTGCACGTACTCGACTAATTTATTTGATTACCCTTGCAATTACAACGCATTTTTCCTCGACTCTGGCTGAGTGAAAGAAACGTGTTTTTCCTGCAGAATGCCAAAGGTGATGAGGAGGCGCTGCGTTTGGCTAATTTTAAGTTTTCCTGCCCTGCTGCCAAAGTTCTTGAGCCACTTGTGTCCATTAGGCTAATCGAATTGTCAAGTTTATGGGCAAATACTGTTAATTACTTTATCTAATCGCTGTATTAGACCAATCTTATGGCACGTTCTACCATGAGTTGATAGTATAGGTGGGCCAAATTTATGGTAGAGTGTTGGGCATAGTCAAGGCCTTGGAAACGAAAGAAAAATTGCGAAATCAGCTAAACATTCCTGATAAACTCTATAAGCTTAGTAGAGTAACTTTCCTTCTGGTACTCATTTAATTCCTGGTTCTATAGTTTTAAAAAAAAGTGCAGTTTTCCTCTCTTTACTGCTATCGCCTTAAACTCGCACTCATTATGCCACACTTGTCTGTCAAAGTTGCAGCTAAATTTCAACGCGCTTTGTGAAAGTTGGCCATTTAATTAGCCAATTTCTCTGCTCCTGCCGGCCACTTTTCCTCTTCCTTTTAGCCATTTGAATTATACAGCTAATTCTAGGGATTGCAACCGTTGCAGATGGGGCTTTCTTGAAAAACAGCAAACTTTGAGTCAAGTTAAGCGGTGTCGTATAAATCACATGTCTTAGGCAATCGTCGGTAGTGCAAACACCACCTTTAATCTATCGATACGAGCTCGTATAACTAAGAACGGTCTGGAGTGTTTGTATTAAGATTATCTAATCAAGTCGTCGCCCCATAAATTAGTTTAGAATGCCATCGAATGCGAGCCCGGGTTTCATTGTTTCCCAGAAATGCAGACAGTCACTTACTTCAAAGGTCCAGGCAGGACCCTAGCAGCGTAGCCACTGTTTCTGACAAATGCCGATTAAATAGACGGACAGGGCCTAAATGTATCCTGTTGCTGCCTATTTGCATTTGAAATTTCCATTCAAATTTTCATTAGGAACGCAAATTATGCTCGAAATGCCGGCCGGCCGGGGACCCAGGGCACTGGGGCGATGGTTTGAGTGCGAGCAAACAAAAGTATCTCGAACATGTTTGCCAATGGCCAAATGACAAGAGCGTTGCCTTATTTGATGACCTTCCTGTCGCTGCCGTTCCCGTTGTCCCAACTGTTTCTTCTTCGAGCTTCTTTCTTCGAGTTTGAGTTGTAAATATTTGCACAAAGCTCCGAGACTGGAAGAGACCCAACAGCGGGCTTAAAATCAATATTTAAATTGCAGGCAACTATTTTTGGAGGTCCCCATTGAGCGAGATTGGATTGGGTCCTCCTCGGCACCATTATGGGTACATATAGTATGTATATTTATATATAGGAATCTGTGTGTTTGGCAAGAACAAAGGGGACTTTGCAGCAGAACCTTGTAACAGTTTGTTGTGCGAAAGAGACTAACAACGACTGTTGCTAATTTGTTGTTTGGGCTTTCGTGGTTTGTTTTGATTTGGTTTCTTTTCATTTGTATCCTCTTGTGGTCTCTCCCTCCCATTCGTTATTCTGTCCTCTTTTTTACTGCTGCCATATTAATTAATAGTTTCTCCCTTGCCTTTTTGGTCGCCATTGTCATTTTTTGGCAATGAGCTTCGGGCCGTTTGCCTTGATTAGCTCGGGAAATGGAAATCAAGGATTTATTTGAGGAGCTCGAGCAAGTTCCCATTTAAATGTTGGAATCTTTCAATTAATCTTGAAATTTAATTTGTTTGAAGTTCCCAAGTTTATAATCCTTTCACCAAACTTATAATCTTTCAAGTTTCAGCGAAACTTTGTCACCCGTCGCCGAGAAAATATGCTCGAAAAAATCTGCGGTGGCCCCGTAAAAAACAAATTCATAAAATTTGTCGAAAAACTTTCTTTTAGCCGACAGAAAACCTGGCCCAAAAAAAATGTGCATCCAAATGTACCAAAGTTTCGAGGGAAACATCAAGCCAATTAGCCCGGAAAGGCCGCTCAGTCCCTTTTAAGTCAGAGCCATTTTTATTCAGAGTTTCCGCCTCATTTGATTAAAATTTATGCGTGATCTTTGGTCGAGCTCCAATGTTGGTCAGTCGCTTATTATAATAATTATCAGCTTATCAGTTGACTGGACTTTTTGTCCGACGGGGGAAACTTTAGGCTCTGTGCCATTGAAAATGATTTCGCTGGCAATTTGTTGACAGTGCTCGATAAACTCGGGGTGATTGATGTGGGGAAGGGCAGGGCCATAAATTGGCCAAGTGACTTGTTAGCCAGCTTAATTGTGGCTTTATCGGCCCAGCCATACTATATGACTTGGAAGAAAGTGAATAAATTATAAATCAACAACTTCTTGGGCTGTCAAATAAATTTAACTCGCAAAATGTTGCTTACTTTGATTCTTTATCTAATTACTAAATATAATTACTAAATACTCCAACGAATTTTCTCGTTCTTATACCATCTACGAGAATGTTAGGGTAAATTTGTGAATATAAATGTAACAGGGAAAGTAGACGTCTCCGATTAAGTACCTATGTATATATTTTGGATCAGCATCAACAGCCGAGTTGCTCTAGCCATTTCCGTCTGTCCGTCTGTCTGCCCGCCTGTACGTATGAAGATGTCGTTCTCAGAGATGGTAAGAGCTACATACATACATAATTCTTTTTGATTTATGTGATTCTATCTGTCTTCGCAATTTAAACTGTATTTTCTTCTGCATATTTGACTATATCTCCAAAATGGGTGAGCCAATTTATCATTTTTTTGTTGTTTGCAGTTTAAAATTTAAATATCTAGCCATGTGGCAAGTTTCATATAGATAGTGCAATAAATAAATGAGATACGGCCTTTGCGAGTGTCAATGACTGTTTTAAAAATCGGCTACTTCCCCCCGCAAGCCAGGAAATTTTGTAGCGTCCACTGCTTTAACACTAGAGGTACTACAGGTATTAAAATATTTAAAGGGAAAAAATAATTAATAATGAAAACAGGTACCTCGATGGTATATCGATGTCGAGACATATCGACTACAGTGTTTTTACTTGTTTTACAAAAAATTACATTCACAAAGTTCTGCAGTAGGCGTTTTGAAAATGAAGATAATCAAATTAGAGATGTCTCATCTCTGTTGTGTGATCTTATATTCTGGCTTTAGTTGTTCGGTTCCCGGCAATTGGAAACTTGATATCCTGTAACTTGTTTCACTCACATTTCCTCTGCCTCCGGGATGCCACTTCGATTCCTTTAATCTCCCGCTCAATCCCCCAAAGGACGTTTAACCTGAGATGGAGCTTTTCCTGGCTCTTGTTTTCCTTTTTCGGTTACATCCTTATCTCAACAAGGACACTGGCAAATTTTCAGGTTTCTGCTTCAATTATATGAAAACAGTAAATATTTGATTTTATTGTGGGAGTTTCTTGAGGTGGCTTAAAACATTTTCCCGTTTGCATTTTCCCGCTTTTCTTTTTCTATATTACCGGCTTCTTTTTTTTTTTGGCGGTTCTTTTACCTTTTTGTTGGCATTAAAAGTAGTTTTACTACGCCGTGGAATTAATTTTTTCATTTCGTCGTCCTCGTCGTCGTCGTTTGCCCAACTTGACCCAAAGTTTGCCACTTTTTTATTACCCCCGGCTTGGTTATTAAATGGAATCTCCTTTATGTCTAGGCGACATTAATAAGCTCAAAACGTGTCGCTGTACACACATCCTTGGGCACGTATTTACCCGAGTATGTGGTGTGCGAGTACGGCCAGGACATTGTTAATGCTGACGCTTGGCTAGATCCCTGCCGCCTTACATTAAATTAAATTTATATGCTTATTTATGAACTTGCAACAATGAAATATTTTTGCGACAAATAAAACTTGAGCCCAACGAGGTGGAAGAAGGCGAAAAAGGAGCACCAGATGCGTTGGACACAACAAAAAAAACCCAAAAAGGAGGCAGGCTGGCGAAGGAGCGGGAGGAGCCATTTGTAGTTTGATGGTTTTTGTGAATGGCGTCGCAAAAAGATGGCGGGAAGGTGGATCCGATGATATGGGTGGTTGTGGAAGGCCAGATGCATGCCTCATAAGAGTATTTTTGATAGCTTTTTAAGTATTTTGTATTATTGCCTTCTTCTCGAAATGAGTTTTTGACTGGCTCTTGTCATCACAATGAAACTCCGCAGCAAATAATCATATTTTTGGGATAAGGTCCGATCGGAAGGGAAGGTTATTCAGCCCTAAGCCTATACAAATTATTGAGTGACTTTAGTGATTGATACAAAATACGAAAAGCTTTAATTATGGAGCACTAGCAAAACTTTCAAGCACTGCAGAGCTCTGGGAGTAATCAAAATAATCGAATAAAAACTATGTAATACATTAATTCAATAAACCAAATGAAAAGAGTTTCGGTTTGTCTGGTTAAAATGGAAGTTTCAGTGAGTAAATTTACGAAATTCAAGTTTGGCCAAACCACATCCAGGCAACTAAATACATATGTATGTCCTACAATTTTACGAGAGTTTTAAACATTTTCCTTTCCCGCCACAAGCATTTTTCCAAAACTCTCATTCTTGATTAAATTTCAAATGGTATAGGTTTCCGAACCTAAATATAGCAGCATCGATTTGCATGCCATAAATCGTGGCGCCCCTTATGTTGCCCCAACAGTAGGTATCGATTTCCGGCCATACCTTGGAATTTAATTATATTTCACACTTCTGGCAGTCGCAGGGCCACCCGTAAACCCTTTTCACCACACACAAGCCCATTACTCAATACCACAATTACCATTGTGTATCCTAATTGAGCCATTTAATTGTCATATAAATCTCAAATTTTATCGCCCTGGGACAGGGGCCCCGGCAGCAACCGCAGGAGTCACAAGATCCTGCAAAAGGGCTGCAAAAGGGCGGGCCTTTGGGGGCGGCAACAACATCTTTAATTTGACTTCGTTGAGCTGGAATCTGTACAGAAGAAGTGACTTCTTGGCTCTCGTAAACATTTACGATATTCAATAAACTTTTATTTCCGACTGGGCGGACATTTTAAAGTCTCTTTTTATGTATTTTCGCGCCCTGGACAAACTGGCGCTGGCAAAACAGTTAATTGAAGTGCGTACTTGGGAGCAGAAATGGACGAAAGGCTGGCGAAAAAAAGGGGGAAAGCTTTATGGACTCTCGGTCAGAAGTAGTTGGCTTCCAGTTTTTTGTTCCCGCTGTAAGCTGTTTCCCGGCATTCGGCCCAGGGTTGCCTGCCTGCCTTTCACTCGTCTCTGTGTTGTCCCTGCAGGATTTTTTCAGTCCTCTAAGCTGCAACTCATGAGCGGACAATTTGCAGCCATCGTGGCGGACTCGGAACCGATTTTTTCCCCATTTAAAAATATTTTTTTTGTTTTAGCTTGTTTCCGCTTGCCTGCCTTACAAATCCCCAAAAGCTGTAAATGGAACTTGCAGCCTTTGTTTTCCTTGCACTGCGAGAAAAGCCACAATTATCGGGATAATTTATAGAACGGTCTCTAGGTTAGTCTAGCTATCATCTTTTAATTAAATTGTAAGTCTGGAAACACCCTTCTCGTTGCCGCTGTGTAGTTATCTTGCCAGTCGCATGAAATGATTTCTTTCTTGCGCAAAAGTTGACTTTAGTTCGGTTATGACTCCATTTGCTGGGCCGACAATTTCCATAGATTGCGGCTGTAATTGCTGCACGTTTTAGCATTAGCCTCATTTGGCCCCGGGCAACCATATATGAAACGTGTTCCAGCGCCCAAAAGTCGTCTGCAACTTCCAGTCTCCTGGCTTTCTCGACTTTGACATGTTTTGGGTCTCCTTTCAGCAACTTTCTATCCTGCCATCGAGCTGCAACTGCAGCCGAAACTAAAGCTGCAACTGCAATGTCCTGGCAAACATTCTAAACTCTTGGCAGGCAAACAGAGCAGCCCCGAGGACGAGGACGGGCCGGGTGGCAGGACCAATTCCAATGCTCATTGCCAGGCTGTTGACATTTTAATAAAAATTATTCGTCGCATTGCAGGGGCCGGGTGCGAAACGGGCGGCAAGATTGCCATCTATCCTCCCAGTTGGCTATGATATAGGGGCCATCAGGAGAGAGAGGCGGAGACCAGGCGACCAGGCGACCAGGGGGCTAGAATGGGTAGATAAATGATTCGAAAACGCATTCATTGCCAGCTAGCTAAATGTGTGCGAAATTAATGCGAGAGCAACCATTCAAAGAATCCGTAATGAAAACCGATAAACACTAGCAATGCCGCATTCCAGCCGGATGAGCACAACCAGTAGGCGCTTAGACCTCCATTCTACCCTGTATTTTAGGCTTCAATACACTCCCAGACTACACTTAACCTCCCCAACTAAATACAGTAGTGAAAATGCTTTAAAACAATCATTGAAATTGCTACCCCGAGCTTATCCTTAATTAGTTTTAATCAAATGTTCATCCCCTCTTTATATTTTGTTGCGTTATCGGGGGACTCGACAGACGACATAATTAAAATATAACACACTCTGGCAGCCAATATTTATCTGCGGTAATATTGACAACCGCCGTCAGGGACGGCAAAAAAAAACCCACTCAGGTTGCGCCCCATGTCACACACTTAAAATATTATTACAATAAAAAATTGGACACCGAGACTCGTAAATTTCCCACGAACAGCACCCGCACAAAACTTCAATAAAGTGAATATTTTTGCACAATATATTGCAAAAAAAACATGGAATTGACAGAATGGCAAACGTACCAAATGCAAATAAAATAAGAAAAAAATTGGGAAACCCAAGCGGAGCGCAGAAGGGAAAATAAGATGTACGCAAATAAATTGCATTATCGTTGATTTGCAAAAAAATTTATTGCATATAAACAAATTGCTGAGGCAACAAATCTATTGTTTGGATACATTCGACTGCCCGACTGCGAGACTGACTGCCTGCGGGGGAAATTGCAAAGTGAACAGAACGAAAATCAAAAGGCAATCAAATCCTCAAATAACCCCAAAAGAAGGAATTTCGTGTAATATAATTCACTTTTACTATGGGGACACAAAGCATAAAAAAGTCATGAAATGTTGCCGAAAAGGTCCTGCCGGCCGGACGGCATGAAAAGTTGCTAAAGTTGGTGAAGGCTTCGCTAGTTCCGTTTTTGTTTACATCGAACCGGGAAAGTTGGCACATTATGGTAATAAATGCAGCGTTTAATGACGGCATTGAAGGCATACAAAAATAACCATTATCTGGAGTAACTTTCAAGAAAAGTCTAGGTATGTCTGCTTTGCTGGTCAAGTGACTTTGGCATTCTGATTGCTGCTTTTACAGCTGATAGTTAAAATTGCCCCGTAACCGACTATATATCAACTATATGATTATGGGCCTGATAACAGCCCTCCGACTTTTAATCTTGGCAATTCGTGTTACCCGGGTACAACCTCTCCACGGGTACTACCTCCAATTATCGCAAACAGCACTGGAAACCCGCGAACAAACGAAGCCGAGAGCTCTCCGGTCCTTAAATATTTCCGCACAGTTTGCTTCTGCAGCACTTGCACTTTTCAATGCCCCCGGGCCCCATGCCTCTTACTAATTTTTGCTTTTACCCGAATTTCGGATGCCGGGCGATGGGTGAGCCGGGGGAGGCGGATGAGTCCGACGGAGGACCCGGCCAAACATAAATTCTGTTGGGTCAGTTCAAGCACGCACCGAAATTAACAATAAATGAAAAACAACGAGCAGTGGGAAGTTGAAAAATTGTTTGGGTTGCTGCAAGCAGCTGAGGAAACAAAAAAATCCAAACGGGCTCAAGTGGCGCAGGTTTAAAGGGTTGCCAAGGCTCTGAACGGTTGCCTTAACCTTGCCGTGTAACTAATGGGCTCGGGGCTGCCTGGAAACGGATCCGTGCCCAAATCCGAGCCGAATCAGCGTGCGAATCTCGTTAGGCGGGAGACCAATTGACACTGAATTTAATTCCGCATGAAGTGCTTTGCCATTGCCTGACATTTGAATTGGTAATTCCTTCGCCGAAGATGGAGGCGCTGCCAAGGAGGCAGATAGCTGCCCCGCCTCAAGTTGCCCCGTTCGCCATATCTGCGCCTGCTCATACCGCACAACGGAAATTGCCTTTTTTGCGCGACTTCCGCCTTTGTGCGATTCCCGTCACAACTTCCACTCCCCCCAACAGCCGCGAATTTTTCCCGCCCATCCAGCAATGCTGCGGTAAGTGACAGCTTGCCATTGGCCCAACACTGAAGTATTCACGTTTATACACTTGAAGAAAATAGCTAAAGGTTGTAGGACCCACAAACATTTGCATTACAAATGCTCAATGATCCTTGGAATTTAAGAGGCCCCCAAAATATATTTAAACAATTTTATTTTTCTATAAAGTTATAAATTTTTACCTGGTTTTTAGAACATGGATAAATATTAAAAATTTGAAGAAATTATGCTATATTATCGAAATAAAATTGTGGGCGCCACAAATTTTCGTAATTTGTAACATATATGTTGGTGGAATATGAGAGTGAGAAGTGCGCAGCAAGTTTTTATGGAGAAGCTTGTGGGTGCAACGCAGATTGGCTCTACCAATGAAATATCCGTATTTAGGATCCCTAGAAATAAAATTATGGACACCACAGGATTTTGCGATCTGCGAAGGTGCGGAGGGTAGCAGCCGATTTTGAAAACAAACTTGTGCTGAACTGATATCCCACAATTTTGAATATGCAATTCGTTTTTCTCTATCTATTATAGTTCCCAAAATCTAGGCGGTTATATGGACAGACGGACATGGTTAGATCGACTCGGCTATTGATGCTGATCAATGACACTTTAAGGGTGCGGAAAAGCTTCCCTCTCCCAGTTACATACATTCGTAGGAATAGTTTGTTCAAACCTTTAATTATATCCTCTTCTGTTTAGGGAGATATTTAAATACCCAAGACTGGGTTAGTTCAAGGGCTGGTCTATAATATTTTTAACTCATATTTTTTATATAATTTTTTTTTTGCTGTGTGTTCCGGTTCTTTTCACATTCCCGTGCTTCAGCTCTAGTTACAGCGACACTTGGCATGCCACGCATAAAGCTGTCAATGTCAATGTAACGTGTTAATTTCAAAGTGGTTTAGTTTGTTGACGCAGCTTGTTAGGCAGAAGCCGAACCAGGAGCAGGGAGCAAGGAGCAAGAGCCGGAGCCGGAGCCGGAGCCGGAGCAAGGGCAACCCATTCGGGAAAGGAGCTACTCTGGCTGCCATCTGGGGTATAAAATGTTAAGGCACATGTGGTTTTTATGCCACTCGTCGTCAGTCCTGCTGGGAGTTACTCAGTTGCCTTTATCCCTTATCCCTTTGGCCAACAGCCTGCTGCTGATGATTTCTATCATGGCATTTGATTGATTGAAACTTTTGCCGCGCCAAGGGGTTTGGCTTGCCTCGAGGAAAGCTGCTTAGGGAGCCAAAGTTTTCTGGTCCTGGCATTTAGTTTATTGAAGCGTTTTGCAGGCTGTCAACAGAGCATTGGCAGGATATTTACATTTTAAAGTGATTAATAATGGCGGCGTTTCTAGTCTCAATCTGCGGCACGTACAGTCAAGCCAAAAGTCACTTGCCAATATCGGAAGCTAATAATTGAAAGGCAATTGAATTTGCGGCAGAAGACGTAAATAATGACATTTTATTTGAACAGGAAATTGATGTGGTGGCCACAATGCACCATTAAGACAAATGGCCTTTAAAGTAACGCCAAAAAATACCTTCTGCAACCTCAATCTTAAAGTTTAATTTCCATTACATCTGAATGAGACTTCTCATGAATTTCTGAAAATTACCCATGTAAATTAGGCCAGAGCTTGTGGAGAACCAGAGGCTCAATTAGGGAATTTATAGTGAAATAAAATACAAGTAGGCTCTCCACTTCACGCCTGAGTTCAGTGAGCCCAATTTCCGCCCGGTCGATAAGTACTTCGTCCTGGCGAGGGCTTCGAATGAGTTGCTGCTCCGCGATTGGCGGCGGGTTCCCACCAAAAGTCAGGCAGGCACAAAAGGCCTTCTGCCGCCTGCCAAATTCAGCAGCCGAATGCAAATCCCATTCACCCGCAAAACATCAACAACAATGCCAGGAGGCGGCTCCACATTAGCAGCTTGTAAAAACTGTGAATGCTCGCAGGAGCCAGGCGTGTTTGTAGTCCTGTTTATGCGCCAACGCCTCCTGTTACTCCTGTTTATCCTCAGCCGCAGCCGCAGCCACAGCCACGGCCCCTTGCCCTCACACGCCCATGCTCATTACAAGGCTCGGGACCGCCAAATGCCAACTGGTGTATGGTGGGGGGGCTCCTGCCGCCCACAGAGCCAGGGCAAGGACGAAATCTCCACTTTCGGTTCGGGCATCAACATTTTTGGCAGCAAATAAAATTTGCCTGTGTTCTCGGGGACAAAGACGAGCATGGCAGGAAGAAATGGAACCGTATTATGTGTGTGTCCTGGCAGGCAAATGAATGTGCACTGCACATGACAAAATTACCCCGATTTCCGACACTTCAAAGGATTAAATCTAAATGAAATTGCTTCTGCTACGAGTACTGTAGTCGAATATTCATGTCAATATCTGCGTATCCTTTAATGTATCTTTGGTTTTACTGCCCAAAATTTCCTTGCTGTGTTGCCAGCTGAAAAATGAAAGGGAATGGAGGTGCTTTGGAGCAGACAACTCCATACTCAAAAATCCAAATGCAGGAGGCATTCATTGTCGCCTGGCGGAGCTCATAAACTTGTTAAATGAAATTGCCGTTTGGTGTTGGCAACAGCAGCGCCTTTGCTGTTTTAGTGTTGGCGTTGGAATTACGGGCTTGGACTTGTTGTCGGGGTTTTGTTCTCGGATTGTTCATCATTTTGTCAGGCGGCATCTGGCAACGACATCCTTAAACGTGGCTCCGTAATGCTCCGATGCCTTTGCTGTTGTCCCGCAGAACAAAAGCCAATTATGTGGCCCCAAACGCACACAAAACATTTGCTGACCTGCCCAAACTAAACTGCACAAGGGCCTGGCCCTTCCGATAGCATATTTACGACAAGTCGCCCAGCCCAGATAGCTGCAGCAAATGACATTTCCGGAATGGCCGCGCTTCATCTGGAATAAAACTTCGCACTATGTCTAACAGAACGCGGAGATTGTTGCCGCCGGTTTTATGAGCCATCAGCATGAAAGGCTCTTGCCAGGGAGGAGAAAATCCATCACGAATGGCTGGGACCCTAAAAATTATTCCTCAAATTTGATTTGTGACATTATTTCCGCCGGGCGACAAGTGAGACAATAATCTTAGTCAACCGTTTTGACCCCATTTTGCAGTTGACCGCAAAACGCGTGCAAATAGTGCCGGCTTTTTCATACAGTATGTGAGGAAATATGTATGTTTATTTCGCATGCCAGCCACATGGCGTATGCGCAATAAAAATAACTGTCTAACCGCATAAGCGACTAGCCCGAGGAAGACTGAGTGAAAGTCCAGGAGTGCCTTCGCATGCACTTGAAGCAATTTGTCTTGCCAACTACGTGACTTGTTCCACTCGCCTCCAGTACTCGTACTTCATCAAAAATATAGCAATATGTGGCGGCGAGATACTTTCGCTAGATGCTTGCCTAGCTTATGTTATACCCAAATGCCGTCGCTCTACTTTATTGCCTTTCACTCTCGTTGCCAGGTGGCACGAGGTCAGCACTCGCAGCGAAAATCCTTCGCGACTGCCGGATGTTGAACTGATTGCACAACACTGCTGCAGCATGCCCCGTGTACTCGCGGCAGTCATTTCCGTTTCATTCCATTTCGTTTCGCCGCCACTCACGCTTTCCTAAGACCTCTCATTAAGTTACGCAACCTAAACTGACAGAAACAGATGGGAATATTGGAAAAACCAAGGTTCTTACTTAAACAATGACTAGGAATTGGAAAAAGATTTCAAACGATTCAAAGAATGAATGGGAATCCCCTGAAATATTTGCATGCCTGGTTCTGTAGTTTTTAGTTCATTTTCTCGCAGTGAAAATGTGAAACGCAGCAGATTATCAACGACTATCTCAATGTCAAGAGCCAGAGGACCCTAAGAGCCGGGCTACAGCATTTTAGAAACAAGTGAACGTTACACTTTAAGTGGTCTTAGACCACATGCTGCCACGTGAGCCAGTTCAAAAAAAAAACGAATTAAGCCAAGAAATACGGCAAAATAAAATATAAATACGGCAAAGACAGCCAGAGAAAGGCTTAGGTAAACACACTCAAGGGATAACAGACACCCGCATTGTGGCAAGCAAACACACACCGCAACTCCTGGGGAAGATACCCCGATTCGAGGGGGCGTGGCAACTTAGACACACTCTAGATTCTGCGGTGCATTTGTCTTAATTTGTGACAAATGCAAGACAAGATAAACAAGCACCCAGCACTACAAAAAATTTCCGAAAGCATCATTACATAGGCCAATAGACAATTCAGGCAATAATATATTATCAATTCCATAATATAAGCTCGAATTTATAAACATTCCGGTTAAAATTGCATACAAAGAGCTTGACCTTATTCCAATTTAAATGAAACATTTTGTTTACTGTACCCCTTGCCAGAGTATCTAAAGTTGAACAGTTGCAACTAGTTGGTTGAAAAGGGCAACCGGGCCAGGACTTAGAGTTGGAAAACAACAAGGACTAAAACAAGGAGAGTGCAAAGAAGAAAACGCCCACTGGACGTACCATTAGCAAAGATTTTGGGGAAATCGTTCCGACTCGCACTCGGCTGGGAATCCTTTGTCACTACGCCTTCTTAACTGAAAAGAAAAAAATTCAAAATTCAAGGTTGGAGGGAAATTTTAGCAAAGTTTGAGAGCCAAGTTAAAACTCTGCGCGACTGATGGCTGGCCCGAAGAAAGTGATCGTTGTCGAGTCGAAAAGCACATTCGACAAGCTGCTCGGCGATGCGGGACCCAATATGCATGTCCTTGTTGAGTTCTATGCCACTTGGTGTGGTCCCTGTGCCATGATTGGGCCAAAGCTGGAGCAATTGGCAGGGGAATACAACAACAAAATGATGATCCTGAAGGTGGATGTGGACAATAACGAGGAGTTGGCCGTCCAGTACAACGTCACCAGCATGCCCACGTTCGTGATTATCAAGAATCAGGTGACCCTCATCCAGTTTGTGGGCAGCAATGCGAGTAATGTTGTTAACACGGTGGAAAAATATGTTGGCAAACCGGACGACGCCAACGATAAAGGCCGAAGCAGCATGAAGAACAACAAGGCTTTAGCATCCTCGTGAAATGTTTCTTATTTGCGGTATTCTAAATTACAAATTGTGTTCAAATCTTGCGCATTTCTCATTTAATACGACACTGGGGCTCGCACGTTTTCGATTAGGCTTATTAACCTCAACCTTCAGGGCGGCTTTAAGTGGTGCCAGGGCTTCCCGAGAGTCTTGGCCCCAGCTCGGTTATCTAAAAAAGTGCACACATTTCAAGTCTCTCGGTCCACCTAGCTCACAAAACAAAGCGGCTTTTGTTGCTCGCACTTACCGCCCAGCTGCAATCTGGAATCAGCTTTATGAGGAGCCAGCACCAAAGCCAGGCCCTGCCCCAGCCCCAGCCCCAGTCCTAGTCCCAGCCATTGTCCTCAGCCATTGTCCTTAGCGCCCCTAAGCCGGCCATATGTGTGACTGTCGCCTGTCGCTGGCATTATTTCAATTAGATTAATTAAGCCCGGCCCGCACGGCTCAATGCCTCGATGTGTGTGGCCGGTCGGACGGTGTGAGAGGAAATCCCCGCCAGGAAAGCAAAAAACCTAGGATAAATCGTTAAACAAATGGAGAAAATCTGTTGATATTCGATCGATAAAAGGGGCTACAGGTTTAACAAGAATATATGATTTAAAGGTCTTAAATCATATCCTTCGGAGGCTCTCGTTTGAAGTTGAATATGTTAAGTTATAGTAAATATTCCGCATAAAATGGTAGAGAAAGATTATTTTAATTACATTCCGCGTAATTCCGACCTCTTGTGCAGCGACATCTGGCCGTCTCCACTGTAAATGCGAATCAGCAACAGGACTTTCCGGTCCAGTCCGGTCCCGTCCGGGCCGGGACACGGCCATCAGGATCGAGGTCGGTTGGCTGGTTCGCTGGTTGGCTGGGAGGAAAATGCCTTATGTCCCCCGGGTCCTGACAGCTGTAAACTGACACTTTGTTTTACTCAACCGTCAGCTGAGTGCAATCCTCTATTTTCATTCCTTTTAACATTCTTAAGGACCTTATTGAAAACTTATTTGTCTTTCAATTTTTCTGCCCCGCCCCGTTTTATTTTCGCTGCCTTCTGCCTTCTGCCTGCTGCATGCTGCCAACGTGGTTGCTATTGCTTTTGTTTTGGGGCATGTGCCCCCCGTCCTCCCAAAGTGCTAGCTGCTAGCTGTTGGCTTTGTTTTCGTTGTGATGCCGTAAAATCGAAAAGTTTGCTGCCGTTTAATACGAGAAAAGTGAGCTCTGGAAAAAGCGAGGGAACGAGCGATAATAGAAAGAGACAGCCTTTTGACTGGCTTGACTTTCCTCAGCCAGCGACATTTGCATTTTTATTAAAATGAGAAATTGCAGCAGTTGCAGTTGACTGAAATGCCATCGTCTTCCTCTGGCGCCACAAGGATGGAATGGGATGGGCATGCGACCATTAGAAGGGGCATGCACCACCAGCATCCGGGAAGGATGCTGGGGCCACAGGACAAAAGTGACGGAGTCACGGGGGAGTTGACTTCATGAAGGACCCACAAACTCTTAACCGTCCAACAATAGAACGTGTAATTCGTTGGTCCATCAAAGAGAAACCAATAATGTGCCACCTTGCTATAAACATTTGATTGCTTGTCGGAGGATTTTTTCAAACTTAAATATCTAAAAAACTTGTTGGGAACCCGTTGTTGGTAGGGCACATCTCCTAGTGCGCACCGTGTTCCACTTTGTAGCTGTACCTAAAAACCCACCACCAACCAATACAAATATTTTCGGACTTATCGCCGCTATTTGCCATTTTAAACAGCTAAACTTTGCGGCACGCTGCCGCACAGACAAACAATGGAAAGTATAGTAGGTCTCAAGCCGTATGCCGGGGGAGAAGCGTGTGAGCCATAAATTTGGAACTCGACCGATGCCGAGGCTTCGGTTAGCTGCGTAGGGAAATTTATATGTGGAGCCGGAGCCCCGCCTTGTCCAAGCCGCACACACGCCCCTCCATCTCTTTTGTTATGCAAGTTAATCCTTTTTATAGCTATTGTTCGGCGCATCAACACGCCCCCGCTTCTGCGAAGGCCCGTCCCGGCCCGGCCTGGCCCGGCCTGGCCCGGCCCCGTGCATTTGTTTCAATGCGAAGGGTGTTGGGAAGGGGCGGGCCGGGGGAGGACATCGTTGGGTGGAAGGGGTTCCGGAGGGGCAAGCAGCAGCTGTGGCACATGTCAGTGCATTTTTCAACGGCTCCAAGAGGCGACACTGCCAAGCCAACATATTAGCTGCCACACATGCCGCACAGTGGGTTACAGAATGAGTGAGTGAATGGGTCTGGGTATAGGGATGCTGGTACGGCATTGGGAATGCACAGCAAGAAAATTACTACACATTTTGAATAATACTCGTAGGTAATCACAACACCAATTTGTGGTATTCTCAAACCATTAAATATATCTCGATTTTCACAAAGAATTCCCTTGGGTTTTGTCAACAAGATCTATCTTTCTTTCCGTGTGGGATTGGACTCCTGCCGGAGCTGATGCATGCGCAGCTACTGCTGATATCCGGACTAAAATCTGGTGCATGTTGCGGCCGCAGCAAGTGTTTGTGTGGCATGCCGCAAATTCATTATTATTTTCAACTTTCCCCACTCCGGCTCCGGCTGCATATAAACACTCTTCCGTATGAAGTGGCATGACTGCTTGGCTGCTTGGAAAAACTGAGGGAAAACAAAGAAGCGAGAAAAGCTGCGGCGTGGATGAAAGAACCTTAAAGACTTTCAACAAGTTGCAGCGGCTCGTGGCGGCAGCTTGAAGGCAACCGGCTGTAGGTTGTTATACAGGATCAGGTCGGCGAGTCCTTGCAATGCAAGAGGATTCAATTGATTTCGGAAACACCCTTGAGATAAGAAATCCATTTCCTCTAGGAAAACCACCAAAGCAGATTGTATAACTCGCCCAGTTGCTGTGCAAATAAACAATTGCATTTAATGACGCCCGAACAAAAAACTATACACATGATGGGGATGCATGCGTATAGATGCAAAAGGCATCTACAGGGTGTGCAGCCACTCCTCCAAGTCGCTTGGCACCGGCTGCCTGTCCTGGCGCTGATCCCCGCGGCTGCCAGGGCGCTGGGGCTCATCCTCCTCACTGCTGCACTGGCTGCAATCGCTGACGCTGTTACCGCGACGTGGCACCTGCGCCGGCGCACGTCTCTCAGTTGACCTCGACCGCCTGTTGAGCTCCACGCCAAAGCGTTGGACGCTGGACATCATGTCCAGCAGCCGGGATAGCATGTGTTCAACATTATCTTCGGAGCGACGACGTCGGCGACGGCGACGACGGCGACGGGCTTCATCGGCTGCCTGCGATTCCGGCGAACCAAACAGATCCCGGGCAACGGAACGGGGCAGGTTCAAGCCTTCGGTGGCCAGGGTTAAAATGGGCGATGGGTCACGCGCCGAGCGCATCCCCGATTCCGACACGGAGCGATTGACCCGACGCTGAGGGACGTCGCGTCTGGGATGCAGATTCCCTCCAGAAGTCTCCGGGCGCAAATTGTTTGGGGCCAGCATCGTTTGCAAGGCCTGGATGCGCGAGTGCAATGCCTCCCACCTCGCTTGGATACTGCGCAGCACGGCCGGGGCCCCCTCGTTGCCGGGGCGCTCCGCCGGTGGTAGGGGAACCAAACTAGGTGCGTCGGAACGGCGACGGGCTTCATCGGCTGCCTGTGATTCCGGCGAACCAAACAGATCCCGAGCCACGGAACGGGGCAGGTTCAAGCCTTCGGTGGCCAGGGTTAAAATGGGCGATGGGTCACGCGCCGAGCGCATCCCCGATTCCGACACGGAGCGATTGACCCGACGCTGAGGGACGTCGCGTCTGGGATGCAGATTCCCTCCAGAAGTCTCCGGGCGCAAATTGTTTGGGGCCAGCATCGTTTGCAAGGCCTGGATGCGCGACTGCAATGCCTCCCACCTCGCTTGGATACTGCGCAGCACGGCCGGGGCCCCCTCGTTGCCGGGGCGCTCCGCCGGTGGTAGGGGAACCAAACTAGGTGCGTCGGAACGGCGACGGGCTTCATCGGCTGCCTGTGATTCCGGCGAACCAAACAGATCCCGAGCCACGGAACGGGGGCGGGTCAAGCCCTCGGTGGCCAGGGTTAAAATGGGCGATGGGCCCCGCCGCGGGCGCAGCCCCGCTTCCGACCCGCNCCGAGCGCAGCCCCGATTCCGACACGGAGCGATTGACCCGACGCTGAGGGACGTCGCGTCTAGATCTCAGATTCCCTCCAGAAGTCCCCGGGCGCAAAATGGTTGTGGCAAGCATGGTTTCCAAGGCATGGGTGCGCGACTGCAACGACTCCCACCTCGCTTGGATACTGCGGAGACCGGCCGGGTCCCCCGCGTTGCCGGGGCGCACCGCCGGCGGCAGGGGAACCAAACTGGGTACGTCGGACTGGCCGCTACGACCGGAGCCACTAGGTTGTTCGGACATCCTTATATCGGTTTCGAAGAACTGCGTCGAAAAAAAATTTACAAGTGCTCACTTCCGTTCGATGTAATTTTCTTGATTACTTTGATGTGAAATGCGCCAGAGCCCAGAATGTTCTCGGTGAAAAGTAGAAAGCCTACTAAGTTTTCGATATACCGGCGAAGTCATCGATATACTCACTATGCAGCCCTGAGTCGCAATAGATCGTTCAAATTGGCACAATAGGGGTGGACAGGCCTTAAACTTCAAGGCATCCCTCTGTGGGTTGTTACCCAGGATCAGGCTGGCGAGTGCTTGCAATGCAAGAGGATTCAATTGATTTCGGAAACACCCTTGAGATAAGAAATCCATTTCCTCTAGGAAAACCACCAAAGCAGATTGTAAAACTCGCCCAGTTGCCGTGCAAATAAACAATTGCATTTAATAACGCCCGAACAAAAAACTATACACATGATGGGGATGCATGCGTATAGATGCAAAAGGCATCTACAGGGTGTGCAGCCACTCCTCCAAGTCACTTGGCACCGGCTGCCTGTCCTGGCGCTGATCCCCGCGGCTGCCAGGGCGCTGGGGCTCATCCTCCTCACTGCTGCACTGGCTGCAATCGCTGACGCTGTTTCCACGACGCGGCACCTGCGCCGGCGCACGTCTCTCAGTTGACCTCGATCGCCTGTTGCGCTGCACGCCAGAGCGCTGAACGCCGGATAAGGTGTCCAGAAGCCGGGATAGCACGTGTTGAAAATCATTTTGGGAACGACGATGTTGGCGACGACGACGACGGCGACGGGCTTCATCGGCTGCCTGCGATTCCGGCGAACCAAACAGATCCCGGGCAACGGAACGGGGCACGTTCAAGCCTTCGGTGGCCAGGGTTAAAATGGGCGATGGATCCCGCGCCGAGCGCAGCCCCGATTCCGACACGAAGCGATTGACCCGACGCTGAGTGACGTCGCGTCTGGGAATCAGATTCCCTTCAGAAGTCCCCGGGCGCAAATTGGTTGTGGCCGGCACGGTTCGCAAGGCCTGGGTGCGCGAGTCCAACCTCGCTTGGATACTGCGGAGCAGGGATGGATCCCGGATGACACGAGCGTTGCCGGGGCCCACCGCCGGCGGCAGGGGAACCAAACTGGGTGCATCGGACTGGCCTCTACGACCGGGGCCACTGGTTTGTTCGGACATCTTTATATCGGTTTCTGAGAACTGTGTCGAAAAAAATGTACAAGTGCTCACTTCCGTTCGATGTAATTTTGTTGTATACTTTGATATGAAATGCGCCAGAGCCCAGAATGTTCTCGATGTAAAGTTGAAAGCCTACTAAGTTATTGATATACTGACTAAGTCACCGATATACATACTAAGCAGCCCTGTGTCGCATTGGGGTATTGGGGTAGACAGGCTTTAAACTTCAAGGCAACCCGCTGTGGGTTGTTACCCAGGATCAGGTTGGCGAGTGCTTGCAATGCAAGAGGATTCAATTGATTTCGGAAACACTCTTGAGATAAGAAATCCATTTCCTCTAGGAAAACCACCAAAGCAGATTGTATAACTCGCCCAGTTGCCGTGCAAATAAACAATTGCATTTAATAACGCCCGAACAAAAAACTATACACATGATGGGGATACATGCGTATAGATGCAAAAGGCATCTACAGGGTGTGCACCTTTTTTTCCGTGTTGGAAAAAAGTCGCTCCAAGTCGCTTGGCATCGGCTGCCTGTCCTGGCGCTGATCCCATCGGCTGCCGGGACGCTGGGGCTCATCCTCCTCACTGCTGCACTGGCTGCAATCGCTGACGCTGTTGCCGCAACGTGGCCGGCGCACGTCTCTCAGTTGACCTCGATCGCCTGTTGAGCTCCACGCCAATGCGCTGGACGCTGGACATCATGTCCAGAAGCCGGGATAGCATGTGTTGAACATCACCTTGGGAGCGACGATATCGTCGGCGACGACGACGACGACGACGGGCTTCATCGGCTGCCTGCGATTCCGGCGAACCAAACAGATCCCGGGCAACGGAACGGGGCAGGTTTAAACCTTCGGTGGCCAGGGTAAAAATAGGCGATGGGTCACGCACCGAGCGCACCCCCGATTCCGACACGGAGCGATTGACCCGACGCTGAGAAACGTCGCGTCTGGATCTCAGATTCCCTCCAGAAGTCCCCTGGCGCAAATTGGTTCTGGGCGGCACGGTTCGCATGGCCTGGGTGTGCGCCAGCAACCTCAAATTGATTGTGGCCAGCATGGTTTCCAAGGCCTGGATGCGCGAGTGCAACGACTCCCAACTCGCTTGGATACTGCGGAGACCAGCCGGGTCCCCCGCGTTGCCGGGGCGCACCGCCGGCGGCAGGGGAACCAAACTGGGTGCATCGGACTGGCCGCTACGACCGGGGCCACTAGGTTGTTCGGACATCTTTATATCGGTTTCTGACAACTGTTTCGAAAAAAATGTACAAGTGCTCACTTCCGTTCGATGTAATTTTTTTGATTACTTTGATGTGAAATGCGCCAGAGCCCAGAATGTTCTCGGTGAAAAGTAGAAAGCCTACTAAGTTTTCGATATACCGGCGAAGTCATCGATATACTCACTATGCAGCCCTGAGTCGCAATAGATCGTTCAAATTGGCACAATAGGGGTGGACAGGCCTTAAACTTCAAGGCATCCCGCTGTGGGTTGTTACCCAGGATCAGGCTGGCGAGTGCTTGCAATGCAAGAGGATTCAATTGATTTCGAAAACACCCTTGAGATAAAAAATCCATTTCCTCTAGGAAAACCACCAAAGCAGATTGTAAAACTCGCCCAGTTGCCGTGCAAATAAACAATTGCATTTAATAACGCCCGAACAAAAAACTATACACATGATGGGGATACATGCGAATAGATGCAAAAGGCATCTACAGGGTGTGCAGCCACTCCTCCAAGTCGCTTGGCACCGGCTGCCTGTCCTGGCGCTGATCCCCGCGGCTGCCAGGGCGCTGGGGCTCATCCTCCTCACTGCTGCACTGGCTGCAATCGCTGACGCTGTTACCGCGACGTGGCACCTGCGCCGGCGCACGTCTCTCAGTTCACCTCGACCACCTGTTGAGCTCCACGCCAAATCGTTGGACGCTGGACATCATGTCCAGCAGCCGGGATAGCATGTGTTCAACATTATCTACGGAGCGACGACGTCGGCGACGGCGACGACGGTGACGGGCTTCATCGGCTGCCTGCGATTCCGGCGAACCAAACAGATCCCGGGCAACGGAACGGGGCAGGTTCAAGCCTTCGGTGGCCAGGGTTAAAATGGGCGATGGGTCACGCGCCGAGCGCATCCTCGATTCCGACACGGTGCGATTGACCCGACGCTGAGGGACGTCGCGTCTGGATCTCAGATTCCCTCCCGAAGTCCCCGGGCGCAAATTGGTTGTGGCAAGCATGGTTTGCAAGGCTGTGCGCGACTGCAATGCCTCCCACCTCGCTTGGATACTGCGGAGACCGGCCGGGTTCCCCGCGTTGCCGGGGCGCACCGCCGGCGGCAGGGGAACCAAACTGGGTACGTCGGACTGGCCGCTACGACCGGGGCCACTAGGTTGTTCGGACATCCTTATATCGGTTTCGAAGAACTGTGTCGAAAAAAATGTACAAGTGCTCACTTCCGTTCGATGTAATTTTGTTGATTAATTTGATGTAAAATGCGCCAGAGCCCAGAATGTTCTCGGTGAAAAGTAGAAAGCCTACTAAGTTATCGATATACCGGCTAAGTCATCGATATACACACTATGCAGCCCTGAGTCACAACAGATCGTTCACATTGGCACAATAGGGGTGGACACGCTTTAAACTTTATGGCAACCAGCTGTGGGTTGTTACCCAGGATCAGGTTGGCGAGTGCTTGCAATGCAAGAGGATTCAATTGATTTCGGAAACACCCTTGAGATAAGAAATCCATTTCCTCTAGGAAAACCACCAAAGCAGATTGTATAACTCGCCCAGTTGCCGTGCAAAAAAACAATTGCATTTAATAACGCCCGAACAAAAAACTATACACATGATGGGGATGCATGCGTATAGATTCAAAAGGCATCTACAGGGTGTGCAGCCACTCCTCCAAGTCGCTTGGCACCGGCTGCCTGTCCTGGCGCTGATCCCCGCGGCTGCCAGGGCGCTGGGGCTCATCCTCCTCACTGCTGCACTGGCTGCAATCGCTGACGCTGTTACCGCGACGTGGCACCTGCGCCGGCGCACGTCTCTCAGTTGACCTCGACCGCCTGTTGAGCTCCACGCCAAAGCGTTGGACGCTGGACATCATGTCCAGCAGCCGGGATAGCATGTGTTCAACATTATCTTCGGAGCGACGACGTCGGCGACGGCTCAAATTGGTTGTGGCAAGCATGGTTTGCAAGGCTGTGCGCGACTGCAATGCCTCCCACCTCGCTTGGATACTGCGGAGACCGGCCGGGTTCCCCGCGTTGCCGGGGCGCACCGCCGGCGGCAGGGGAACCAAACTGGGTACGTCGGACTGGCCGCTACGACCGGGGCCACTAGGTTGTTCGGACATCCTTATATCGGTTTCGAAGAACTGTGTCGAAAAAAATGTACAAGTGCTCACTTCCGTTCGATGTAATTTTGTTGATTACTTTGATGTAAAATGCGCCAGAGCCCAGAATGTTCTCGGTGAAAAGTAGAAAGCCTACTAAGTTATCGATATACCGGCTAAGTCATCGATATACACACTATGCAGCCCTGAGTCACAACAGATCGTTCACATTGGCACAATAGGGGTGGACACGCTTTAAACTTTATGGCAACCAGCTGTGGGTTGTTACCCAGGATCAGGTTGGCGAGTGCTTGCAATGCAAGAGGATTCAATTGATTTCGGAAACACCCTTGAGATAAATCCATTTCCTCTAGGAAAACCACCAAAGCAGATTGTATAACTCGCCCAGTTGCCGTGCAAAAAAACAATTGCATTTAATAACGCCCGAACAAAAAACTATACACATGATGGGGATGCATGCGTATAGATGCAAAAGGCATCTACAGGGTGTGCAGCCACTCCTCCAAGTCGCTTGGCACCGGCTGCCTGTCCTGGCGCTGATCCCCGCGGCTGCCAGGGCGCTGGGGCTCATCCTCCTCACTGCTGCACTGGCTGCAATCGCTGACGCTGTTACCGCGACGTGGCACCTGCGCCGGCAGACGTCTCTCAGTTGACCTCGATCGCCTGTTAAGCTGCCCGGCGAGGCCCTCGCCGTTGGATATGGTGCCCAGAAGCCGGGCTAGCAAGTGGTGGGCCTGAACAGCAGCTTGGAGGCGACGACGTCGGCGACGACGACGACGGCGACGGGCTTCATCGGCTGCCTGCGATTCCGGCGTACCCAACAGATCCCGGGCAAAGGAACGTGCCAGGTTGACAGTCTGCCTGTAGCTGAAACCTTCGGTGGCCAGGGTAAAAAGAGGCGATAGGTCACGCGTCGAGGGCATAGCCGATTGCGACACGGAGTGATTTACCCAATGCTGAGTGACGTCGCGCCTGGGAATCGAATTCCCTCCAGAGGCCCCCGGGCGCAAATTGGTTGTGGCCGGCACGGTTCGCAACGCCTGGGCGCGCGACTCCAACCTCGGAGCCACAGCAACATTGCGGCCAAGACTCTGACTGCGACGGCGGACCCCATGCACCGATCCTGGGCCCGTATAGGCGAAGACCCGTATGACGCGATGTCTCTCCGGGACTTCAGATCGTCTTTCCAGGTTGGCGCGAATCGCAGACAGGGACATCTCCGGAGGAAAGACCGCCGCATGGATATTACGGCGCAGAGCCGGGTCCCGGATGACACGGGCGTTGCCGGAGCGCACCGCGGGCGGCAGGGGAACCAAATTGGGTGCGTCGGACTGGCCGCTACGAGCGGGGCCACTGGGCTGTTCGGACATCTTTATGTCGGTTTCTGAGAACTGTGTCGAAATATTACAAAAAATGTACAAGTGCTAACTTTCGTTCGATGTAATTTTGTTGTTCACTTTGATGTGAAATGCGCTAGAGCCCAGAATGTTCTCGACGAAAAGTTGAAAGTCTACTAAGTTATTGATATACATACTAAGCACCCTGTGTCGCAACAGTTCGTTCAAAAAAAAAAAATGGGAATGATAGTGATCAGATCCTGATTTCAAGAACTCAATTTAAAAGGATTTCTTTATATTCATGAAATTTTTGACAACCCATTATAGAATAGCACACTCACACTTAAGGTTTTAAAAATGTCTTTAGCGCCTTGTCTGTTCTTCTCATCCCCGCCGCATCATATCGCTTTCAATAAATATTTTAATCGATTATAAGACACTATCATTTCGAAGGTTTCTCAGCGCTTTTTTTTGGCAACTTTCCATTTCCACTTACTGCTCGCGTAGTAATTAGCTGCCAGCGCAATCCAACACTTTGCCAAGGGTAAAAATTCAAATGAATTGGATGGAAAGAAGGGTCAAGCTCGCAGAGCTCTCACATTTTTCCTTCCGACTGCCGTCGGACTTTTCAAGTTAAGTGGATTGTATAAAATTGATGAAACTTCTGTTCTGGTCTTCCGTCTTCTCCCCCGACCCCCGGCCTGTGTTTTTCCGCATCAGCTGAATGTCGGTTGCCACTTGCAATTTCTTGTTCTCGCACTCGACAAAAGCACACATGAAAAATCAAATTGTCCGGCGAGCAGACTGCATCTGCCGGATTAGCAGACAAGTCTTCGGGGGCTGGAGTCTGGTCTACATCTGGGATCGGGGCGGGAGCAATCGCCATTATGTACATACTTGCACATGTTGGATGGGATACCGGGTGCTATATCAATAGCCCGACGATTTGTCAGCTGAGCCGTTGGCTTACCCGGCAAACGCTCTAATCCCTCATTTAGGCAAAACAAATTACTTACCGCTTTTAAACTCATTAAATATTAATGCATTTAGGCTGCGAGGCAGATGTGACCGCCTGCGCGCCACTAAAGGACATCAAATACCCAACAAACCGCAAGTCGAACCACCGAAATGGGACGCTTTTTGGGGTTTGGTCAGTGGGAAAGTTAGTTAATGGATAGTGCGTCGTTAGGGTTTAAACTTAGGGAATTTATTTTCTTTGAAACAAATGCACAAACATATATTTGTCAAGTCAGGAAATTAAACAGCTATTGGAGGAGATTTGCCAGGCGAAAAAGCTCTTTAAGCAATCGTCATTAGAGTCTCCGGCTTGGTAGACAGTATCCGGCTGCTTTCAGCATCTGTTTGGAATGGTATCCCGATAATCGAAATACAATCTGACCTCTTTCGGCAGCAGGGAAGCTCTTTGGGACGCCGTATTCGCCTGACAATTTAGAAATACATATACTTGTATTTTATGCACATTACCGCAGAGGTCACAGCACATTTATCACATTTGGTTGTTTGCCAGTGTCCTGGGCCACTGCTTTCTTATCCTTCTCGTATTTTTCTGCAATGTTTTGTCTTGTTGTTATGTGTTTTGTTTCCATTGCCAGTCAGTCCCGTGGGGGGAGCGCTGTGCTTTTATCTCCTGTTCCAGTTGGCTTTGCTCCACTCACCTACGAACGGCTGTCTCTTTATAGTCGGCTACGCAATTCAATTTATTTGGTATTTCTTATTTATTTTGCCTTTTTACTTTTCCCTCCATTTTCGGGGCTTGGCACTGACAATTGAAAACCGCAGCCAGGCGGGCAAGCAATCCAGATCCCGAACCAACCAACAGGCAAACAAAAACATACAAGCAAGCCGGCAAACAAGCCACGTTTTACTCGTATAAGCGCAGCCCCGCTCGTACAACGGGGCGTATGAGTTACGAGTTATGTGCAATGCGGCCGCCGCAAAAAGCAAAAAACTTCTTGGTTCGTCCTCGTTTTGGATTTCTCGGCTTGTTTGTTTGCTCATTTAAATTGTTTAATTTGCATTAAGTGACAGCCACCGTTATTTTCTTGGGATAAATTACCCACGAGCCCCGGCTGTGGCATGCAACATCAAAGAAGGCAACAAATAAAGGGCGGGCGATGTTGTCGTAAAACTAAATTAAAATGGTCCGCCAATGTTTCTAATCTACAAACAAAAATTGAATGGAATTTATTGTGGGAAAAAAGGGAACAAACTCGCTTCAATTGGAATGCTCAAAAACAAATCAACGATCGAATAAAAACCTTTTAAAACAGATGCGAACACTCTTGACGAGTGTGTGAAGTGCAAATAAAATGTGTGCAATAAATCATTGCTAAAATGTCAGAATAAATCCGGAAAAATGTCGAAGAAATATATACCCGCGAAGCGCCACAAAAAAAAAATGAGAATTGCCGAGCTGGAAATTGTTTTCTTTTGCAATGTACATCAAAAATGAATTTGTTTCTTTGTCAAATCCCAATGCAGTGAAAATACCAACTTAATGCAAAGTTCGACGTGGAAGGGCGAGTAATTAAAATCAGATAAAATGTCTGGTAATGATGTGTCGGTGACTGAGACGGCCCAAAGCGATCAGGTATGTAATCGAAAGTAACTCACTCAATTAAAAGCTTTAAGTGATGAGCTAGAGCTTTAAATAATGAAAAAAAACCCTGCCCACAGCATGCATAAAAAGTTCATAGCAATGAATATGGTTATGACACCCTTGATCCCACGCAATTTAAGTATCAACTCCTATTTGCATACTCAAAATATTTGATTGCCAGCATGATATGTATTTGCTATGATTTCGCAGACCGATTTTGGTTGCGTTTTGATCCGGCTATTTACCGAAAACAATTGTGTTTGTTCTGCATATTTTATGGTTGCCCCTTTGCCCAACGAGATGCAAGAGTGATGACGCCACTCTCCATCTAGTCCATCCTCCTTTCCTTTCCCCGCCCCGCCCCGCCCCGCACCGCCCTTTCGTTGCATATTCATTTTGGCCACAATGATGATTTTTGGGGCGTGGGTTTTTTGCATAAATTATGGGCGTATTTAAGGCAATGCCGAGCGTTATTCACGTAGCACTTAAAACATATTTATGCATTTGGTTATTTTGTAGAAATTTTATTGCCTACATTTAGGTGTTTGCCACACGTACGCATGCATGCCCCCCTACGTGGGGGCCTGTGTGTCAAAAATATAATTTATTACGGCCAGCCATTTGAATTTTGTGTTGGCTCTTGTTGAAATGAAAATGTTTTTCTAGGCCAGCTACCGAAAAGTAAAATATTCCCCATAGCTGGCGAGGATAGAGGCTTAAACAAGGTTTATGGAACAATTATTAAGTCGGCATTAAGGCTGCTTAGGCTCTCGGCTTTGGTGGACTTAATTTTCCTGTTTTAGCAGAGAAACTTCTGACAGTTTCGAGGCAATAAGTTAAAATGTTTTTCTCCTTATTAGTACAGGGTTGTTTCTTTTCATAACCCCAATATTCTTGCCCAACATTCTTAGTTCTCAAGGGAAATACAAGTTTTGTCTGCAATGCTATTGCGTTCCAGTTATGAGTCGCTGCCTCGCTCAATTTGCATGATTTGATACAGCAGAATCCTGCAATCCTTTGGTGGCGCTGCCAAAATCATCAAGCACATAGCCCAATTTTTGGCGCACTGATCAGGCACTAATCAAATAAGGCCTCAAAGCAGTCAGTCAGCCTGGCTGCCAGCTCATGGCGAATTGTTTGGTATTTACATATCATTTGTACACACACCCCCTCTTGCCCGGCCCGGCCGTCCCCCCCCGGAAAACCAAGCCAAACCGAAAGACTGCTCATTACAACAGGCGGCGGATGATGCGGCCGGAAGATTCAGGGACAGGGACAGGGACAGGGCAGGAGACCAGAGACTCGGAGACCCGGAGACCCGAAGCCTGGAGATTGAGAAAGAAGCCGTGACACAGTTAAAGGGCGAGTGCAAAAATTTTGCTGGTGCCCTGCCAAGTGGGCTAACGATTTTATGTCCGCTTTGCTGCGACTATGCGAGTCTGCACCGGGAAAAATTTCTCATTTACAAGATGTTTGGAAAACCCAAGGGGTGCCTTATTCATTTTTTCCTTTTCTTTTTGCGTTGTATGGAAACTGGAATTTAATTGGAAAATAAATGCAGTCCAAGGGATACATATATTATTATAAAAAAATTACATCATTTAAATTGGATTTCGTATAGATTTTTTAGTTAGGATTCACTGTTCACTGTTTAAGGCAAAATATGGTTCCAGTAAAAAGATCGCCGCCTACATATCGCATGATGGGTCATCCCTAATTTTAAGACCTATCGATAAGCTTTATTTACTCTATATTTGGCGCACGTTCTTTTTGTTTAATAAATCGCGCTTTATTAAACGAAGGTGGAATAAATCTATTATAAAAGAATTACACTATTTAAATTCGATTTCGGATAGATTTTCTAGTATGGATTAACTTGGTTCCAGAAATATTTCCTTGCAAGACATTTTGAATTTGTCTTTATCAAGGTGATTATTTTAGCATTTTTATGATTAATTTTTCGAGTTTCGAATTTATTGCTCGTTATATTTTGCTGTGTACATGTGTTTGGGAACGGGGAGGTCGACATTTGGTCGTTATTTGATCATCATTAGCGATACGAATCGGGTAAAGTCCGCTCGTAGTTGTGCAAGTATCGTAGGTCGCCTGCATGTGGGCGCCTCTTCATTGTCCCCTCCACTTTTGGCCCTTCGACAGGGAGAGAAGGGTCAGGGGTCGCGCCTCGATTTGCTTGGCTGCACCGAAAGTTGCAACAAAAGTTTCGCCCGTTCATTCGCCGGCTCTTTGCGTCGTGCTTGACTTGGTTGGCTCTTTGATTAAACCGAAAATCCCCAGATCCCGGATGGGGGGCAGGACAGGACAGCGCCGGGCAGGGCAGGAAGGTGCCGAGTGCTGGTAGCAGAGTGTAATTAAATAATTGCGGTGAGCACTGCACTCGCCAAAGCCAAATCGAGCCAATGTATTTGGCGCAAAATCGCCCACCGCCTTCCTTTTATATCGCTTTTATTTGATGTAGTTTTTTTTTTGTGGGCTGCTGGTTTTTTGGTTTTTTGGCCGGGAAAACCATCGTTTTTGGCTCGCTTCAAGTTTGATTCTGTTATTTACTTTTGGCCGACTTCGGGCGCAAATTTCATTTCATAACTTAGTTTCGCGGTTTTCCCGCTGCGGGATTTGGGAGCTGTTGTTGGGTGTTTAGGCAAGACTCGATCTAATTTGCTGAGGTGGAAACGTTGAGTGGAACAAAGTAGTTGCCGAAACTTTGGGAGCCCCACTTAAATTTTATTACCGAAATTCGCAATTGCCAAAGCTCTTAACTCTCCGAGGGGAGGCGTCCCAGCGTCCTCTAAATTGTGTGCTTAGTTGTTTATTATTTGATTAGGATTTGTATTTGTATTCTGCACGTGTTCAATAAAGGCTTTATTAAATGTATTCCCACACAATTTTGTTTATTGTATCGAAACATATTACTTTAGCTTAGCTACAACAATTTTAAGTTTGTATCTTTCAAATAAAACTAGTTTTGTAATGATAGAGTTACTCCGTAAGCTTATACTTCCTAAGAGTAAACATTATATTTTAAATTGCTTTAAGCGTCGTTGTTTGAATTCCTGCACAATTTAATTTAATTTTTTGTGAGTTCAAAGGACCTGCAAAAGAACCCGAAAATATTGTACCAGCCACGTGGTGTTTTGTCCTTTGTGTTGTGTTCCGTCTTGTAGTTAATGTTTGTCCCTTTGTTGCTGCCTCAATTTGTGTTTGCCGTTGGATGTCCTTTTGCTTTGAGACCCCCAAGCCCACGCAGAACACACAACACACACAGCACGAGCACACACCCCATCCACACACGGGTGGGACGAGATTTAACCGCCTGAGCTGTCCACAAACCAATTTTATGTGTGTGTTCCTTCTCTTCCTGCCGAAAAAAACCAGTATCATCTGCCAGCTACACCCAATGCAGCTGCACATCATCAATATTATCGCTACCACAAGCAACACCAGCAGCAGCAGCAGCAGCAGCAGCAACAGAGCTGCCTGCGACAGCAACAAAGACAATTGCAGTGGGAGCAGCAGCAGCAGCAGCAGCAACAGCTGCAGCATCAGCTCACCAACAGCTCCAGCGAATTTGATGAGTTCCACTGGCCCAGCAAGCAGACGGGCGGCGAGAATCTGGGCGGCGGAAAGATCTATATAACTCCGGCAGACATTCCGCCGCCCCCGCAGCCACCGCTGCTGAACAGCTCGAGCAACAGTCACAGCCACCACAACGGCAACAAGGGACGGCACCAGCACCCGCACCCGCACCCGCACCAGCAGCAGCAGCAACACCCGCACCTGCACCCACACATCCACCAGCATCCGCACCATCAGCATGGACATCGAACACCGCCGCATCGCTGCAAATGCGAGCACCCCAGCATCGAGCTGATGGGCTACGAGGACGCCGCCATTGCCACCGCCACCGCCAACAACACCGCCGCCAATGTGGGCGGAATGGGTGGAGCGGGAGCGGGAGTGGGAGGTGGAGTAGGGGCAGGGGGAGTGGGCCTGGGCCTGGGCCACCATCAGCGCCACCAGCATCCGCCCTACTACTACAAGGCGATGGTGGGCCGGCGACCGAGCGCCAAGCTGCACGAGTCCATGCTGGGCGTGGGCAGCAGCAGCCTGGAGGACGACGATGTGGCCAGTGCCGGGAGCTTTGGGGAGGGGATGTCGCGGTTCAAGGTAAGCCAAGCAACCAAGGACCAGAGCTGACAGGTTTATGCTGCGGAGCTGCGAAAACAAAACATCAGCCGGCCAAGGGCCAATTAAAAGGAATCGATGCTGCAAAATAACATATGTTTTATCTTTAGTCCAGTAAATAATGCAATCATTAGGGGGTTTAATGTTTAATGTTTAAGTTTAATATTATGATAAACATAATTCTGGTAAGAAAATCTAGAATAATTCTAAGAACTTTAAGTTGGAAAAACGAATCGTCGCCAATTTAATTTATTGAAAATGGTTCAACTTAATAAGAGCCAGAAAAACATTCATTATTTCTATTACTCGTACTATCGAAATTTGTTATCTAACAACCACAGAAGTGTTGAACTTTATTCAGCAGCTCGAAATTTCAAAGGAAATCCAAAATCATTGTGTGGGAGCTCTTTACCGATGCTCTCTGTTGTTTCAATCTATAAACGCGTTCAAACATTTTTAATGACCGTCCGTCTGGCATTCGGAATGGGAATTGAAAACAATTTGATGAATAAACAGCCAATCGGGCAGCACTTGCCAGCACTCAGACAAATGGTAGCCACTCCGAGTGGCCACCATATTGTGTGTGCGGTTGCCTTGGGTGCCTGGGTCCGTCCTGTAATTAAATTGATTTGTCCATGAGTGCGAAAATGAGCCGCTGATTTACCACAATGTCCGTCCTCCGATAAACACGAAATGAATGGGCAGATGAGCAGCTAATATATCACTCCCAAACGTGGCCGGGCTTGCGGTGGATCGGGTGGGTGGCTCGTCCCACCACCACCTTTGTCTCTCCATCATTTTGTGGCCAGCAATCAACAAGTGTATGACATGTGGCACTGAACAAAAGCTAATATCATTCACTGGTAAATAAATAGCCAATTTCGTGCAATTAAGACTGCAAATTTGATTGAATTTGAATAAATTCTTGTTGGCCAAACTGGACGCCACTTAACACTCGCTACTAATCAGCCCACCCAAATCAAAATGCCCCAAGACCCCGGCTAATTGTGTGGAAAAGGCGGAGCCCAACATGTGCATGTTGCTCATTAGTTAAACACGTTAAAATGAGCGCAAAAACGCTTGAAAAAAAGGTCGCACACCCTTCCCCCCCAGGGACAAGGGCACACCCTTGGCAAGCAAATTAATTAATTTCAGGACAGTTTAATGAAAAACCAAACGACAAATGGCCAAGCCGGAAAAACCGGCCCCAAGCAAACAAGCAAGCCAGACAAAAAGTCATCAATTTTTTTTTTGCGGGTTGGTCCTGCTGGGGGGGATGAACCTCAAAATAGTTGTCGGCTACTGCCCCGCACGTCCCAGCGATTATGTCCATACATCCCAACATCGCAAAGCAGGGGGCTAAACAAAAAGCTGAAGTGGCAGTGGCAGCTGAACAAGTATACGACATGTGGTACAGCTCATGGGGAAAATCCCATTCAGCTGGGGTGGTGAAAACTCCAACTAATTGCCGGAAGTCTGGCCAACAACTCCTGCTTCCTGCTGGGCATCAATCGAGAATCCAACTCGAAAACCTTTTAATTTCATATTTATTCAATGAATCCAAGAATCCGCTTTGGCAGGCGGGTGGGTGTAGGTGAGGGAACTAATTGCGCTGTATTGTGCAGCGAATTCAATAGGAAATCCCAAAACAATCAACAAGGAAAAAGTGGCAGAATGAATGGTCTGACTGGGAATTGATATGATGGGAGTCGGTCAGGCGTTCGCTCATAGTAAAGGGTGGTCAAGAATAACAAAGCGAATGCTGAGCATAGGTAATGCTCTTAAAGGATTACTTTCAAAAAGCACGCAACCATTGTTCATATACCATAAACATTTATTTGTTGATGAAATTGAAAACAAACAGAGAATTGAGGCATACTCTTTTGAGAACCTTAACTTAGCTTTGTAATTGCAGAAACCTCCTAAAATTTGAATAAAATTCACCGAGCTGGAATCCCCATCGCATGGCGGTCCAAGTGGAACCATAAATTCTGCATGCATATGCCGGCCGAAACATACAAGATTCAGCTAAGTTGTAACTAACATGTCTTCGACGTTGCCAGTTGTGCCTCCATGGTGCTATATTTTACGGACCGGCTGCCAAGGAGCATTTTTTTCGGCTGGGGTGGGAACAGCCTGGAGGGAACTACGTACGTGGTCAATGGGGAATCCCCCACACGTGTCATTTGGTTTTGCGAAAGGGCGGCAAAATACGAAATAAGAGTATCATGGCTACTGCGTATTTGGTTCTTATGCTTCGACACTTTGATTCGGTTCGGGATTAGAGTAAAGCTTCCATAAACTTTGAATAGCAAAGGTGTGCACGGTGCTACTGGGTTCGTTAATGCTAAAAGTAGGTGCAGTTCAGCAGAGTTTTGCAAACTGGTTATTCAAGAATTCGCAAACAGTGGCTATATAGTATCCATTTAATAATGTTGTAGCAAACAAGTGGGAATTTCAACGGAAACCGTGCGAATGCGACAAAGAAGTTAATTTAACGTTTGCAAAAAGAAATTACCTGTACTAGTTGAGTTCATTTTGTCACAAAGTCAAGCCGATATGCATTATTAAAAATTAATTAGCTGAAAAACAAGTATACTGCACAACCACATTTAAAATCACCCCATAACCTTGAGCTGAAAACAAGTAAATCCCATTAAATAATCACAAAAAACTGTCACGCTCTACCAAAATCCATCGACATGACTGGACAGAAAACGGCAGAAACAGAAATAAATGAAGTGAAAAAGCATTTCATTTAATGATAGATTTCAACAGTTCAATTAACACATCAGGCCTGGGCCAAATAAAAAGTGAGCAAAGCCAAAAACAAAAGCAAAAAGGAAAATCACCGCATTTCTTTGTCTCTCGAGGGGCGTGGACAACTTCAATTATTTATTCGCGCAATGTAAAGTTATGTAAACGTAACAGCAAACTTGGCAAAAGCACCAGACAAGTCCAAAATAACAAACAAAAATGTACTCAATTTCTGATTTTATTTGCTTACGTCATCCGGCAATTGTCGTATCCCCCGTGCGACCCCTTTCTCTCGGTTTACTTGTATATTGGGGATATACTGACCGGAGCATAAACCAGTTATCGGCGACCCAGTCTGGGCCTGGTTAACAAAAAACTACTTTCATTTTCGCTCTCCGCTTTGCGATACGGCTTTTGGGCTTATTTTGTTTGTATCCCACATCTCTCTGCACTTAACAAAACTTAATATTTTCGTTGTCAAATCTTGGATGTTTGAGTATACATTTTTACAAAGTCCTAAAACGAGTTTCTCGCTGTGCATCTTATGCATTTTGTTTTGTTTTAGGCGGTTTTGAGTGGAACACGATGAGTGGACGGTGATGAGAAAGAAAAAGTCATTGCGCATGCGCAGCGTTACTTTCCATAAATGTACTCAGATACGTATATTTATAATATATATACGTGCCTAGAGTTGCTGATTAGTCGGTAAGATTGTATCCAAATTGGCGGGCCATTTGCCCACTCCGTTTGAGCCGTATAAGTTGGCCTGGCCAACTTGCAGTTTTTATGCTTTTGGTCAGCCCAGAAGGTGCGCCCGGCCACTGAAATGTGAATGGAAATGAAAATGAGGAAATCGAGCCCAGACCAAATGAAAGCCATTTTCCCTACTTGGAAAAGGCGGTCGATGAACTTGCAATTGTGAAAGTGCAATTCATTTTATGGGGTTCATTTAGATTGGCCTGACTTTTTTGTCGCATAATTATTCTACATTCTGCAAACATATTCATTCCCAAAATCAGGAATATTCTGCATATTCTTTGTAATATTTTAATCGATTATATGGCTCAAAAGGCGTATAATCAGTCAATTTGGTTAATGTGATGACAGTTCATTTGTATTTAAATCAACGATAAATATTATATGCTAATCTTTGAAGTAACTTGCTATGATATGATACTGATCTTGCCATTTCCTTCGCTTTGCTCCACTAGAACCTCATGAGTTCCAAGGCGAAAAAACGCCGCCTGAGAATCATTCTTAGTGTTGTGGCCGGAATCGTGGGCCTGGCGCTTTTGGCCACTGCCTTGTACTTCATCATCCGAACTGACGACAACGACAGTGAATCCAATGGCGGCGGATCCGGCGCAAACGATGCCATCGACCTGGAGGATGTGCTAAGTGGTCAATTGTATGCCAAGCGATTCAACGGCAGCTGGAGCAACGGAAACAGTGTGATTTTCAAGGAAAATGCGGTGAGTAATAAGTATACCTAAAATAATCATTTAATTTAATGGTAAACATCAGAATTGAGGGTTCCTTGAATGGCTTTTGCTGAAAATCAAATTTCAAAAATTTCTTGGAATCTAGAGCATCATGGAGTTCGATACCAAGACGGGAGTGCGCTCCGTCCTGCTGCACAATGCCGCCCAGTATGTCCTGTACGAAAAGTCCGCCGACGGGCAGTTCCTGCTGCTGGCCAAGAACTACAAGAAGAACTTCCGCTACAGCTTCCTGGCCGAGTACGATCTCTACAACCTGAACACCAGCACCGGCCCAGTGCCGCTGACCATACAGGACAGCCAGCTCTTCCTGAGCATGGTGCAGTGGGCGCCTGTGGGCAACGCTTTGGTGATCAACTACGACCGGAATCTTTACTACAAGAAGAGTGCCCTGGAGCCGGAGATCGTGATCACCAGCGACGAGCAGGCGGGCATCCTGAATGGCATACCCGATTGGGTCTACGAGGAGGAGGTGTTCAGCTCCAACGTGGCCACCTGGTTCAACCCCTCCGGCACGCAACTGGCCTTCATCAAGTTCGATGACTCGTCCACACACCTCATAAACTTCCCGTACTACGGCGATGCAGGCGATCTGCGCTACCAGTACCCACTGCACCAGGTGATTGCCTACCCCAAGGCCGGCTCCTCGAATCCGCGCGTCCAGCTCGTGATGGTCCATCTGGAGAGGTTGGTCAATGGCGGGGACTACCTTACCACGATGCCGGTGCCGCCGGCCCTCAACACGGAAACGGACTACATTGTCACTGTGGTCAGTTGGGTGGACGATGAGGATGTGCTCTCCATTTGGATGAATCGCATTCAGAATGCCGCCTACGTGGTGACCTTCAACGGACTCAACCGGAAAGTGGTAAGTTACAAGCACCTAAGATATGAAACTTTAGAGAGATTTGATAGAATAAAGATTGCCGATTTTATTGATTCTAAAAATACATTATTTTAATAAGAGTGTTGGTTGAAATAAAGGTAGTTGATTAGTTTGAAGGGACATTTTCGCCTGTAAATATACTTTAATTTTAATTAGAGGACCAGACGGGGTTGACTAATTTTGGTGTGTTATCCAGGTCTACAGCACGGAATCAAAGAACGGATGGGTGGACCTGTACACCGCACCATTCAGGAATCGCAATGGATCCCGCCTGGCCGTCGTCCTGCCTCATAACAACTACAAGCACCTGCAGCTGCTCAGCTCCAGTGTGGCCACCTCGGAGCCCCAGACGCCGGAACCCCTTACCGAGGGCAAGTACGTGGTGGACAGCATCCTGCACTGGGACGGCGCCACCGATGTCATCTTCTACACGGCCAACACGGAGGAGCATCCGGAGCACCTGCATCTGTACGCCATTCGGGCCCAGACCAAGCAGAGTCCCAAGTGCCTCACGTGCAACCTGATCAAGTCCGGGGACGTGCTGCAGACCTACTTCTCGGCCACCTTCAACGACAATAACCACATTGTGATCACCTCGCTGGGCCCGGGCATTCCCACCACCCACATCTACGAGTGGAAGTACGAAAATTGTAAGTGTGGAACCATCAATTTACTTATCTACGGAAATTATTAAAAATCCATTAAACAATTAACATCTAAACAAGGGTTGAAGAATCATTTAAACTAGCCCAGGCATTGTAGAAAAGTAACTAAATAACCTATTACATGTTTTTAATCGCATTTAACAGTATTACATTATACTTTTTATACCACAAATGGTATATTAAGTTTATGTAATGTATGTTACATGGAAAAGGAAGAGTTTTCGACCCGATAAAAAGTATACATAATCTTGATTAGCATCAACAGCCATGTCCGTCTGTCTATCCGTCTGTCTGTCCCTCTATCTGTTTGTCTGTCTGTCCGTCCCTATGTATGAACACGTCGTTCTCGAAGTTAGTAAGAGCTAGAGGTGTAATTCCTTTTGCTTTTGGTGCTTTATTAATGCAGACAGATCGAGTTTATTTCAATTTTTTGCCAAGCCCCTTTCCGCCTTAGAAATTTGCATAAAACTATACATGCCTTTACTTAACTGACTATAACTTGAACAAAATAATAGCTAGAGACAAAATTCTTTTCGCATTAGGTCCTTTTAACTACAATGTTATATCCAGATTTTTGCTCTGCTCCTTTCCGCCTTTGCATTTTCTATATACATTGCAAAAGCTAAATGTTCAAAATTTTAAAAGCTGGAGACAGCATTTTGACTTCCTTAAGTCCGCTGACCGTTAGGCATGTGCATGCATAATAACGTTCAGATCAGATAATAATAATAAAATATATTTAATGTCAAAAGAGTCAAAAGAGAGGTACATGGTATCTCGTTGTCGGAAAATCTCGACTACAGCGTTTCTACTTGTTTATTGCAAGCCACATAGCATATTGTAAAATAAATTGTTACTGTCATTGACCTTGCACTATATGAAAATGAATTATTAACTAAAAAATATCCGTTGGTGTATCAGTANGGTAGATCGAGTTCATTTTAAATTTATGCCACGCCCCTTTCCTTAGAAATTTAAAAAAAACTCTACTTAACGGACTATAACACGGACAAAATAATAGCTAGCGACAAAATCTAAGAAAAAATAATTTTATTTCTAGATTATTGCCCTGCCCCTATCCACATTTGCATTTGCTACATATGTACTTCGAAATTTTAAAAGAGACATAATTCTGAGTTTGGCATGTGCATGCAAAATTACGTCCAGATCGGATTATACGAGTAAATATAGAAGATATGGCCAATTAATGTTTACCCACCCCTTGCCACGGCAATGGCATGCCGCATGTGCATGCCAAGAGGTGCATGGTACCGAGTATCTCGTATCTCGAATACAGCGTTTCTAGCTTATTCTAAAATTAATAATTACTGCCATTGCTAAATGACCGTGCAAAATATAAAAATGAATTATTTACTAAAAAAATATCCGTTGGTGTATCAGTTCCAACGTTCAGGTCCAATCTATTTTAAATATGTCATGACGTGTTTAATAAAAGCAAATATTCGCAACAAAAGGGCATTCCACTGAAATGGGTATTCCCATTTCAATGACACTGTAATTACTCACTGTTGCTTTTATATTGTAGATAGCAATTATATGATTAAAACCTGGTGGGGGTTTTAGCTGGGTTAGGCGATAATGATCATTTCTAGTATAGGTTAATATTATATCAAAACAAAATTCAAATTAATTAATAATGTTTCCTTTTTAATATCCACTTTACAGCTCAGGTCTTGATTTCCCTTGTGATTGATTGGGAGACGAACGAAGCCCTGCGTGCTAAACTGAAGGGCGTGGCCTTGCCCTCCCACAAAATCCTGACAGTTAACATTGACGGTGGCTTCCAGGCCAAGGTGCTCCTCCAGCTGCCTCCCAACTTGGATACCAGCGGCAAAACCAAATATCCTATGCTCGTGGATGTCTACGGTGGCCCAGACTCCTACTCGGTAAGTTGAGTGCTCATATTGTTCAAAATTACCAATCTAATCTTGGTGGGATTTGTCTAGGTTACCACCAAATGGATGCTGGATTGGGGCACTTACTTGTCCTCCAATCAGTCTGTGATCTATGCCAAGATTGACGGTCGTGGTTCAGGACTTCGGGGCGAAAATCTGCTTCACGCCATTTATCTGCAGTTGGGAACAGTGGAGATCAGCGATCAGATCAGCGTGACGCAGTAAGTTTTGATTCATTACTAGGCAGATTAGTTTTAAAAATGTTTAGCTAATTTCTAATTTTTACGGAGATTAATTTTTAAAGCTTTTCATTCAATACTCGCCAACAATACATACATTTTTTAGACACCTGGTATCCGTATTATGCAGCTCCTGAAACTTACAACCTTTCCCATTTTGCAGAAACCTCACCAAGCTTTACGACTACATAGATGCTGACCATGTGGGCATTTGGGGCTGGTCTTATGGAGGATATGCCGCTGCCATGGCATTGGCCAACGATGATAATCAGGTGTTCAAGTGCGCTGCCTCCATAGCTCCTGTCACAGACTGGGCTTACTATGGTGTGTGAAACTAGACCCACATATATCACACGATGTTGTATCTAAAACTAACGAAAATATACTCCCGTAGATTCCATCTACACAGAGCGCTACATGGGTGTGCCCACAACAAACGAGGTGGGCTACGCCAACTCCAGACTGAGCACTAGGGCCCAGAAGCTGCGGGGCAAGAAATACCTTCTGGTCCATGGCACACTCGATGACAATGTCCACTACCAACAGGCCATGATCCTGGCCAAGAACCTGGAGCGTTACGACATTCTCTTCAAGCAGATTGTGAGTGCCAAAATATAGATTTTCCTCCCCCAATATTTGATGACTATATTTGCTATGTTTCCACAGAGCTATGCCGATGAGGACCATGGCCTGTCCAATGTGCGTCCGCATTTGTATCATTCGCTGGATCGATTCTTTGGCGAATGCTTTGCCAGCAGTCGCCTGATGAAGAGTGCCAAGTAAACAGGGCAATAATAGAAGAATTAACATTTACAAAAACAATGGAAAACAAAAACAAATTTAGTGGATAATGCAAAATAATATCAAGTAATTAGCTGTGTTCTAAACCTGCTACAGAAAACGTTTTCAACTGCTACTAGAAATGAGAGAAAAACCTATAATTGGTACTTAAAAAGTTAATAGATTTCAATTTAAACAAACAAAGTAATCAGACAACTCAAATAAATATAAAGTTCAAACTGCTTAAACAAAATCAAATTAAAAGTAACATATTAAACAAGAACATAATGCAGGTCCAAAAGTGTTATAGGATAACTTGGAACAATAATCTTTTCAAATGGCATTTTAAGACATTTTTAACCGCGAGGAAAATTATTTTCAACGTCTGTAGCTGCAATTAATTGAAAATGGAAAATATTGTCTAGCTAGTGCCTGATTAAATTGCTAATACTAAATACTGTAGATATCGCAATTCAATTCAAAACAATACGAGTACGAGTATATCCACAAATTTTGCAAAGCTTACCAAGCCTAGGTCGGACATTTTAATTGGTAACAAATTTCCTGTAAATTAAATATACAAAACCCCAAAGTAGTTTGTAATGTTTTGTAGCTTTTTAGTTTGCTACGTGTAAAAAACAAAACGAGAATGAAACTGTAAATAAATAAAAATAGTTGTTAATCGCTTTTTGTAAATTAGAAGACAACATTGTGTATAGGCAACCGTTAAAAAAGGCAAACAAACAATAAATAATTAAATTAAATTAAAGCGGAGAGTTTCATTTGTCTCGAATCGGTGGAGTTGAAATTGAAAGACTTGGATGGTTTAATTTCAGTACACAAACCGGCTCGCTTTATTGCCTTGGCCCCAAACTCTGGGTTACATGAATATGTCTCGATTTTCCCATTTGAATTCCTAGGGCCTTGTCGCTTCAACAGTTCTCAAACAATCAGAATGTTATTCTTACATATACTACTGTATATAATGTGCGAAATTTGTTCTCTAACTTGAAGATATATCTTACATTTGATTAAGTTTTCTCGATCTGCCATAACTGTTGGATCTTCTTCAATGGTTATTTATATGTGCAGAGTAAAACCTAAACTAAAATCCATATTCAGTAAGCATATTGCGTATGGTACAAAAATAATCTGTATATTTTATTTGCTAGTTAATTGAATTCTGTTAATTTCATTATGTAAATGTTAAGAGAAGTGCCTTTCAATGGAAATTATTAGCTCGCTCGTCCGCAATCTATAATATATACAGTGATCCTCTTTTGCTCAAGACTTTTCGTGGTTTTCTGCGATTAATTATACGTATTCCTATGTACATGATCTCAGTGGATAGGTCCCGAAAATATGGAATTAAATTTGTTGGAAGTTCCTATTTGAACGTATTGAATTCTAGGCCGAATTAAAGCTTGCATCGAATATTCTGGGACCCCCGTCAATTGATTATGCAATGGCTAAAACTTAGTTTGCTATGGCTTAACTAACATAAGAATCTCTCTTACTGGAGATAAACCTCTTGGACAACATCGTGTGGTTGCTGCTGCTGTTGCTGTTGCTGCTGCTGCTCTTCGTGGAGCTGCATCTGATGGTGCTGCTCCTCCATGACACCACCATCGTCATCGTACTCGATCAACTGATCGTCCTCCGGCTGCTGATGGTGATCCATGATCATGTGCTCCTGGTCCAGCAACTGGTGATCCTGGTTATGATAATCGTGTTGCTGCTGCTGCTGCTGCTGCTGCTGGTGATGATGGTGATGCGGATAATGGGTGAACACCAAGGGCGGCGGCGTCGTGGGCGTGGCTATGTGCTCATGGATCGCCGTTGTGCTCGTCGCGGACGAGGCTGCTGAGTAGGTGGCTTGCTGATTCCTTACAATATGACCGGCGGCTGTGACACTGGTCACGCTGGCGCGCTGGTTGCTGCGCGTCAGGGTGACGGTCACCTCGGAGCCCAGGCCGGCGAATGAGACAGCGGACGGCGTGCTGGAGGCGCCGCCGGCGGGCGGAGACGGTGTAGCATCTCCTCCCGCCGCCGCTGCTGCTGCCGCTGCTGCCGAGGCTCTGGCCTGGAGTATCTTGCGGGTGGGCATCTGTGATGTGCTGCTCTGTGCGGATGTGGATGTGGTTGTGGATGCGATGGCCGATCCCGAACCCGATCCCGATCCCGATTGGGGCACGTAGTTGATGAGCAGGACGCGCTCGCCGCTGGTGGTCTGCGCTGCGTGGCCGCGCAGGATGCGACGCTGGAGCGTGGTGGTTGGGGCCACCGTGCCCGTCGACGACGGAGTGTTGCTCCTGCTGTTGTTGCTGCTGCCGCTCACTGTGGTGGCTGCGGCGGCGCTGTTGCTGTTGCCGCTGCCGCTGCTGCTGCTGCTGCCGTTCCCGTTCCCGCCTGATCCTCCGCCTCCTGCTCCAGGGCCGCTGGTCATATCGTTGGCTCATCATTACGTATTATTACCGCCTTTTAAAATGAAAACCTTCTTTACCAAAATGTTCTTATTGTTGCCCTATACAAGTTCGATTGATTGGGAAAATTGATGATCGGGGGATGCAGTGGTGTGGTGTGTTTGCACAGACAGTTTTGTTTTGTTAAATGCAATTAATATTTTTGTTTATCGAGGCAGCGAGAAAGAGAGAAGAAGACAAGATAAAACGATTCGTTAATGAACTGGTTATGTGCCGCAAAATGGGGTATAGAATGCAGTGCGGCAATGGAGTCATGATCGTTGAATGGGGTGCAGTTAGTCACGTTATCGCGCAGCAGCGTTTTCTCGTCCTAATAATCGTTCATAATCGGGGAAAAGCAGGGAAATCAAAACTAAAGCAAGGCAAAAAATTAAATTTCATAAAGAAAATCCAACACCAAAAGAAAAGCATGCAACGGAAAAGAAAATACAATAATAGGGATTTTGTATAAACAGTTTTTGGTTTATTTTTCTTGTTTTTTTGTGTGTGTGTTTTGTTTTGTTTTGTTTTAAACAAAGTTTAATTTTATTTAAGTATTTAAAGAGACTAACAATAGGGCGACGCCCTCCGGCAGATGGAACATTTCCCTGGCGTTCAGATTTACACAATTAAATCATAATTTTGGGGACACGTTCCATCTACCCGGGGGAGCCTTACGAAAATTTCCAACTATTAAAATTAGGAAATACACATAGTATATACGTAAATGGTTTTAAAACGTAAAATTATAGCGCATAGTCCTTAAATGAAGTAAAAACCAAAGCAAAAGCCGGAAACCTCTAAGATTGGGGACTGATATTGGTGGGCAGATATTGAATTGGATTGAGCAGGTCCCAAATCGGTCTGGGATTCTGGTTTTTTGTACCCTCTGTATCTGTAATAATTATTGAACTAAATTTTCTTCAAGGTCGCTTCGCTCGAGGCCCCGAGGGCCGGGAGCAAGGAAACCTTGTTTCTTCACTGATCCTTTGACTAGCCCATCGCGGATTTGGTCAAACTACTCACAACTATAGGGGCATAGGGGGGATATGCTTGTAACGTCCAGCAACCACATTAGCTCTAGCAACAAAGGAGGGGAGGGGAATAAATCAACATGTAAAATTGTACAACAAAATCGTAAACAACTAAAAATGCCGGCAGCGACTTGCGTCCCTGGGCGGCCTCTTAAATCAATAAATTTAGAATTTCTCTAGCAAAAGCAAAACTAAATTTTAGAATAGTACAAAATGGAGCTACACATTTGTCATCTGTCCGATCAGAGCGTCTGTTGCGGTTGTGCTTGTTGCTGTTGCGTCTGCGATTGTTGCTGTGGTTGCGGTTGCTGCTGCTGCTGCTGCTGTTGTTGCTGCTGCTGCTGCTGCTGTTGCTGGAAATCAGTCATATTCACCTGATTCAAATTGCCTATGATCTGATGGCCCTGCAGCGTCTGCACCTGGGCTATCGACAGTGGGCCCCCGCTTTCGCTGCCATCGCCGGACTGGGCCACCAGTTGCTGCTGCTGACCGGCGGCCTGTTGCTGGGCGGCCGCCGCCTGGGCGCTCGTGGTGGCCGTTGTAATGTTGCCCGACGAGTCGATGATTTGGTGGTGCTGCAGCTGCGCCTGCTGCTGCTGCACTTGCTGTTGCTGCACCTGCTGTTGCTGTTGCTGCTGCTGCACCTGGCCCGATGTCCCGGCCGCCATGGCCTGCTGTTGCTGCTGCTGCTGCTGGGCCTGCTGCTGTCCGTCCGGGTCCTTCTTCACCTGCACCCCCTGCAGCGTGTGCAGCGACTGCACCGTCTGCACTTGGGGCACTCCGCCGCTGGAGCTTAGGGCACCGCTTCCGCCCGATCCCGATCCCGATCCCGAGCCGCTGGAGCCGCTGCCCGACTTTTTGCCACTGGGTGCTGCAAGGAAGCAAGGATTGCTGGTGAGCCAGAGAACAGGATTGCCAAAAACTACCAAGATAAGGAGGAGGCAAAGATCGAGAGGACGACACTACGCAACGCTGGCGACCCTTGGAACAGAGAGCTACAACAGCAGAGATGGGGAAGAGTGTGTGATGATTGGATGTTGGATGTTGTGTGAGCATGTTGGATGGATGGATGGAGAGTGTTAGGGAAGAATTGAAAACTAATAAACACAACTACTGGGTACTGGGTACTGGGTAATGTTAAACAAGTAAACAAGGGAGTCACTAGTCATTCCGAGAGCCATGCTCCTGCTTGCATCCCCCAGAGATTGGGGGTGAAAGCCAAGACCACGCAACGCAGCCGGTTAGTAGTAGCTTGGAAAGCAAAGAGACCAACAGTATTTTCTTGCAACTGGGAGGAGGAAACGAAAGTAACAAACAGCCAATTGCCATAAATTAAACATCTTGCAGGGATTAATTTTGTTTGTTTTTTGTTTGTTTTGTTATATAAAAAATATATAATATTTTATTAAACAATTTTTAATATAATATTTAAATAGAGAAACTTAATCCGATTGCGATCCTCGATTGTAATTGTACAGTTAATTTTTACAACAATTATTTTGCGACACTAAGATTATTTAAGTAAATTAGTCGAGTATTCATTAAGATGATTATTCTTTTTCTTTTTCTTTTGTTATTGGTTTTGCTTTACTCTCTCTTTCTCCCCCTCTCGGTTGTTGTACATTATGCAAGAAAATACTGCATACGAAACTTGTTATGTTAAAAGCGATACTAGATACTTGAAAAGTTCTTGCAAATCAAAAAACTTACGCAGCAATTGTGAACAAAATATATAAAATGATACAGAAATGAACACGAATCATTCGATCAGATCACGGGGAGCTTGTTTGTTGTTTGCGGTTTGTGGTTTGTGGTCTGTGGTTTGTGGTTTGCTTGCATGTTATTTACAAAATGTTTTCTGTTGTGGGTGCGATTACGAGGGATTCGAGTGTTTTGTGTTTTGTGTTGTGTGTTCGGTGTTTTGTTGTGTGTTTTTAAATGCGTGTGTTTTGTGGGTTGCTGAATGATTGTATTGCATGTGGCGTTGGAATGATTGGTGGCACAGCTCGGCGGGAGGCAGCTACTGCGGCTGCTGCGACTGCTGCTGCGGCAAGAAGACCTGATCGCCCACAATGTGTATGACGTTCTGCATGCCCTGCTGCTGCGCCTGCTGCTGTTGCTGCTGCCCAGCCCCGCCGCCGCTGCCCGTCTCGTGCTTGATGTATGTTTGCTGGCCGCCACCCGCCAATGTCGCCTGTGTCAAGTGTTGCTGCTGCTGGTGTTGCTGTTGTAGCTGCTGCTGCTGCTGTTGCTGCTGGGGCAGGACGCTCTGGGCCAGAATCGTCCCTGTTCCCGCCGCCTGCGGGGCATTCGATATCACCCTCGTCGGCGTGGTGGCCTCCGACGCTCCTCCGCCCGCCTCGCCCACCGTAGTGTCGCCCTCGGCGGTCGTGTTCAGCTCCGTGCTGGAGTCTAGGGTAGTATCGTTACCGGACTTACTTTTCTTCTCCTTCTTCACGCCCGGCTTGGCGAAGTGCCGCAGCTCGAGATGGCGCCGCAGGTTCCGCGATTGACGAATGACAGCATAGCAAATGGGGCAAGTAGCAGGTTGTTCCGACTGTGATCTTGAGCGTGGTTCTACAACGACAACATTTAAACATGAAACTCTCTAAACATAATACGTGCTTAGCAAGTTCAACTCACTTTCTGCCCCGGGCGGATGTTTGGTTCTCTTTGCCTTCGGAGTGGAAGCGCCGCCGCTGGTGTTGCCGCCTGAGCTGGTCGTTCCCTGTGCCGTTGTTATCTCGCCCGTTGCCGCATTGGCCGACGTTACCGGTATCATGTTGTTGGGGTCCATGGTCACAATTGTCTCTACCTTTTGGCCTTCGCTCTTGATGATCGGCGTGGAGGCCAGCAGTTGTCCCTCGGCTCCGTTTTCGCCAAGAACCTGTTGTCCGGATCCGTGCGAGGAGGTCGGTGTGCCCATGATCGTGTCCATTCCCTCAACTTTGCTGATTTTCGGTGCCGTGGCTGCAATTCGAAGACGTATTTGGGTTAATTTTGACCCGGTTTCCATGGGATTCGGCCGTCTTTCACTTACGTGACATTTTCTTAACACGCGGCTTGCGCTTGCGTGCGGGGAGGAAAGCCTGAATCACTGCCTGGTCGTGCTTAGCCGCATCTGTGGTCACAATCGTCTGCTGTTGTCCGGAGGCATTGGTCTGGGTGGTCGTCTGGAGGATCTGGCCCTGATGGTGGATGTCCTCCACCACCTGGGCGTGCACTGTCTGCTGCGGGGCCGTGGCAATCGTCGCTATCAGTTGGTCCTGGTCGTGGTGTTGCGGTATCATGTGCTGCAGTTGTATCGAGTGGGTCGTGTAGTCGTCCTTGGTCACCGTCTGCGGGGCCAGGCCCTGGATGTTCAGGCACTGGGCCGCCTGCAGAAGCGAAGGCAACTGGGCGTGATCCACGCTCACCTCGCCCCGGTAGACGAACTCCAGCAACGCCTCCAGATCGTTGGCGTTCACGCCGGCCAACATAACCACTGGATGCTTGCATGGGGTGTTCTGCAAATAGGGTGTAAAACATGCTGTTTACTAAATCCTGGGTCGAGGTAAGAGCAAATCCACGAAGTCACAACACGTATAACCACCAAGAGGTTGTGGGTTCAATAGGGGATAAAAATAGCTCATACAAAACGATCTAATTTAGGTATTTTTCGTCTCCCAGCATCACACATTGTCTTGGTAAAGTGTTTTCACATGGTGTTGTACAAGTGTACAAGTGTTTTCACATGGTTTTCACATTCGTAATGCTTCTGGGACATAGCATGAGAATTACAATTAAAATTGTATGTAATCGTATTATAAGAAGCCAGAGGCAAACATTTGCAAGGTTTTCTTAAACATAAGAAGCGTTTGGAAATATTCTTGATAGTATTCAATACTTCTTAGTCAGACTTCAAAGGACAAGGGTTCAACTTCTACTGAAAATGCTTAGGAATTTATAATTTCCTGATACTCATTTTTGATATTTAATTTTGTCAACTATGTGATGTTTTTTGAGAAAGTATTGTATTACCAAATATTAAAGAACTTGCATTTTTTTACAGAATTTATCTAAATTTTGTGACTAGGAAATTTTTTATTGCATTTTTTAATCAAATTGTATTTACCAAGTTTGGAAGTATTACTGAATACTAAATAATATGCATTTTTTAAGAATATTTTTTCGTTATATTTATTTGATTGAAATCATTATTTTAATTAAATCTGAATTTAGAAGTTTTCTACCTGCTATTAAAAATTCCCTAACAATTTGAAAAGCAGGCAAAGCTCAATCCTGGAGAGCTGCTGACTACGGCTTTTTGGCTTTGGGGAGTCCCGTTCTTGGGAAAGCGCGCCAATTGTGCGTCCGTGAGAAGCGTTGGAGAAGACAAACAAACAAACGAAATAATGGCCAAAACAAAAACAGACGGAGAGGAGACGGACACGGAGACCGAGATGGAGATGGCAACACCGCACTCTCCGCCACGTTGCTCACACGGCGCTCACACGGCGAGAAACCGGCTTTTAGTTCTCGCGCTCTGCACATTCTGCATCAGGATGGGATTGGAGATAGCGAGGAGATGCTGAAAAAGAAAAACAGAGCACGCCAAGAATTCCTAGCTCAAGAAAGAGCAGAGCCAGCTCCGCTCCCTCTCCCGCTCCGGCTCCCAGTCCCGCTCCCGCTCACCCTCTCCCGCTCTGGATTATTTAATTAGGTAAGCCACCCCTCTCAAAACACAAAAACAAAACGTGAATGCCAATCCAATCTCTTCAAGTGTCAAGCCCACCGTTCCTCCTCCCACGGGCCGCTCTTTGAACTCTATGTCCGCTCATCGATTTTTTTCGCCGTTGCATTCTGTCCAGGGGGTGGTTGGGTGGCAGAGCCGGAGGAAAGGGTGAAGAGAGGTGGCGGGAGCAGTGGTAGCGGGAGCGGGAGCAACAAAGAGCGACCGCCATGTGTTCTGCGTGCGTGTGTGAGTGTAACGAGATCAGTACATCTTGGTACTTTTTCGGACTCTTGCAGAGTTCAACATTTTTTGACATTTCCCCACTCTGAGCGGCGTTTTTAAAAATTACGCTCTGTTTACTTTTTTCAGTGCCAACGGAGCGGAGAGGAGGAGAGGAGAGGCGAGGCGAGGCGAGGGGAGATGATAAGAAGGGAGGAGTGGCTAGGAGAGCAGCGAAGAGCCGGCTCTTCACATCAGGTGTTTTTCGCGCTCTGTTTTGGTCACCGACAAGGTTACCGTTGCAATGCCTCCGCTCCAAATCAAAAAGCAATTGCAATTGCAATTCAATCGCCACGCAAATCGGAAAAAGTTCAGTCCAAATGCAAAGTTTCAAAGTACAGCATCGCAGGCGAAAAAGCCCCGAAGCCCGCCCGAAAAGGTTGCCCTGCTTTCAAAGCAAGCTGCTTGAAATGTACATGCCTGTGTATGTGTGTGTGTGTGTGTGTGTGTGTGTGTTTGCAAGTACAGGGCAAAGTCGATGGAAGGGATAATTTATGGTAAACAACTTGAAAAGTGTTAATTGGCAATGTTCCATACCGGTTTTCATCTTTTTGCGTTTGTTCTAAGTAATTCAAGGGCACCAGGGCATTTAACCCTTCTAAGGTGGTCGCAGCACTTTCAAAGCTTAAGTAAATATTTAATAACTTATTGCTAGAAAGTAGCAAATTATTAAACCAAACAATAGGAGTTTGTAATTAGCCGTGTATCATAAAACAAAACATATTTTTTATTAGTTTCTAGATGTTTCGTACAGATATGCTTCCTATTTTTATGTTCTAGTTTATTCAACAAGTTTTCAAACCAGATTTTGAGGTCCAAGCTCGAACATAACATAGAGCAACAAACAGATTAAAACAAGTTTTCTACTTGATTTCAAATACTTTTGAAGAATTTGAGTTATTTTGAGCAAAGTCCAAGCTCGGGTAACATACTGCAATTCGTGGAATCTTAAAAATTGGCTTTCATGATAAACAAGATTTCGGGGTTTGTAAGAGTAAAACAAGTTTATGTTAAACTACGTATGTAGTTTTAACGACATGTCAAGATTAAACATATTTTTAGCGAAATTTATGTTGTCCAATCTCTTGCTAGCTTGTTACCTTGGCCACTAAATTATAGGAATCGTGAAGGAATGATTTGGCGGCTTGATAAATTACTTTTCGCGATCTAATTTATTTCGAACAATATTGAATAGCCAAGGACAAAGTTTGCTATTCGTGGAATCGTACAAATTTGCCTTTGAGATAATTAATATATCAGTGTTGTTGACTTGACTCATCCCTTGCGTTTCTAGGAACCTCAAATCTAAATAAATCTTTAAAGTTTGCCCCCAAAATAAACAAATTAGAGATGATTTCTTCCCCTAGTTCGGATATTTAAGATATGTAAAGGGAAATTAGCTTATGGAATCTTTGCAAGATAGCTACATTTGCAAAATCAATGCAGTTTTAGATATCTTTTTGGTAAGATTAAAATCTTGTGGTTTTGGGGTTTGTGATATGGGTCTTTCGAGAAGATTTGGATGGTCAAGAACCAAGCTAAACTTCAGCACACACTGTTTAGATATTTTTGGGTAGTGGGGTTCCCTTTTTTTGACTTGACTAACCAACTTTTCAAAAGTTGAAGCTATTTCGAGCGGATTTGTCTAGCATCAAGCTAGTTGGCGACTAAAGTGCAGCGTTCCGGAGAAATGCTTGCCAGCCCCAAGCTCCCCCTTTAGTGAGTTTCCTCTGTACAGTTCTGCCTGCAAAAAAAGAGGTCGCGCGCACGAAGCAGCAACAAATACAACGAAAAGCTCCAACAGGAACGACTACAGTTGTGTTGTTGCCTTCGTGGCGCTCTCGTTTGCGCTCGCTCTAACTTACAAGTTGGCGCAGCAGCTTCTCTCGCTCTCGCTCTCTCCGCCTGCCAGTCTCCCTTTCGCTCGCGTGCGCTTAGCAAGAGCGGGAGAGTGAGAGGGGGCTAAGGAGGCGGAGCCAACGAAAGCGCAACTCATTCAACTCAATTGACAGTGGAAAAGTTGTAGTGGTGCTCTCTAACCTATTTTTTTCGCTTCGCCTTTTGGGGGATTTCTTCTCTCTGTCTCTGTTTACAAACTGTACGAGGGGTTCGAGGTTTGGGGTTTGGGGTTTGAGGTTAGGTTGGAGCACTCACCTTCAGCAGGTCCAGGAGAAAGGGAGAGGCCGCACAGAGGACTATCTTGTGGGCGGGAAAACTCCGCCCGCCGGCGGCCAGCGTGCAGTCGACGAGGTCGCCATGGCAGCGGAGCAACTGGATGGCGGAGACGAGACTGGTGCCATAGTCGCCCCAGGTGAGCGAGTACAGCGAGTTCATCGGCAGCGACATGAGAGCCGTGGCGTCCAGGTCGAGCAGTTGTTGTTGCTCCTCTCCAGCGTTGCTATTGCTAGCTGTATTAAATTCACTGCTATTTGTCTCCAACACGGCGACGTTTATGGCTCTCTTTGGTCCGTAAAGGCTAAGTCTCTACCAAAGTGGGAGCAATCCTGCTCCTCCTCCTCCTCCTCCTCCTTGCTCTTCCTCTTTTTGGCTGAAAAAAAAAAGAAAAGAAAGAGTGTTAGTGGGGGCTGGCTCTCCCTCTGCCTCTCTCCGCGTGTCTCTCCCTCCCGTGAGAGCGAGACAACGCATGTGCTGACTTTTTTTCACCAGCTAATATTTCTTGTTTCAAAACTGTTGTTGTTGTTGCTGTTGCTGCTGCACACACAAAAATAGCGCGCCTAAAAACTTTGTACAGTTTGCACAATTTGCCTTTTGATTGTTTTGGCTTGCTTTTAACGGTTTTCGTGGGCTTTTGGGAGCGCTTTTGTTGTTGTGCGAAATTGTCTTCTCACCGGAGCGCCAAAGAAAATTCAGTGCTTTCCCTTCTTCTTCTATACTCTCTGCCTGTCTCTTGTGCGGGCGCTTCTCCTGCCAGTGCCGTGCTCTGTGTTTTGTGCTGTGTGTTGTGTGCTCAGCGCTCTGTCCGCTCGCCAACGTTGAAAAACTCGAACTGAGACAGAGACCCGGACCGAGGCCTCTGCTGAGCAAGCGGATTTCGATCGAATTACGCTGCCTCTGCTTCTGCCAGCGCGGCGGGTTTTTTCTTTTCTCTACACGAGGGAGCAAATTTGGTCATGCGCTCTGCGCACACACGCTTACACAACCCGCTGTACCTACGCGCGCACACGCTTGGCCGCACTTCATGGTGGTGGTATGGTGGTTTTTTTTCCTCGCTTCTCGTTGCCTCTGTGTGCGTGTGAGAGCTGGCCTGGCAACGCTCTTGAAAGTACAGTTGTCAAGCAGCATTGCCAGCTCGCTCAAAGTGAAACTAGAGGGAGCAAGAAGAGTATTTTTAGGCCAGAGAGGAGAGACGGAAGGGGAAGAGAGGAGACAAGAGAAGAGGCGAGTAGAGGAGGGGAAAGAAAAGACAGGAAGATGGTAAACAAATATTGAATAATGGAAATATTCACAAAACACATGGCAAGCGGGCCTAATTAGAGTTGAGAGATAAGCAAAGGTTTTGGGTCACACTTTCAAAGATTATACAAGCAGATATTAAGAGGCTCGGGGAACTTGCAAAGCTAGCCCGCTGAAGCTTCTCCTTCCGAGAGCTTTGGCGAAAGCCTCAACAGATCCTGTAAACAACGACGACAACAACAATAACAACAGCGATATGGGACCAGGAGAAAAGCCGGCTCGCTCTTCGCGCCGCCACTCTCCGCTCCCTCAATCACCTGTTACTTTTGACACATCTCTGCCGCAAGAGACAAGACCTGACCCTATGCAGATCAAGTCCCGCTCAAGAGCAGGCCACGGTCCGGACTCCGGAGAACGGAGACCGGAGAAAGCTGAAATCGCAAGGGAGAGGGGAGAAGGCTGGCGGCAGAAGGGAGAGGGTTGCGAGAGTTCGCTTCTAGGCAACGCTCTGAGCAGAACGCCAATTCAAGATTACGAGTTTCTCTGTTTTGATGCTGCGGCCACGAGGAATTCCACATTCGAAAGGCCCCCTTGTAAAGTTCCAATCGCCACTCCGCTCGCAGCTGGCAATGCCGCCCCTCAGTGCATTGGCCAGGGCCGGGAGGGGGAGAGCGGGCGGTGGGCGAAACGAGCGGGAGGCGCGCACAGTGGGCTAAAGCTCAGCAAAAAGTGGGTCACTGCGGGAGCTAAGTAAATTGCATTTCGATTAAAAAGTGAATATGGAATTCTAAAATATACAGAAATAATAAATAAATATTTTTACTGAACTGTTGCTGCTATTCTAACTTATGACCAGGAAATTTGTTCCCTTGAGTTTCGTAGCTCCTTTATATTCCAATCATATTCGGTCTTTCCAAACTTTCCAAACATAAAGTGGTTGTAGTATTTTCAATAGAAATATGATAGCAGCCGGCGCAACAAAAAGCTTCCTAAATTGTTACAACTGGACGTAGTAATCTTTTAATATTCTTTAACCAATTTTAATGATTTCAATTGTTAAGCCAACTTTATATTCCATCAATTTTATTGTACTTTCGAGACTCATAAGCCCCATAAAAGCATATCTAATTCCCGCCTTTGGAGTTGAATCCGACCCACTGTGCTTCTAAAATTCGAATGGCGCGGGCTCCCCCTTTACGCCCCAACCCCGCCCCTCCTCCTCCTTCCAAACCACACCTTATCGCTGTTGTTGTTGCTTCTATTTAAAACAAAAAGTCGAGGAAAAAACGTGGAATATACTTGAAACGAACGCAAAACATGAAGAATTCAGCACAAATTTGTTGAAAGCAAATACGCAAATGTGCGCCGCCTATCGGGGCCATAAAATTATAGCGTCATTCGGTGTCACTAATTGATTTAACAAAACTTTATCGCTCGCCACCGAAGCAGAAACAGAAACAGCAACAGCAACAACAACAACAACAACCGAGGCGGGAACAGAAGTAGAAGCAGACGAAGAAGTAGAAATAGAAACTGAAACTGGAACGGCGAGCAAACATCTCATCGGTGTGGATGCCGTGGTCAAAATAAAACGTGCGATTTTAGCTTGAGTACTGGCCCACAAAAGTTCCAACTGCTGAACTGCTGAGCTACTGAGCCGAGCGGGAGAAAACAACGCTCATCCGCAGCTCCTGCTGCTCCGCTTCTCCCGCGGAGAGGTTGCCGGAGAGGCCAGGAGAGGAGAGGAGCGGAGAGGTCCGGTGCCGGATGGGCAGGAAGCGGATGGGGAAGGGGAAGGGGAAGGGGAAGAGAGGGGGAAAGGAGAGCGGAGAGGAGACACCAATTGTCTCTGTTATTGTATCACATATCCCCCAACAAAAGCACCAAAAAGATATAAATAATATAGTATATCTATGTCTACAATGGGGGGCCAAAAGACACAGTCACTCTTCGGCTGTTCCAGAAGACTAATTCAACCAAATCACGAAGATATCAAAGCGTTGATCAAACTCTATTTGATACTAATTATATCATCGTTCTATTATTAATCTCTAATATTTGTAAACCTTCAAGGGGAGGGCGAAAAATAAAGTTACTCTTTGGGCTGTTCCAGAAGTCATATTCAACCAAATTCCATGGGAATTAAAAAAATATAAAGAGAAATACCTAGGTCCTAGGATATAATCTATGTGGGTTGATATTTCTAATCAGTATTCATAGAACTCGCTATACATTCATGTTGGACGCTGTCTTTTTGCATATCACTAAAATAGCACATCGTACTATTATTAAATGTTTATATTTTTAGTCTATCGGAGGCGTGTTCCTCAAATCTTATTCAACCATGGGAATTTAAAAAATATCAAGCCAAATGAACCAACTAATCGCTGAACATAGGTTGATATTTCAGAAGAGACCCTAATGGATTTGCTTAATTCAAAGCTTTAAAAAAAAAACTTGCAAGCTTGAAACTTTCTTACCCTATCTCACTTGCTGGGATTGCTCCAGGCCACGGTTTGGTAGGTTACTTCCTTGCTATCCTCGTCCTCGTAGGCAAACACACAGCTCTTGTTGACAATCACGGACAGACGCACCTTGACCACCAAATCCAGGGGCTTAATCACAGGCGTCTCCTGCACAATTACAATGTGCGAGGCATGGTAGATGAGCGGATCCCCGGGATACACCAGGAAGTCCGCTCCAAAGGCATCGCCGGTGGTCACAAACTTTCCCCGACGCCACAGGTCCTTGAAAATGCGATACTTTAGCAGGCCAGTGTCCACGATCGGGCCTTTAACAGTCTTGGCAGCTGGAAATATGAGAGATAGAGATACAAATGCAGGGATATCAATATAATAGAGTTATTATGTGTATGGTATGAGAATTTACCCAATCATCGCAAACTGGTATACTGATTTTGCTTAGCTTATCTATATTGGAAATATCATTAAAGGATGTTATTATAATATAATATATTATAAGGACTTTCCACTTTTTGGGACTCATTTACATGAATATACTTATGATATTTTGGATATGTAGTTNAAACTGGTATACTGATTTTGCTTAGCTTATCTATATTGGAAATATCATTAAAGGATGTTATTATAATATAATATATTATAAGGACTTTTCCACTTTTTGGGACTCATTTACATGAATATACTTATATATTGGATATGTAGATTTAATGTTGTTACGAGTTTGTGAAGCTACTTGGAGAAATACACGATATTTAAGACCTTTGCTTTAAGATACTCGCATACCTAGGGAATTATCAGTTTAAATTGCATATTTTGAATAAGATTTGCTTCCGACACTATGATATGAGTCTAATCACAATGCTAACCCTAAATGGGTGGATAATCTAGGTTAATAAATTCAATTACAATGCTTGTCCAAGTGTTCGCAGGGAATTTCCACGAGCGCGTTTTGGCGATCGAACTTGAAGCTGTCCGATATTTCTTTCAAGACATCTTCGGCTGTTAGGGCAGCGGCTGTGTGAGATAAAAATGATTATATTTTTGAATGAATTCATGGAATTCACTCGTTTGGTTACCAACCCTTTTCCGGCTGTCCCTGCTTCCTCAACTTGTTGCGTTTACCTTTGAGGACTCTCTCCATGTAACGCTCGGTCTCCTTTAGTTTTTCACCCTTAAGAGCCTCCGCCTGGCCCTCCAATCGAGATTCTAGTTGTTGCTTCCAAACCTTCAGTTCCTCCGCAGTGGGGGTGGCCTTTAAATCTTTTGATTTATCCACCAATTGGGCGATCTTTTCCTCCAAAACAAGCTGCGTCTCGAACTGGGACAGTTCCACGGGAAGTGCTGCATTGAAGGGGATGAGGCAATTAAGGTGTTTTAGATATAAATTAATGAAATAAACTCACTCGCCTGATTGGGGCTCCATCCTTTTGTGTTCGCAGTGCCCACCGGAGAGCCCATTATTCGGTGTTTTGTGCGCAACTCCATGTAGTCTGTAAACATAAATGATTTAGTTAGTCAAATTGTTTAATCTGTAGATATTCACCCACCGTCCACATTGAAAACATAGCCGGTGCCGTTTAGCAGTGTTAGGTACATATTTATCGTAATAATTAATTTCTTCGACCGGCAGAGACCTGTTGTTTTATTTGGAGATGGGCGGGTACCGATAGAACAATCGATAAATTTGATATGCTATAAGAATCGAATTGGGAATATGTATCCCAATTTCCAGTTTCTTTCAAGTCGTTCTTGAATGTTGTTAGGTACCAAAAAAAAAAAAAACTAAAAAAAACCTTTAAATTTAATTTATTTTTTTTTTAAACCCTGCAGTATTTCCATATTTTTGTTTTATTTTTTTCCCATTGTTTTTAAATTCGACGCTTGTTTGGGTTTCTTCACTGACGTGGTGCCCGAAGGGCTTAAACCACCTAGCCTCAACCTCCCAAATATCCTTTACTTTTTTTGTTATCGCGTTCACCATTATTATTATTTTTATTTTTTATATCTTTTTTGGAGAGAGAGAGCGCCTGTTTCGACACTATAACAAAAACTTTTAAAAAATATTTTCAGTGTGTTCTGCATAGAAATGTATAGTATTGGTTGTTTTTTAAGAATAACTTTATTATACTTTTTTTGATTTTTTTCTTATTTGTTTGTTCTGTTGTTTGTTATTTACTTTTCAATCAGAAAAAACTGAAATATGTTTACAAATAAATGCATTGACGAATGTACAGGCATTCACCATCTGAATTAATGCTCGCTTTTTGTAGCTTTCTTAGCCCGGTGAACGCCCATGTACTTTTATAAAACACTTATGTTAGCTTTCAATTTTTCTTGTCAAATATAATGTGAGTTGTGCAAATCAAATGCCTTACCGTTGAGTTTTGCTAATGTGCCATCTCCGACGGCTGCTTTTGCGTGCTTTGGCGCTTTGGCCACACTGCGTGGCATTTGTTTTTGCTCGCCCAGCCCGTTCCCTGCCCTGTAAATAGCATTAAAATTAAACAATCGCGAGTGTGGCAACAAATTGCACAGCATTTACATAACGCTCGCTCGGGGCAGCGCACGCAACGATGTAAGGAAAGCCCTGCGAACGCGTGCGAAGCGTTTGGCGAGCGAAAATAGTTGGGGAGGCCCCCCAAACAAGCAACTCCCAATCTGTTCCTACTTAGTAGTGCTTACACTAATTCGTCTGATTAACTCAGTTCACCAGCTTCGAGAGTGAGTACCGTCGAGTATCTTTTGGGTGCCGAGTATCTGGCGGTGGGTGCGAACTTTCGGGCATTGCCGTTGCTGTTTAGTTTCATTTATTTGCCCAGATTTATGTACATAGCATGCCCCGAATTGTTTACTTTCGACCCCCGCGAATGTATCTGCGAGTCTGTGATAAACGGAGTGCCAGCGTGAGATCCCAACCTTTGTTCATCTTCACACATTGCCTTGGCGAGTGCGAAGTGATCGGACAGTGCGAATTGTGGATACCCTTGTGTACACCTCTGTAACCCTAGATATTCCCTGGAATTCGAGATTTTTATAGCGAAACGAGCGCTACTTAATCCTAGGGATCACGAATATGAGACAAAGGTCCCCTCTGGACATAGGTCTAGGATTAACTTATTGTATTACTTCGGGAAATATTGGATATACAAACTGTCGGGTTGTATATCCCTAGATTTTTCATATTTTTGGATCCCAAGTATTATATGTTGAATAAAAACAACATTAACATTGAGATATATGAGAGGGAAACTACAAAAACTTGTATTCCCTTAGATACAACACACACATTAAATATTAACAACATTAAAACCCTATTTATTCCCTGAATTCTATATTCTTATAGTGGAACGAACAATATATAATTAGGGATCACGAATATGAGACAATGGGCATAGGTCTTGAATGATGTTACTGTATGTCTTCGGGATCATATTAAAATCTCTTATTCCCTTGGATATAGGATATAAATCACTAGATTTTCATATATTTTATGCAAGCTGTGACCCCAAAAACTGAACTTTTTCACTATTAAATCTTTGATAAATATAGGAAAAATGCTAGGAAATAAATAAGTACATATCATGATTGTTAAATATTTACATTATAAATCTGCGTTTCAATTTTTTTCATATTTTTGGATCCCAAGTATTATATGTTGAATAAACACAACATTAACATTGAGGGAAACTACAAAAACTTGTATTCCTTTAGATACAACACAGACATTAAATATTAACAACATTAAAATTCACTAAATTTCAGATTTTTATAGTGGAACGAACAATATTTAATTAGGGATCACGAATATGAGACAATGGACATATTTCTTGGATGATATTATTGTATGTCTTCGGGATCATATTAAAATCTCTTATTCCCTTGAATATAGGATATAAATCACTAGATTTTCATATATTTTATGCAAGCTGTGACCCCAAAAACTGAACTTTTTCACTATTAAATCTTTGATAAATATAGGAAAAATGCTAGGAAATAAATAAGTACATATCATGATTGTTAAATATTTACATTATAAATCTGCGTTTCAATTTTCTTCATATTTTTTAAAGTTCCATTGATATGTAGCCTCAAAGTGGTTGTCAGGCTGTGGCAAGTTGTGTGCCACTTTAGATATATCCCTATATCGCTAGATTTTTCATATTTTTTGATTCAAAGTATTTAATGTTGAATAAAAACAAGATTAAAATTGTGAAATATGAGAAGGAAACTACAAAAACTCGTATGTCCTTAGCAACAACACAAAATTTTAGTATTAACAGCTTACAATTTTTGTTCTAATTGCTTTCCATTCATTATAATCATTTAAATCCAACAATTTACAATCATTTAAAAATACAGTATTTATATAACTTTTAAAAACTTGGTAAAAGTTACATTTTTTGAAGATAATAGGTAAGATTACTTTTTAATGCTAAAAAATATGAAGTGATAAATTTTCATCGCATTTAAAGTGCATCTTATGTGTTCCCAGGCCTGATTTTCCTGATTATCGCATCAAAATATTAAATTATTTTCTAAAACTGTGTTTAATGGTAATGATTTTTTGTCAATTACAAGAAATATTTTTATCATCATAAGAGATAGAAAAGCTTACAAAACTAGACAAGAGCAGACAAGAAATATAATAAATCTGAATCTGTTGCAACCAATCACGCCACCAAAACGCATATTACAAATACAGTACTTCAAGCGCTACTTCCTTCAAACCCAAACGAATGCAATTATTCAAGCGTTCATTCACGTCTCGTTTTAATTAATTAACCAACATACGTCCCGCTAATGGGCACATTAAGGTGCACTGCCACAAAGAGCTGCGTCCCCCGGGGATGCATTCAATTTCACGGGCGTGTGAAGTTCTTGGATTAGGAATTAGCTCATGCCTTTGGGAATTTTCCGTCTGGACCCACCCAAAAAGGCGCACACACGAGGACTCCCATTGTGTCGCCCCCACCCAAAACTATTCCACGTGCACTAAAAGCACCTATTGTTCTTTTTTGTTCGTTTTTTCCAGACCCACCGATTGAACCGAACCGAGCCGGACCGCAGGAGGGGGAGGAGAACAAAGCTTCCCGGGCTCTTGGCCATGTAAGTCCAAGTCAAACGATGGCATCGTCTGTCTCGAGTGCACAGTACATAACAATTATAATTATTTCATACCACGGCCAGGTCGGGTCATGTGGCGAGAATTGCGACAGCTGCCGGCATCGTCATCGTCATCGCCATCGCCACAACAGCTACGACCGCCGCCTCCATCGCCTCCATCGCCTCCACCGACGTCGTTAATCCAACTCGGGTAAGGCAGCCAAAAGCAAGGCGCTATGCTAAACGGTGCGACCTTCACAGAGCGCCCGCCGCCCGCCACCCACCACACTCTAAACAATAATAGGCCCCAAAGACAGACAATGGTTGTAGGTCAAAATTTAGCTGCAGATTACCAACGATTACGATTTCTATCAATGGTTGTTGGGAAAATCGCACTGCACGTAGTGTTCGTTGACTCTACAAGATGTATTTTTTACAATTACCGTTTGGTAATTACTAATTAGTTTAGGAAGACTATTACAAAGGTTATCCACTTTATCGTAATGACACATTCCAAGCATAGCTTAGTTTGGCACAGTAAACTGCAAGGCACAGGCATATTTAAAAGAGCAAAACCTTAGAGTAAACCCCAACAGGCAGCTATGAACCTTTTGCCCCCTGTTTCTCCGCGTGCATCCCACTAAGTGCTTTGTTTTTATTGCAGCGCCTGCATTAGTCATAGGAGGAATGAGGATGACAGGCGGCCCAAGGGAACGGCGCCAGCAGCAGAACGAACCCCAAGCAGTAGCAGTAGCAGTAGCAGCACCAGCACCAGAACCAGAACCAGAGGCAGCGCCCAAAGGCAAAGGCGGAAAACAAGAAGCTACGGCCAAAGCGAAAGCGGAAGCATAGCCGCCGCGCGGCAAACAGTGGGCTAATTAATAGAATAAACAGCGCGAAGGCAGGAAACATGTTCAAGATACGGCAGCGCAACTGCATGCTGATTGTGACGCTCCTGGTGCTGGCGCCGTGCATCGTCATCCTGATGGTGATGGGACCCGAGCTATCCACCGAACAGTCGCTGACACAACGCCTGGCCGAGTGTCACATGCGGCTGCAGTACCTGGAGTCCATGTACCGGGCGCGCCAGGAGGACGTGGCCCTGCTCTCGCAGTATCTCGGCCAACTGCAGAGCCCCGGCAATGGCTCGGGCCCGGGTACGAGTGCGGCGCCCCCGCCGCCGCCTCCGCCGCTGCCCGTGGCCAATCTGCTGGACGGCCTGAGTCCAGAGGCGCGGCAGCTGCTGCGGAATGCCTCGCACATCAGTCGGGGCAGCGGAGCGAACGGGTCGATGCTGGCCAGGAACCAGAACATACGCCTGCCGAACGCCTACCACTTCCTGCCCCACCTGCTGGACGATGCGGGCTCCCTGCGACCCGCCTACCTGCAGAGCAAGGGCCGCTCCGACGTCAGCATTGTCCTGGGCGTGCCGACCGTGCGGCGGGAGAAGCAGTCCTATCTGCTCGGCACCCTGCACAACCTCATCGAGAACATGAACGACGAGGAGCAGAACGAGACGCTGATCATCGTCTACATCGGCGAAACAGACCCGGAGGCAGTGCAGCTGATAGCGCGCCAAATCGAGACGAGCTTCGAGCAGCACGTGGAGAGCGGACTGATCGACATCATTGCGCCGGCTCCGAGCTATTACCCGAACTTCGAGCGGCTGCGCATCACGCTGAACGACCCGCTGGAGCGGGTGAAGTGGCGCAGCAAGCAGAACCTGGACTTCGCCTACCTGATGGCCTATGCCCACTCGAAGGGCACCTTCTACGTGCAGCTGGAGGACGACATCCTGACCAAGCGCCAGTTCATCACCACCATGAAGAAGTTCGCGCTGATCAAGAGCGCCCTCACGAAGCCCGACCAGCCGGCCTGGTTCGTCCTCGACTTTTGCCAGCTCGGCTTCATCGGCAAGATGTTCAAGAGCGCCGAGCTGCCCTACCTGATCACCTACTTCCAGATGTTCTACAACGACAAGCCGGTCGACTGGCTGCTCACCTACTTCATCGAGTCGAAGGTGTGCCGCACCGACAAGGACCAGAAGCACTGCAACCAGGAGAAGGCCAAGTACTGGCAGCACTTCCGCAAGTCCCTCTTCCAGCACATCGGCACCAGCTCCTCCCTGAAGGGCAAGGTGCAGAAGCTGAAGGACAAGCAGTTCGGCAGCAAGGTGCCGCAGTACTATGCCCACACCCACAATCCGCCCGCCCTGGTCAAGTCCAACATAGCGCCGTACAAGAACTTCCTGCTAAAGCGGGCCTATCGCGGCGAATCCTACTTCTGGGGCCTGCTGCCGCAGCCCGGCGACCTCGTGCAGATCGTCTTCGAGCGGCCCACGCAGCTGCGGCACTATCTCTTCAGGAGTGGAAACTCGGAGCATCCGTCCGACCGGTTCTACAACACCACGGTGGAGCTGCTGCCGGCGGACACGCTGAGCGAGAACTCGTCCGTGTGGAGCAACTACAACACCACCACGGACGGCTACCTTGTGGTGGGGGCCTTCGACAGTCTGGGCGTGGCCGAGGGCCAGCTGGACGCCAAGATCGGGGCCATCAAGGAGCTGCGCCTGCACGTCCACAGCGACAGCGAGAACTGGGCCCTGCTCAGCGAGATCGAGCTGCAGGAGTGGGGCAGTGATCCCAAGTCGGAGGCCAATGCGGCGAAGCCCAAGTATGTGGCGGTCAGCTGATTGCTGCATCGCCACCAGAGGCGCAACGATTGGGAGGACTAGGATCAGAATATCTCTTAATCTCCAGCTGATTTGAAATCTCTCCTATACATAATTTGTCTGTAACCAGTTAGGGTGGGTGGATCCAACTGACAAGGTGTTGAGGGAGCGAAGATTAAGCAGGGAACGTTTAAATATTTCCCGAAATTGTTGAAAACTTAAAGTTCAACCGCAACAATCAACAACTCGGAGTAGTAGTCTCCGCTCCCACGATACGTCGATCCATCCTAATGTCTGTAAATCTGTGTGTATATTTTTCGAATGATGCTTTTACCCTCGATTATCCATCTGAATGTGTATATAATCTCCCAGAACGTAACACTTTTGCCCTCTCCTAATTGTAAGTGAATTGTCCCCGAGACTTGTGCGAGGCTGCAAACTGATGGTATTGCCATCGATCCCCAGAACCAATTTGTTAGGGTTTCTTTAAATTAAGCGTTAATAATCATCTCTAGGCAATATGATTGGCTTGCAGGCTGCTAATAAGACTTATCGAAATCCCAAAAGCTCTCGTAGTATTCCTGCGCATGTCCGTGTGGATATGCTCCAAGTGCCCCTTCCATCTAACCTTGCTGTTATATATCCATTTATAATGATAACTAATATAGTTTGTGGGTCAAGTGTGGGTCTATGTAACTGATGAAGTGGCTAATATCCCAGGTTCCTGTTATTTCAATATTATTTTCGGTTAAATCTGTTTTAGTTTTAAGTGTTATCCTCATTTTATCGGCAGCCGAAAGAAACAAAAACATTCCAATTTACAACTTGCTGAATTTATAATTCTCGCTATCACCCAAGAATCTCCGCCATTCACAACACTCCTAAGTTAAATATGTTATCTCTTAATGCCTAATATTTATGTTAATTATAACGCATCCATTGTGCTTATCTCAGTTATGTAAATCCTACACCTTGAGCCTGAAGCCATAGCCACATGAATACAATATCGTAGTATGCATACGACATTGAAACATAAAGTAATGAATCGATTTTTTAGCATTGTTGCTTTTTTACTGTGATTTGTTAATAGTTTTGCATAAACAACGGAATAACGAATTACCTTAATTATGTATACACCTAAATATGAAACAGCGATGCTGTTTAGCAAACAACGCAAAATTCCAAAAAAAAAAAAGTCATACAAAACACTTTTATATACAACCTAATACCATTTAATAATTGGTTCAACTAATTGGAAACGCCAAATTTTTTTATAGACTATAATGAAACTAAGAAAAGAGGGAAAAAAAAGAAGATGAAACAAGAATGATGAACGTTTAAACTTGGTTCCTGTTGAGTAACGAGAATTGTAATATATAGTGGCATATAAAATTATACATTTGTAGCCTTGGTTCCTTAACAATTCGAATCTTTTCTGTTCCCTTTGAATATGCCGCTGTATTTGAAACAAAGAAATATCGTAGACTGCTTTCGAGAAAATATGAACAAATTAAATGTGTTGCATATACTTACTATTGCATACTCATGCATGCGCATATACAATAATATACACATATATTTTTATATATTTGCGGCAAACTGCAACAATAATTTACCGCACCCGCTCTCTCAGTCTATCCGCGAATAGAAAAACCCCTCGTTTTGCCAAATTACAAACAATTAGCAAGCAACAATAATAGTTGATAGTGTGTGCAATTGAATGTTGATCAAGCGAATCCGAATTATGCTTTTGCTTCCATTGTAGGCGCTCCCATCCCATCCCATCCCATTCCATCCCCCAACAACACATGATCCGAATATTACGAAATATTTTTACACTATCCCAAACGCGTTGGGAAAACTCAAAACTTAATCGAAATCAAACCAGAAGAACAACAAATATGCGTGTATTGTGTGTATAAGCTTAATAAATTCAAGTATTTGAAAATTCATTTTGCCATGTTTTATTCAAAGAAGCTAAGCGACGAAAAATAGTCTTATAAAAACAATCCACAAACCATAAAACCCAGGAATGTTTGAAAATAAATAGTTAGTAGAATAAATTGCTAGTCAATCCTCATGGGATAACCCCGGACGATGTTGTTGGCGGTGTTCCAAAATAATTGAAATAACCACTCACACGACTTGGTCATCGCGCTGTTAACGGTTTTCCAGATGAATACCAGGTCGCTGAAGTTCATCCAGCTGGTGGGCAAACCGAAAGTGACTCTACGTGGCGCCAAAATAGTTGATTCACTCCAAGTGTCCCTCATTGGATTCCACATCGTCTTACAGCTGAAGGTACGAGTAGTACCTGACCTTTCCAGGAGCACCGTCTATCGTACAGAAATCCCGGTTCGTTCTATGGATCGACTTCTATTTCAGGGTGTCTGTCGGATTGTTCAAGGGGCTTGGTCCTCGCAGGTGTCACAGGTGGAATCTCGGATAAGTCCCTTGAATACAAAATAACCAATGCGATGTAGATTATGACAATGCTCACGGCTAGACAGACTTTCCAACGAATCCGGAAAACTTTCATGATTTTACTCCAATAAAGGTTTTCTAGAAATCATGCCAGACAGCAAACACCTTGGCACTTATTTGAGATAAAACTATAAATGATTTTTATTTAGTTTCAATAGATTTTATAAAGGTCCGATATACATATAGTTTTTAAAGATAGTACGGTTTGAAACGCTGGACAATATCCCATTCACATCACGATTCGTTCAAAATACATTTCATTTAACAGCGGTTAGCGACGGTTACAATAAAATATAGATTACAAAATGATTTCGATACTCCGTCAAATACTTGCTCCTTCCTTCCTTTTAGGTTGTTTGCAACAATTTCAGATCTTTATATATATAGGTATGTGTTTCGCACAATAGTTGTATAAATACTCGATTTGATTACATGTGTATCTTTAGATTATTGCCGCCAGTGGATTGTTTGTTCAGTCGGTTATTTAAGCTTCCAGAGTGCGTCCAATTCGTTGAGCGGGTCCTTGGTCTCCTGCTGCTCCTTGGCGGTCACCTGCGGGGCCATCTTCATTTGATATGATGTCATTATGCCACCTGAGTAGTCGAAAACCTTTATAAATACGAGTACTTCCAATTAAATGCTGGTTATGTGGGGCTTACGTTTGTTGAGCACGTTGTGGGCATTGCAGAGCACGATCTGCATGGACTGCTCCAGGATGCCGGCATCTCGAAGGGAATTCTGACGCTGCGAACAAATGCGCGACCAAACATCCACCACATCTGCGGACGAATGCGATGTTGGGTGTTTCATGTTAATTGCAACAATGAGAGCCAAGAACTTACTTATCAAAATGGGCTGCTTGCTCTGTGTGGCTATGATGGCACACACTCCAATGGCCACCACTTCCGAGCGCTCCGATCCCGTCAAGCAATTCATGATGAGCGGGGAATTGGGTGCATTAGCTGCCTGGCAACGCAGTCGATGGGTGTCCAATGCATTCTGCGCCACTCCCAGAAGTTGAGCGGGAGATCTAACACAAATCAAACAATTAAATTCAAGTCTAAGACTAATATCCCTTTGATTTACCCCTTGGTCCACTGTTTTAACTGCAGCAGAGACAAATCCAGGATTGCATCGGCTCCGTGCATGCACAACTTCAGTTGGTACTCCGAGCAGTGGCTCAGCTGCTGGATTTTCACACAGGTCACGGTGTAGTCATCGTAATGCGTGGGCTGATCCAAGGCCTGCGGCCAGAAGGGGTCAAACAGCTGGAAAATATAAACTTGTTAGTGCTTGAATGTCAGTAAATTTGGAGATAGGGATACCTCATTTGTGGTGTGCAAGCAGACCACAGTGCGCGACTTCTCCGACCAGATCATGGACCAAAAATCGTTGATGGAGTTTGCCTGCGGGGTCTGGGCCACAATAAAGTTCGGGCACCCGGCACTCAAGTTCTGCTCGATTAAAAAATTAATTAATTATACAGATATATAGGTATGTGTCAATGCCACAACGCACCTTCATGTAGGCCGCGTTGATGTAGTCATCGGTCTGCTTGTCCAGCTTCACTCTGGCATGATCGTAGGGCAGACAGTCGAGCGAGCGATTCTTCTCCGGGAACAGTTTGGCAATGGTCGTGGATCGTTTGTTGTTGGCCGACTCCTTGTCCAGCAACTGCTGCAACTCCTGCCACTTGGCCCCCAGTTGGGTCTTCCCGTTCAGCATCTTGACGTGGAGATTCTCCAGCAGCTTCTCGTAGCTCTCCACCTCCTTTTGGAAGTACTTGGTCGTCTTTTCGTCGGTGAATGTCTCGGCCTGGAATGCAAATTGGTTCGGTGCGCCATTGGAGGCAGTAGCAGTGGCTGGCTTGCCAGCGGAATGCGTGAGGGAAACCGAGTCCCAGTCAAAGTTCTCCAGGGAACTCAGGTCGGAGCAGTTCGAGAGGTTGTCCAGGCTGGTTCGCCTAACAGTCGGAGCTGCAACCGCAGCAGCAGCGGCAGTGGGAGCAGGTGTCATCTCCTCTGCGGCTGCTGCGGGGACCTCTGGCGAGGGGGAAGCCGTTGGCTCCTGCACAGGCTCGCTTTTCACGGGAGCCAATACCTGACTCGCAGGTGGCGTGGGCGTAGGCGTGGCCGAGGGCACCACCTGCGGCTGCAGCACAGGCTGCGGCAGAATGGGCGGCGGCACTGCGCCCGAGCAATCGATGTCCAGGTCGCTCAGCAGATCCACATTACTGGCCGCCTTGGGAGCCACTTTGGGCTCCGCCTTGGCCTGCGGTTGCGGTTGCTGTTGCGGTTGCTGTTGCTGCGCCGAAGAGGTGGAGGAGGCATACGGCGGCCCACTGGTGGTCGTCTGGGTGTTGGCCACGGAGCTGCCGCCGCTCTGCATGTAAATGGAGCCCGAGGGATTGGCCAGGTGCGTTGGCGTCGCCTGCTGCTGATGCTGTTGCTGCTGCTGCTGGTTCTGGGAGCTTCCATTGCCGTGATACCCGTAGGGAGATGTGTAATAGTTCGATGACTCGCTGCTTGTGCCCGCCGAGGGGGTGTCCGGAGCTGGCACGTTCACCTTGGTGTGCGAAACAATGGGGGACTGAAAGCAGCAGAGGATACATAAGTAAGCTGGCAGTTGATAGTTCCCGTCGCATACTCACGTCGAAGCCCGTGGCCGGATTGCTGCGCTTCGAGTTCTCCGAGTCCGTGGTGCCCACCACCTGTTGCTTGCCGCTCTGACTGAACTGGTAGCCCTGCGAGGCGTGGGCGCCCTTCGCCGCGCTGTTGTCCTGCTGGTAGCCGCTGCTGTACTCGTAGTTGCCCGTCTGCGGGTTGAAACTGTAGCCGGGATGGTTGGAGTAGCTGATGTACGTGGCCCCTCCGCCCGGGGCAGGTGCTTGGGAGGCAGCAGGAGCTGCGGGAGAGGGAGCGGGAACAGGAGCAGGAGCAACGGGAGCGGCAGCCGCATCTCCATACTGCTGCGGATACTGCAAAGGTTGCCCGCCTGGATTGGCCGGAGCTGCAGGCTGAGGCGCTGCCTGGACAGCTTGCGAGGGATACAACGAGGGCTGCTGGGGGCCATAACCTGTCTGCTGCTGTTGGGCAAAGCCTGCGACCTGCTGCTGCTGCTGCTGCGGTGTCTGAGATTGGGGATAACCAGTGACCGGCTGCTGTGGCGTCTGAGATTGGGGATAGACGGCGGCCTGCGGATAACCCGCGGGTGCCTGGCTCTGGGGATATCCCTGCTGCTGTGGAGGTGGCTGCTGTGGAGTCTGCGATGGCGGATATCCCTGCGGCGCTGCTTGTCCTGCCCCATAGCCGGTTGCTGCCGGAGGGTACGCGGCATTCTGCGGGTACGTCTGACCCGGGTATCCCTGGTTTACCACATAGGGAGCCTGCAGGGAAGCGGGCACTTCGGCCGCTGGATTGGGAGCCGCCGAGGTGGCCACGTACAAGGGCTGCTGGTAGTTGTAGCCGCCCGGCGTGGCTCCCGCGGACGCTACGGCGCCTGGAGCGGCTGCGTAGGCCAGGGGAGGCACTGCCCCGCTGGGATACCCGTAGCTGTAGCCCACAGAGGGATTGGCTTCCGGCTGCTGCGGCTGCTGAGGCTGCTGCTGCATGCTGAGCTGGCCCATGGCCCCGTGGAGGGTCTGGGAGTTGGGCGACGCCTGCGCCTTGTAGGCCGGCGGGGCGATGTGCTGCTGCTGCTGCTGGTACATGGGATTCGTGTAGCCGGCGGCGCTGGGATCGAAGTACTGCTGCTGCTGGAGGCTGTACGGCGGCGGCGGCTCATTCGGCGGAGCCGTAGCGTAGGCAGAGCAGGCGGCCTGGGTGGGATTCTCGGAGCCCACGGGCACCGGGCGCACGGTGGGCACGAAACCGCCACTCGACGGGTTGCCCGCATCCGCCATGGCTGCCTTGGCCTTCAGGTAGTCCCTCAGCTTGGGCGTACCGCTGCTGGCAGCTGTAACCGTCGCAGGAGCCGCATCCTGGGCCGGTTTTGCGGCCACCGTCGGCGTGGCAGCTGCCTTGACGCTGTTCAGTCTCTGATGCCGCTCCTCGGACTGCACGTCCCGCGCCGAACGGAACCTGGTGAGCAGCTTCTGAACATTCCCCGCGAGCTTCTTGTAGAACTCCAGGCCCTTGGCGGACTTGGCCAGCAGGTCCTCGTAGACGTCGTAGGAGGCGGCCAGGGAGCTGTAGAAGTGCTCCCGCTTCTGCTTCACATCCTGCAGCGTCTTGAGCACCGGGGCTGCCTTGGCATAGTTTTCGGTGAGCGCCTGCAGGATGTTCGCCTGGGCCACCATGTTCTGGTCGAGCAGGGCGGTGATCTTGTCGTGCTTGGCCAGCTCGGCGGAGAAGAGCGCCTGCAGGCCCTCCTGCCCGCCGTGGGCGATCACCTTGCCGGTGATGTCGTCCTCGTTGATGGCTATCCTCAGGTCGGCGTGGAACTGCGCCCGCTGCGCCTTCATCTCGTTCACCTTGTTCAGGATGAGCTTCACGTCCCTGAAGATCTCCGTGGTGTTCAGCTCGGAGCTCAGCTTGGGCATCATCTGCTGGATTTCCGGCAGCGGCCTGGCCAGGATCTTCAGGTTGTTCACGTGCAGGCTCATCGCCTTTCTCAGCGTGTTGTTCGACTCCCCCGCGCGGGCATGGGCCTCGCTGTACTTCTGGTACTCCCGGGTCAGCTCGGTGATGTGGGCATTGGGGGGCCTTTGCACGCCGCTGGCGGTTTGGAACTCTCGCTCCGCTTGCGCCTCCGCCTCCAGCATGCGCGCCAGCTCGCCGAGATTGGTCTCCACATCGGCGGTGATCTCCGCCAGCTGCGACATGGCCTCCACCAGGTCGCTGATGGCCGTTTTGTTGGCATTCAGGGCGGCGCAGCGGTCCACGATGCCCTGGGGCAGCTTGTTGGCCTGCTCCTCGTTGATGTTCAGGTTGTCCAGGGTCAGCGAGCTCATGTAGGCCTCCAGCTGCGTGTCCTTCTCCTCTAGCAGGCCGCCGTACTTTCGAAGCAGCTTGGCCTTCTCCTCGCTGTACAGCGAGCTGGCCTCGTGGGCCTTCATCGGCACCAGCCTGGCGAAGATGTCGGGACCGGCGTGCTCCTCGTCGGTCACCTGGAAGCCGATGCCGTTCACCAAATTGGCACCCTGCACGGCGGCGATTGTGGAGAGCTCCGGCACAGCCTCGTGGTAGATGAACTCGTTCTCGTTTTTGGCATTCTTGCGCTTGGCCTCCACCACATCGGCGGTGAAGCTGAGGGAGTCGTTGATCTCCCGCTGGTCGGGCAGGCCCTTGGACTCCTTGCGCGCATCCTCCAGTTTGTCCCAAGAAGCCTGCAAGGGGTTTGTCATAAGAATTTTTCGGAACAAGTAGGAAGGCTGTAGACAACGAGACACCGTGTACCTTATAAATTTAATTGGCAGACCGTTTTCTTTTTTTGAATAGTTGAACTCTAAATTACATACACTGATAAGGGACGGGACAAATTTGTTTTGATCGTATCGTCGTTATTTTTAGTCCAATTGTTATGGAACTTTCTAGATGGGTTAATAACCTGATTTGTAGTAATAGGCAACGAAATTATGTCTCTAGCTATGTCCATCTCGGAGATATAGTCAAATATATCAAGTCTATGTCTAGCCTAAACGAAACCAAAGAACTACATCTTTAGCTCTTACTATCAAGTAAATATTGTCAGGGATATGTGGAAGATAGTACAATTTTATGCAAATTACGGAGGCGGTAAGGAGCGTATCATAAATTTAAAATGAACTAGATCTGCGATCACATATAAATGACCAAAAGCAACAAGCATTTCGGGTTTAGCTCTTAACATCTCGGCGAACAATGTGTTCCTACATACAGACGGACATGGCTCGGCTGCTGATGCTAATCCTGAATATATGCTCCCTTCTCCCTGCTTAATACACTCCCACAAAATTAATAAGGTACATGGTATAAAATCGCTTGTTATTAGTGTAAATGCAGACCTGGTAGAGGGTAACCCGCTCGCCCATCTGGCGCTTCTCCTCCGCATGCTGTCCTTGGTAGAGATACAGGATGCAGTTGAGATAGTTGATCTTGAAGCGCACGTACTTCTTCCACAGCTTGTACACCGAACTGTCGATGACCTGGGCCACGGGACCCTCATCGCCGCCGGTGAGCAGGGCAGCCAGGGCGGCGCCGTAGTAGACCACAATCTGGGCCGTCACCTTGGCCACCACGTGAGGCTTCCGGTTGTCGATCAGCGACTTCTCCAGTATGCACTCCTGGGCCTGGGCGAAGCACACCTGTTGCTGGAAGACCAGCAGCTCCTGGGTCATGAAGTCGCCGCCGCTGTTGACGTTGGCGTAGCGCTCTCTGAGCTCGCCGTAGGCCCAGGCGGCGGCCTGGAAGTGGGTGCAGGCCATCTTCATGCCGTCGACATCGCCGCGGGTCACCGAGGCGCCCGACTGGGTGTGCGAGGCGGCGATGTTGAAGAGCACGGCCGCCCGCTCGAAGCGCAGGTCGGTCACCTCGTGCACGGCGCTGTGGTAGAGGTCCTTCCAGGTGAAGGTGAAGATGCCGCGGTCCGCCAGCTGCGGGAAGCGGTTCTGCAATGCGTGCAGTTGGCAGTAGTAGCGCTTCATGACCGGCGCCCCGTCCTTGGTGGTGCGCATGGCCTGGTTGCGCAGCATCTCCAGGGCCAGCACCTCCTTCGAGTAGGCCTCGGGGTCCTCATGGTAGAACTCGGCAATGTACTGCGGGATTGGAGTGGATTGATATGTTAATGAGATGAATATAGACATAGGTACAGGTTATTCGAGATATTTGTTAACCAGCTTTTGGTTCAAATTTTTGGCAATCTTTGTACTGCGGGAATGGGTTGTATAATAAGTATTATTTTCCGGTTGTTAGGGGTACAAAAAGAAACTAGTTGCTGTAATTTATAAGAATTTGGGTTATATTTCGTATAATTTATCATTTCCGAGGATTTATATTCAAAGAATCTAATGAATTTAACAATAAATTTTAAGGAAATAACTTTTATCCTGCATTTTGTTTGCCTAGAATTTCAAGTTTAATTTGTAATGCCAAAGATTTCGTTATCTTATTCCCACAATTACGATCATGACTAATTCTCGTAGCTGGATCTGTAAAATTTTGTTGTATGACGAAATTCAAAAGCTGAAGTGGGAACTGCATGTAAATTTTTGCATTATCTGGGCTTGTAATAGCAAAATATATACTATATTTTTCCACTAATGCAGGTAGAAACATTTGTTCATTTGTGCAACACATGTGAATCAGATTGCTCAGTAATCTAACAAAGATTATTATGTTTTTGAAGGTTTAAGCTTCACCCTATGTTGCTGTTCATGTATATAAAGGTTCATTAAAAAATATGTCTTTAAATTGTATTAAAAACCCATTAAATTCATTCCATTGTACTTGTGTTTGAATTTATCTAAATAATGTTGGATTACACTGAAAAAATACGGTAATTTATTTGTCAATTTTCTCTCTCCTATAATTTCAATATGAAAAATAATGATGCAGTCTTGTTTTAAATGTTGTTATAATACAAGAACCCACATTTCATTTTTATTAAACACTAAACACTAGGCAAGAAAATAACTCTAATGTACTTCGCGTACAGTAAAGTTAAAAAAAAGGAGCTTTAATGGGGTATTGGATTGTATAAAGGCGGGATAAGATATCTTCTAGAGTTACAATTTGACCGTTAAATGGCCTTAAAATCTGTTCAATTTCAGGAGGGGGATTCCCATTTTACGATCTTATTTGGCCCCCCCAACCGCTCTAAAAGACAACTGAATTTACTCCTAAGTAAAGAACATTTCAAGCAAATTCAAGCTCGCAAAAGAAGCCCAAGAACTGCTCCCCTTGAATGTTTGTTTATGGTTTTTGTTGTTGTTGTCAATTGTCTGGCACTTGCAATTTAATCAGATGACTCAGATGACTCAACGGCGGACAAAGAGAGGCCACAAAAACGGCCTAAAAAGCGCAAGGAACCTCAACGAAAAGTTAAAAACAAGGGGCTGCAAAGGTTGCTGTTTATTCTGGGAGCAAAAACAAAGCATTTTCCCCGAGTTAAACAATTTAACCGATAAGAAAATCAAGATAATTGGGCAGTAATTTGTTTTGATTTTTTCCTCCAGTGACTCTCCGCTTTTTCTCTCCACTCGTCTTTTTTCGTTACCTTCTTCAAAGCCGCAAAGGAGGTGCCCTCGGGACTCGTTTTGAGGGCGAACCAGAGCATATGCAAGCGCGGCACCGCCTCCATCGTGTGTCTGGCTCCTTCTGCTCCCCTTTACGCACAATTACACCTGCTGGCTGGCGATAAATTAATTAAAACAAAACAAAAATCGGCGAACAAGTAAAATAATGGTACGAGTGTGGCCGTCGACGCGATATCACTGAAAGTGCTAAATGTTGCCAACTGCTTGGGAGGCAAAGTTATCGGCTCGCCTCGATACCTTGGAGAGTTAGCCAGCGGCAACGGAAATTCGATTTTTGTAGAATTCCAAAAAGAATTATTCTAATACGAAAAATTTACAAAAACATTCATTTAAAATTGGAAATATTTTTATTTCGCAGATTTCATAATATTCGTGAAAAAGTTTCTACTCTATTTCTATTTCTACTCAATAACATAAAAAAGCACAAAAATAATTTTCCATTCCATATTGTTTTAAATCCTTTTTATTTTATGGTAATTATTAAATTTTAAGGATTCCAATATTGTCCATTATTATTGTTTCAAAATTATTCCATTCAAACTAATTTGAATGGTTCAACTAATTTTTCTTGGTTACTAACGGTAATTATACAAAATTTAAAAGTTTGAGAATATTTGAATATTCATTTTATCATTCTGAACTTGCTTATATTTTAGACTGTGCCAAGAAAACAAAAATATCATTTTTAATGAAAAAAATTGTATAAAAACTACGACTCCATGGCATTAGCTATAACTCGAAAGATTTTTGAAGATTTCGAAGAAGTTTTGAACTGACAAGTAAATAAATTGTGTAAAAATATTTTTTTCTACCAATTTTTAATGCAATTTATCTTCTTTTTTGTACCCTATTCAATAAACCAATTTTCTCTTGCGTACTTTTCTGAAATCGAAAATTAACCGACCATGCATTTTCAAGTGTTCAGTCAAAATGAACAAACACATCATAGCCAATTACAGTTTCACATTTTCATTGAAAACCTGGAAAACCGGGTATTACACACTTGGCTATTAACAAGTTACGAGCGAAACCCGAATAAAACCCAACCGAGAGGCTAAAATTTCATAACCAGCTCTTAAAACAACTTGCGTTATAGGTTTCTTATAGGTTTTATTGTTAAATATTTTCGGTTTATACATCACTAGCTTAGCTTAAACACAAATGGGATTTAAATGACATTACAGGTCGCGTGAGGGTGAATAATAACAGATTGCAATTATTTGCTAATTGCCGCTTACAAACTGACGATGATACAATGGCAGCATACGGCTAATTTAAGTTAGGTACATACGTTGGTCTTCCTAAAACTAAGTGCCTTAAGCTAGTGGAAACGCTACTAGGCTTTTCGCTTTGCTACGAGCCGCTTTGGAGATGTTTCGTTACGGTTTCTAGGCCAAGGCCTCCCTCCCTCCTCATTCGATTTCTATATACATGTCCGGACTGTGCGCCGTGGGAGTCCTGAAGCTCTGATCCGCCTCCGGATCGCTGAGGGCATTAGCATCTGATTCGGGCTCCAAGTCCAGGGCGAACGATGGCGCCGCTATCGACTTGCTTTCGTCCACATTCGGTGTCTGTGCGTCGATGAAAAAGTCTGTTTGGAATCGAACACAAAAACATGATTAGACTCTCTCTATTCTGCAAGCAATTTTAAATTGAATGATTTATGTATGGCATGGCTCAAAGGCGTAGTTAGAACTGTTTCAAAACTGATAGATAGATTGATTGATTGGAAATTTTGATCATTTACCTGTGCAATGATTTAAAATTTAGACTTTGTGCTTGAGCTGATTAATACTATGGATGTGCATTGATTGTCGTTTAATCTATTGTGTGATTGGGCTTTAAAAGGCTACATCGTGTAGTTCGGGAGTCGTGGGCATAATTTGTACTGTAAGAGAGTTTCGGTGTTGGTTCAATTGACAAACGATACGCTTACGCTACTAAATGATTCGGCTTTCGACATGAAACTAAGGGTGCGTTCTTGGAGGGGGGATACCAACCTGATTCGACGCCGTTCCACTCGCTGACCACTGTGTTGTGGCTGTGCTGGTGCGGATTGGGCAGGTCCTCGACGGAGCCCTCGTATATCTGCAGGTCGGTGGCCAGCTCGTCGTGCTCCGTCATGTCGTTAAAGTCGAAGATCTCGGTCACCTTCACCTTGTTTGTGTTATTGTCGGTGTAGTAATAGGCATAGAGAGCATCGTTGTGCGTGGTCATTTTGAGGACGTGTTCAAAGTTGTCCACATCGTCCTCCAGGGCAGTGGCTCCACTGAAGTAAATGGAAATCACAGGTTAATAATTGCCAAGTGAAAGAAAGCGGTGTGTCTGCTTACCATTCATCCACAAGAATGGATACCCGGGGTCCGTAAAGACGGTTCGAGTGCAGCAGTCCGGTGGCGTCAAAGTGCGGCTGATCATAGAGCTGTAGGCGAAACATCAATGAGTTTTAACTCGTTTTTGGGTGCAAATTGAGGTAACTCACCGTAAATTTACTGAGCAGGCGTATTTGCATGGCATTATTCAGCTGGACAATGAAGTCCTCCACCATAATCCTAGCTTGTTTCGTTAGCTTGGGCGTTATCGAAGATATTCTAAGGAGAATAGGAAACACCCCATGTGAGTAATCTAATATTCAGTTTTTTGAGGGGGGCAAGAAACCTACTTGGAAATGGTGGCCAGCAAAAAGTCCATGGGCACTGTGGCGGGCAGGGAGAGCAGCTTGATGCCGCGGTGCTTGAAGATCCAGTTGGCCAGGCCCTTGTTGGCCTGCTCGATGTAGTCCTGGATCACATCCAGCACCGTTTGCGGCATGTTTGAGCTGAGGGCGTCCTTCCTGTGCTTCTTGCACTCCCGGCACTCGGGATCGAACTCCTGCGGCTGGGCCACCGTCTCGGAGACCACGAACGTCGACTGCACGGCCACACAGCGGCGGCAGTTGATCAGGTTGTTGCGGTGCAGGAACTGCAGGGCGTCGTCGAATCCCTGCTGGCAGAACTTGGACAGAAACTCGGGGCGCGGCGGGAAGAGGATCCGCACGAACCGGTTGATGTTCTGCCGGGAGATCTCGATGCTGGTGTTGGCCCAGTTCAAGTGGAACAGCTGCGAGCTCTGGTCCCGCGGACAGATGTCGCTCTCGCCGCAAAAGGGGCTGACCGTGATGGTGTTCTCGTCCAGGATGGGCAGGTTGTCGGAGAAGGCGCCGTCCATGTAGCGCACGCCCCGGAAGCGGGGCGGCAGGATGCCCGAGAAGCCGGGAATGAAGCAGGCACAGAGCAGGGCCTGCAGCACCTCCTCCCGCGACTCGAACTCCGAGATGATCACGTTCTTGCCATCGTAGACGCGGGTCAGCGAGATGTGCAGCCGGCCGTTGACCCTTTTGTGGGCATCCTCGGGCAGATGCTTCTGCAAGCCCTCCAGCAGGCAGGTCTGAATGTTGAAGGAGGGACTGAAGGGGCCCAGGGAGTAGCGTCGCGCCTCGTTCACCACCCGGAAGAAGTCGGAGGTCATGCTGCCTATAAAAACGGGAAAAAACAAGAAAAGTGTTTAGTAAAGTCATAAAGAATTACAATTTACTGTGTACCCAAAAGCGTAATCTGAAAATCTATTTTAGTTTCCACAGTTTATTAGGCCAGACCTTTCTATTTTTAGCGAAACTCTAGAATATTCATGCAATACCCTTGCCTATCGGGATGGGTTTATACAACATGGATGTTTGCGGGTTCAGTGGGCTATCTCCGCCGCCTTTCCCCGTTTCGCAATCGCCGATCTGCGTCGGATTTGCGTCACCGTATCATCCGAATCCAAAGGGTCAAGTGGTGCTCTTGACAAAGCGTTATTGTCGTCGCCCATTTCCCAGCCCCGGGTCTATGGGCGGTGGAAGTGACGCGCACGGGCCTTGAGTGGTTTGCCAGAGTTTTAGTTCGCTTTTTACGCGACCCCCAACGCAGCTTATTGTGCTGATAAGCAGTTGTGCCTCTCACCATATGTTTGCCCATGTGCTTAACAATGAATAATAATAGGTATTATTATAATATACAGAGTGTAAAATTACACAAATAGTGCGTTTCGTAAGAGGGAGAATCGTACGATTCCCAACCGATTAAGATTGATTAGCGAATGAATGAAAAACCCTGTGTTGTAAACAGTTTTCACCAAGTTTGATTGGGGTTTTTCATTGTGGGGCTTATGTCATGTGTAGTTTCCTATGCTCTCGATAACCAGGTACATTTTTTTTATAACTATTACGTGGAATGTTTGGCATTTGCTATCAGCAACGAACCTATGCTCCTATGCCCCCATTGTAGTCATAAAAAACTACATAGTTTAGCATGTGCCATATGCCATGTGCCCTGATAAGAAGTCCACAGCAACCTCCTGTTGGCAGTGCCACACGCTCGGGCACTTTCCAAATATTTTGATTAGATGCAGGCGGAAAGGGAAGGCCCAAAGCCAATCCGTGCGAATGATAAGGCTGGAAACCGAAATTGACGCAAGTTGGAATCAGGCCATCAGACAAGACAGCGTTCGCGGAAAGCTAAGCGAAAGCTGGGGTCAAGCCCCGTCCCGATTATCCGCCGATCGCGTCACTAGCGTCCTCATGTCACACATGAACCCAGAGATCCATCAATCGGGAACAACAATAGTTGACATAACGCGGGACCGCTAATCGCAGAAACTATTTAAAAGCTAGCATGACATTGAAGCTTTATCACGATTGAACTTTGAGACCTTGCCGAAGAAGTAGCGCGTGTGGTCACTACTTGGCAGAACCCGCCCAAGGGGGTCCCGATTCCACGGGCCATATCATATCAGAACTGTTTACGCTTTTCCGCTTTCGTTTAGTCAACAAAAAAGCTGCCATAACAAACTATGGGAGCGGGGTGGCAGAATGCAAATAAACAACGCTATCGCGTTACGTGCTGCCTTCTTAAATTTGTTATTGTTTCGAGCTGTTGTTTTGAGCAAATGGCAAGTGCTAGCGAGTGCGCGATTTGTTTATGATCTTTCGGAAATCGAGAAACGATCGAAGGGGGCATGCCTCGGCGGGAGGGGTGTACTATACAGCAAAGCAACCCCCCTTCAAGTCAATCAGCCTTGAATGAAAATACGAGTATTAATGAATGCAATGTCACGGTGGCGCTTCATGCTACTAAATGCAATTTGGTTATGTCTTGTAGTTGTGTAGTAAATAAATTTGCAACGCTTGTAGGGATTTTGAGCAATTTATCTTTAAGATACAAATTTGCAAGCTAAACCTATTGAAATTTTTAGGACAATGTACCTTTAAGACACAAATGTATCTAAATTTGTCATAAATTTGGTTGTAGGAAGCAAATTAATGGCGATTAATTCTATTGAAATTTTGTAACTACATAGTTTGATAAATAAAATTGATTCTGAGTAAAATGTACCTAAAAGATACTTATACAAATGTATCTAAAATGCCACAAATTCCATTGTTGCAAGCTAAGTAATGGCAAATTAACCCTATTAAAATTTCCTAACTAATTAGATATATAAAAATGATTCCGAGTATAATGTATCTCAAAGATACTCGCACTTATCTATAAGATACTCGTACAATTGTTTCTAAAAATGCCGGAAATTGGTTTATTGCAAGCTAATAACTACTTCCAAACTGAATGTGACATATAAAATTGATTCTTAAGATAATGTATCTTTAAGATACTCATACAATTGTATCTAAAAATACAAAAAATTGGGTTATAAACTAATTTAACATATAACATGGCTTTTGGGGATAAAGTATCTTTCAGACACAAATGTATCTTCTCCGGCTTTTGCATGCACCGCTTACCGTTACATCAAACGCAACCGCAAGTCAAGTGCAGCTGAGATAACGGCAAGCGAAACAAAAGCAAAACCACTCGCGAGAGACCGATACAACAGAGCTGATCCAAAAATACGACATCTTGGGGGCTCGACTTGCATGGAAAAACAAGTTCCGAGGGCGCGAGGGGGCGTGGCACCGGCCTGAAGTTGTTGCTTTCAATATGAAAGTTGTGGGGCAACCCGAAGGCAACAAACTTTCAACACGAAGCGAGCCACAGAGAGAGAAAGAGCGCGCCGACGGGAGGGGAAGGCCTCCGCACACACCCCCAATTTCCGTGGCCTGACCCCCAAAAAACAGCTCTCGTGCCCCTCCTCCTCCTCTTGTAATCTTTTTATTTTCGTTTTTTAAGGCCCCAGCCCTTTTGTCCCGTCCCGCTCACACTCCCGCCCAGGCCCGACAACCGAAAAAAGACCACATCACGTGATATTGTGCTTCTATTCGGCGAGCAAAACAAGAATTTCAGAATTCTGCCTCTTCCGCTTGCGCATAGTTTTCGGGGCAGTACATACATAAATACATATACATACATACCTACTCTAATATATAGGAATATTTACGAACGCATTGTGTGCATATGTTTACAGTGAGCCCGGAAATTATGTTTACTTTGTAACTTTGTTTGGCTTGTGACTTGTAAGAGTTCTTTGTTTCGAATTTCTCAAATGGATTCTGTCAACATGGGAAGGAAGCCTTTCCAGAAAGTTTACTAATTGCTGAATAGTTTTCTCTGCGGCTATAAATAGTTTGACACGCATCTAATATAATAAAATAAGAGCTATTCTAAGAGAGTATCTATTATATGCTTAATTTGGAATACAAAGAAAGCAGAAATCTTCAACAATGTTGCTTGACATTCAAGGTGAAACGCTTACGACTTTTCTCTACTATTACCTCTCTGAAGTATTTAAACACATTGTAGATATTATGCCATCATATATACTTTAAATACAAAGATGCTACTTAATAGTTATTACAGGATACTAAGGTTGCATACCAGGTGCACAAACTTTTCACCTTGATTGCTGAACACATTCAATGGTTTTCTCTGCCTCTATAAATAGTTTGAAACACATCTAATAAAATAAAATAAGAGCTATTCTCAGCCATATAAGAGAGCTTCTATTATTTGCTAAATCTAGAATACAAAGAAAGACGAAATCTTCAATGTTGTTCGACATTCAAGGTAAAAAGCTTACGAGTTTTTCTACTATTACCCTTCTGAAGTCTTTAAACACATTGTAGATACGAGTATTATGCCATCATAAATACTTTAAATACAAAGATGCTACTTATTACAAGATACACATGTTGCATCCCAGGTGAACAAACTTTTCACCTTGACTGTGTGTGCAGCAAGCTTCCCGCGAGCGCTGCGCCGTGGCGTCACTAAAAATACATTTATTTATATGGGTCACCAAGCAATGCCACCAACTCTCTGCACTTGGCAACGCAAAGGCATTCATTCGCCTCGAAAAGGTTTCCCTTGCTTTCGGTTTGATGTTCAGTTTTTGCCGTTTCAGGGTGGTTTTCGGGAGGGCTGCCTGGAATTTTCTCCATGAACTGAATGCAGCTGCCACCTCAGCTGGCGGAACAGTTTTCAGGGAAATTGAAACCGCATATTGCGATGCTTTCGGAGCGACTCTTGTATTTCAATCCCCAACGAAATGCGGCTCGTGACCAAGTGTTATCTTCGATTAGTTTGTGTGCCACACGAAACTGTGTCAATCAACAATTAATGCCTTGGAGGGCCGCTGAGCAGCCCCATTTGCATTGGCGATTGATTGTGCGGAGGGATCATTGAAAGATACGCCGCATATGCACATTATAGAGGACCCCGCAGAGCTGATAGTGAGCTGCAAGTGGCAGCTGCGAGTCGCATGAAAAGCTCGCAGATAGTGCGCTTTTGCTTTGTGCTCTAATCATGTGGAACTAGGAAACTACCAGCCCCATGCGAAAGCCCCATAGTACGTCAATCGAACCCACACACATTATAGCCACCAGGGCAGCCTGCTGCCCGTTGATAACGATCTCTGTCCGAATCAAACAAAGAGCCCGATGTGCGACTTAAGTCACCAACTGCACTTGACTCACATTGTGCTGCTTTTGCATTCGCATTGGCAGCTGTCTCGAAATTGCCCAAAGCCCGGGCGGCACTCCAATATCTGCGCACCCGTCACCCGTCACCCTCGCGGATTGGACTTTAGGCGACGGAAACCGGCCACAAAAGCATGACTCCCACATGATAACGCGGCCATAAAGGTAAATCGAACCGATAAGCAATGAAATTATAATGCGCGCCGAACAATGAATTGCAGTTGAGATTTCTAAAATCTGCGGATAGGGCGGGGCGATCCGTTGAAGGTCGGCCATTGGCTTTCCCGCTCAAAATAAACGTCTGTGTTTGCATTTAGAAATTCAGCTTGTTAGAACTTTTAGCGTATGTGGCCCTTGGCCCCTCGCAAAGGGAGGAGAGCAGTCGAAAAACAAGGCAATTTGTAAGGGCTGGATGCGCCAATTCAACGTGATCGGGTGATCACTAGTTGGTTCGCGTGGCGATACCCCAACGCTCCCTGCCCGTGTTCAAGTGGCTCGTTCCACCAGAGGAAGTGCACAGAACCGCTGATAAGGCGATCGTAAAAATTCGGTCAATGAATTGGCCAAGAAGAGGTGTTTTCCCCAGCTCCCCCTATCTAAATAACCCCTCGATCAAAGCTGATTTCTCGGGCGGGATGTTGTAAATAGAAAGCGGCGGACGGTTCAATTGGAGGTAATTTATATTCTATTTCCGAAAACGATCTCATCTGCACCTGGTAGCACCCGAAAGAGGCAAAAACTTTCACAAATCTAATCGGGCTGTGGAACGAATGGCCTTTTGTCTTTGTGACGCTACTGTACTTGCACTTGCATCTGTATCTCTGTACTTGGGACCCGAAACCCTCCGTTGCAGGCCGACTGCCAGACATAACGACTTTTAAAGTCCAAATTAGACACGCTCTGGGGCTGAGTAATCAAACGGGCCCGGTTCCGAATGCGGCCAACAAGGTGTAATTGCGGCAATTAACGTGGCAACTGGGGTTACAGTTGGTAACTGCCTGCCTACCTGCCGGGCTAACGAACTTTCTAGCAGCCTTTCTAGAGGATCAGGCAGCAAGGCAGCAGGTACCGGAAAGGGCGAAGATTCAGTGTAGAATGTGCCCGAGTGGTAGGAGTTTTCTTGCCGTGCATTCGGGGGAAATGAGCAGGCGAAGCCCTGGGGGTGACGGATCATACCACCACTGGCACAGGAACAACAAATCGATTGATTATTTTAACGATCGAGTGCTGGGAGCGGCTGACGTTATTCCCGATTATGGCCCTCGATCGAGACCGCCCTGGTCAAACGATAAGGCGCACCACTGGACGATCGATCGATCTCTGCAGCAGAAGCAGAAGGAGCAGGAGCAGCAGCAGTAGCCATGAGTAATCCGGCTGACATTTGTTTTGTTTTTCTCCCTCGCTAGTTTTGTGCCCCGATGATTGACATGTTTATACCCACGATACAAACGAAGCGTTACCCGATCTTGCATATATTCAGCGGGCAGAGGGAGAACGCGCGCTGTGATCGCTGTGCCCGGTTATATATAGCCCCGATTCCATAATAGCCAAGCTCTGATCGGTCGCCTCGCATTCCACGTCGACTTTCGGCGAACGCGCCTCCCCAGCACGAGCAGCAAAACAAACAAACACTCGACCTTCAGCATCTCGATCAAAATGGGTTTATATACACACTCGGGGGCATCGTAATGGGCCTGCTGGCCTAGGAAGGTGATGGAGCTATTCAAATAGCCGCTGCTGTAGGCTGTGGGCTTATTTTCGGAAAGTGCGTTGTCCCGGGGCCGCGGACGGGGCCGGGCCCTGAAACTTGTTTTCCTCACCATTTCGGTGAGGTTTTCAAATGCGACGCAGCATTTCCCAAGCGAGAGAGACGAGCCCCCTCCGAAAACTGAACATGCCCACACTATGGCTCAGTAGCGGCGAACAATTAAGCGACAAAAAGACCCCCATTGACTTCCTTGCGACCTACAAACGCAAAACAAGCTTATCAATCCAATGCGTTTCATATTGAGCCCCTGCCTCTGCCCCAGCCTCTGGCTCAGCCTCTGATGCTACGTCTCCCTCGCACCTTCTCGCCTGTCTCGCTCGCGCGCCCACTACAGAGTCACTGAACTGGCCAGTGGTTGTTTTTGCAGTCAGCTGTTTCGCACATCTATTCCCAGGGTCGTCCCAAGGGGGTATCCGGGGGTCAAAACACCTCCGAAAGGATAAACCTCTGGTTCGCTCTGGAACTTTCTAGATTGATCATAAACATGTATGTTTTTACCATTTCTGGGTATTGCAAGTTCCTAAATTGGCTCTGCATTGTCAGAATGATGCCTTTGCTATTTAAATTCAAGTTCAACTAGTCTAGTTACCCGTAACATATTTAGGGAGCAATAAATATGAATTTTTAAAATTGTTTGGAATGGCAAAGAGGCTATTAAGTACAACATATTACCAAGCCTAGATAGTCCTATTTATGCCATTAAAATGTCGGTTTTTTTCATGGTGTTTTGTTGGAAATTAATCATTCACAAGGTATTCACAATATGCTTCAAAGAAAAGTTCATAAATTGTACAAAATAAATCACATTTAAAACAAAAAGACAAGGCTAGTTTAATTAATAGTTTTCCTGTTAGATTTTTGAGAACCTAGATTCAAAAGTAGCTTCAATTTTAAAGGAGACTTAAGTATATACCATTAATAAGTAAGTTTTTTGTGGTAAATTAATCAATATTTTCCCAACCAGGAATGCCCCTGAATAGTAATTTTCAATCATTGCGTGACCAGAATCTCTTAACTCCTCCCCTTCTAGCTTGAAATATTATCTAGTGACCCTGCTACCCCCTTGCAATAAATCGCACCCCGCCCCTGCGCCTACGCAGGCGACGTGTGTTTGCGATTCGAGAAACGCGGAGACGGGGCGGGGACACCCGAGAAAACACCCAAAACGCGAAACCCAAAGGAGAACTCACCCAGCGGCAGATCGCAGAGGAGGCAGCAGGCGGCCAGGGAGCCGGCCGAGGCGCCTCCGATCTTCTCCAGGAGCAGGTGGGGGGCATACTTCTTGAAGCAGACGGCTACTCCGACGTGGTAGATGCCCAGGAATCCGCAGCCAGCGAATGACAGATTCATGCTTCGGCGGATGCTATCTGCAAATTCTCGCGTATCGTTCGACGTGGGTTCTCTTCTTTTTTCGTGTTTATTTCGATTTTTGCTTTTGCGTGTTTGCGTCACTGAGATACGTTTTTGTTTTTCTCTGCGTTTCTCTCTCTCTCGGGCACTGATGTTCAACTGCTCGTTTTGCACTGCCGCCCGTTTCGTTGTTCAAATTCCGTTTGACTGACAAATCTCGTTTTTCCCTTGGCTTGTTTTGCTTTGCTTCGGAAAACACTTTCCTCCTTCCGCTTTTCTGGCAATGTTTTTTCTCTTGCGCGCGAACCGTTATATTGCCCGACTGCGGCTGACGGTGGCCTTTATATAGATGCGGAGAGCCACCTCGGGGGTATCGATGATTCTGTTTGTTATCGGTGTGGAGCTATCGATGTTTCGATTGAGCGCCTAGGTTTAGTGTTTCTTATGCAAATACATGTTTCTGATGTCATTTCGTCATTTTATGGGGTCAGTATAAGAAGAAGAAGAAGTTTGAATTTATGGCTTAAAATTGCTCTTAAGCTATTTCTTTTGTTGTGTGTTTCTCGCGGGTTTCTTTTAATTTGTAAATATATCTCTTAGATTAGTTTTGGTTAACTACAAAAATGATTATAAAAAAACGCATCCCTAGTTGCCTTTGCTTATTATGTCATGCTCTAGTTTTGTATTGAAAAAATAAATTCTTGTCAGCCAAGTGAAATCACACTTGCAATATATTTTATTACCCGTGAAGTCAAATCCCGTTTCTACCTGTTAAATCGATTATTAATATCTGTAAAATTACTTTCACTCCCTTTTTGTACCTTTTGATATGTGTAATCCATCCAGAAATACCCACATTTTTGGTTACTTATCACCCTGCCGGCTTGGCTGCAAAACGGCTACATCGGCATCCCTGTTGCGAAACAGTGTTGCACACGCACGACCACTCATCGCTTACGCCTCCCACCTCTAGCAGTATTCGGTTTTGCAAACGCTTTTTTTTCATGAAAAGATGGACCTAGCCAAAAAACTGCGAGAAAGCGGCTGGTAAGTTCCGATCGGTCCGATTGACCCAACCACTGACCACGCCCTCCCCCAGGCACGTGACCGAGGAGGGCCTCAAGGCGCTGGCAAGCGGCGCGGGAAGCGACGAGCCCCGCAAAATAATCGAAGCGGCCCTGAACGTGAGTCCCCTCACCGGCTGGCAGCCTTTGGAGCGTTTTCCACGCGTTTTTCATGCGATTTTCGCCCTCTTTGCAGCGGGACATCCGCGAGTTCGGCGCGGGAGCCCTGCCCGCCAAGCGGGAGGAGGGGGCCGCCCTCCCCGGGGGCATCGTCCTGCAGGTGCAGCGCGTGAGGAACATCGCCGCCCCCAAGGCCAACGAGGAGTCGAAGGCGGCGCCGCGGCTGCTGCAGCTGGAGCTGAGCGACGGGCAGGCCTCCATCCAGGCCTTGGAGCTGGAGCCGGTCCCCCAGCTGAGCCTGGGCGTGGCGCCCGGCACGAAGATCTTCTTCCGGCCCGGCAAACTGCAGCTGCTGCAGGGCTTCCTCCTGCTGCGCGGCGCCGAGCTGCAGCTGCTGGGCGGGCGCGTGGACGCGCTGTACGAGAAGTGGGACCTGGCCCGCACCATGCTCAAGTACGCCCGCAGCGGGCGGCCGCTGAACGGCACCTCCGCGCCACCGCCCTGGGTGGCCTTCGGGCGGAAGATCGACGCCACGGCCGAGCGGGACTTCAAGAGCCTGGCGGGGCCGGGCGACAAGGAGAAGCCGGCGAAGGAGAACGACGAGTTCAACGCGATGCGCAGCGAGGCCATCGCCGTGGCCACCAAGGCCGGCGGCAAGAAGGTCTTCGGCGGCGGCGGGCAGAACATTGTCGACCACAACATCAAGAAGATCCTCGACAAGGGCTTCTCGGAGGAGGAGGCGCGCAGCGCCCTGCACGCCACGCGCAACAACCTCGAGCGGGCCCTGTTCAACCTGAAGCGCCGCCGGGAGGCGGGCGCCGTCGGTCCCATCGAGGCCGTGATGCGACCGCCGAGGGGCGATCGGCCCGGCAAGCGGGGGGCCAGCAGCAAGGACGAGGCCGAGGCTGCCAAGCCGGCCGCAAATGCCACGCTCTTCGACTTCCTCACCACCAAACTGCCCGCCTCGGAGGCTCCGCCGGCAGCCCTCAACAGCGTTCCGGAGGCCACGCCGGCGGCCACAGGGGCCTCCTCCACTGCCAACCACTACAATCCCTTCAAGCAATACGGCGGCTCGCGCTTCGGGGAGTCCTCGGGCAAGTTCGAGTCCGCCGGCAAGTTCAACGACCGTTCCAGGTTCGAGAACAACGTCTCGAGCAGCTTTGCCGCCCACCGCGGCGGCCACGGAGGCGCCCCGCGAGGCGGAGGCAGGAATAGGGGCGGAGGAGCCGCGGGAGGAGGAGCAGGAGCAGGAGTCAGGGAGGAGCGAGCGCCGAGGGAGCGCGGTGGTGCCTTCAACGATCGCAACGCCGGACGCCCCAAGCCCGAAGCCGCTGCCACAAAGGCCGCGCCGCGAAACGGCCCCGAAATCCCGCCGCCAAAGAGCCAACCCGAGGCAAAGGCCGAAGTGGAGGCCACCAATGGCAAGGACCACCAGGGGAGCAAGCGCGGAGGCAACTCCCGCGGACGGCCGGAGAACGGGAGTGCCAATGGCAGCAAGCGCAAGCCGCAGGGCGCGACAGCCGCCAAGCCGGCGGAGGACTTCAATGCGCGCCTGAGCAAGGTGACGGAGGAGACGGCCAGTCTGAAGGTGAGCCAGGCGCCCAAGCGGGAGAACCGTCGCAAGCCGAGCCAGGGCAATGTTCGCCAAGGTGCGGGAGGGGCAACGGGAGCCGTGGTTGCCTCCGAGACTCCGCAACAGCAGCAGCAGCAACAGCAGCAGGCGGGTCAGCAGGGCCCCCAAAAACAGGGCCAGAAACAGCATCAGCACCAGCATCAGCACCACAATCCCCGGCAGAACAACTACAGCCAACTGCCCAACGGTTACACCTACGATCCCAGCAAGATCATGGGTTTCCAGAGCAAGGAGGCCAACGAGTTCGCCCTCAGCCTCCTCAAGAGCCAGGGCGTGGGTGTGGCCAAGCAGCAGCAACTGCAGCAGCAGCAGCAGCAGCAACAACAGCAACAACAGCAGCAGCAGCCTCCCAAACCCCAGCCGGTGGCCGCGCCTGTGAATGCGTACTCCCCCCAGAACCCCGCTCCAGCAGTTGCCGTGCAGGCTGCTCCCAGGAATCACCTTGCAACGGCCCCCGGAGAGCCCTGGGTGTGGCAGCAGGGCGACCTGTGCATGGCCAAGTACTGGGACGATGGCAGGGTGAGTCACAACCTCTGGGGGACATCATTTGCGAGCCAATTCTATTATATTTTCCTTAGTACTACGAGGCTGAGATCACCGGCGTGTCGGAGAACACCTGCGTGGTGTACTTCCTGGACTACGGCAACCACGAGGAGGTGCTCAAGGTGGACCTGCTGCCCATCACGGATGCCCAGAACAGGCCGCTCACAAATGCGCAGCAGCAGCAACAACACCATCACCAGCAGATGCCGCACCAGCAGACGCCGCATCAGAGGTTCCGCAACGAGCGGCAGGCGCCGCAGCAGCAGCAGGTGTACGTACCGCCCCACAAGCGGGAGCACTGAGGCGGAACCTTTAAATCAATTCAATGTTTCCAATAAACAACTCTGCAGTATATTGAAACTATAAACGTTAGCTCTTCTCTAGCCTGTAAATCCGAAATGAGATTGTCTCGAACCCTTGAAGCCGTCATAGAGCGTTATAATTTACCACCAAACTATTTATTTCCTTTTATTGTATTTAAAATAGTCTAATAATAGGCGGAGTTTGTTTACATATTCGGTTTATAATACTGCGCAACAAGTCTAACAAAAGCTGAGTTTTTGTATTCATTTTTAAAGGAATAAAAGTATTTATAACATTACTATACACGGTGTTTTAAAATGTACCTAAAAAAAATGGGGAAAATATAAATATGGGTCGTTTGGGTAGTCTATGTGGCTGTCAAAATTTACAATAAAAACGGGTTTAAAATATATTAATACAAATCAAAAAATATGTCTTAAGCATAGTGGGATTGTATTTGGATCCATTAGGGCTCGAAACGTGTATTTATAGGAATATTCATTAGGGTTTATATTAACGAAATTGAACAACTTATGTGTTAAATAATTTAAATACGTTTCAATTGTGTGGAGATGAGAAACTATAATAGTATACATCCAATACTGCAATTATACAAAGTTAATATTTGTGATGCCACAATAGATGAGAATAGATGAGAGACTACGGGTATAAAAGAATATGTACTAGGAGTGTACAAAGAATTTATTTGGCAAAAAAGATAACTTAATTGTTTATAATACAATTTACAAAAATTGTTTTCAGGATCACTTTAATTGTTCTAGAATCTATGTAGATTCTAGAAAGTTCGAAGAGGAAACTAGAAACTAAACACCAGAATCTATGTAGATTCTAGATAGTTCGAAGAGGAAACTATCTAGAATATACATAGATTCTAGAACAGTAAGACTAATCGAGAATTTACTACCTTCAACGACAAATTTCCGCAACAATCTCCGTGTGGTAAAACATTCGTTTAAATCATTTATCGGTACATCTGATTTTTTATTTCCTAAAAATTTAAGGAGAAAAGCTTAAAATTTGCAAAAGTTACTTAGCCAAAGGTGCATCTTTTCCAACCTCAGAAATTGAGCGGCCTGTTTCCAACAACAAACTAGCATTCAATTTTGCGTGAAAACCCGATTACTGGAAATGTCGGAAAAATGTTTCGGCAACTGACGGAAAACGGTCGTTACCTGACGCATGAGCCTCGTAAGTTAATCGAATATGATGAACGCCGTGAAGATTATCGACATCATAAACCGACGAAAACTTTGATAAAGTAAAGGAAATAAATATTGGGAAATTCCCGCAAGTTAAACACCAGGGAGATATCGGAGGACTGGAACATTGCATATGACTTCAAAAAAAGTGATTCCTGTGACTTCTTTTAATCAATCTGGTTTTAAATAAATTCTAAATAAATTCCGAAAATAAGTGTATTCAGTCTATGAGGATATATAGGGAAATTAAATTATATTTTAACTTATATGATTAAGNTATCGGAGGACTGGAACATTGCATATGACTTCAAAAAAAGTGATTCCTGTGACTTCTTTTAATCAATCTGGTTTTAAATATTCTAAATAAATTCCGAAAATAAGTGTATTCAGTCTATGAGGATATATAGGGAAATTAAATTATATTTTAACTTATATGATTAAATTCCAATAGAGGTTCACTCATTTTATATATTTTCTGCTTACCAAAATTTTGTGATCGCAAAATTTAAAAGTATTCAATAAATTTGAATAATTTAAGAATGTGATAGTTGTTAAGAAAATATACCAGAATTATACGTAATTGTTTTATCTGGTTGCCAAAATGATGTAGGCGCCAGGAATGGGTACACAAATTGCTCGATACAAAAAATTTGAATTTGCCCTTTAAGTTTAGCTGAAGGAGCGTAACAAAATGAAATACATGTGAACGTGAAAAACTCCTAATCATGTTTCTGCGAAGAAGATGCGCCAAGCCCCGGTGCCGCTGAAGGGTTAAGGCCCTCGATGGCCAACACTGGCGCAACATTTTGCGAATTTTTCCTCACATACATACATAACTTATTTTTAACATTTTTCGACGTGATTGTGATGTGCATTTTCTCTCATAGTTTGTGCTTAACCATGTAAAATATAATTAGGCCCTAGTGTATAAACAATAAGAATTAGTGCAAAGGTAATGAAGCAAGAGCAGAAGCCCCAAAAAACGCCGCAGAACCCAAAGAAACCCAGGCAGTGTGACTTGCGATAATCGCCAAGGGCCAGGGCATAGGTTCGGCTTGCTTGGCTAATATTCGCATGCCCACGTAATCGGGCTATCGGACTAAAGTGCATTGCATGCGTTTTCACGATTCTATTCGCTATAACTTGCTCTTGCAACGAAAAAAAAAAATCGTGTATGCGAAACAGTGTTGTTTTGTCAAACGGGGCTGGGCTCGGTGTTGCAAAGTGCCGGCAGCCGATACTCGTGTTTTGTTTGGGTCGCCTTGCTGATTGTAATTGCCCAGTAGGCGGCCCAACCGCGGCTTATTGTTTATCCGCCCAGCCTGCGTTGCATTTTGCCGCTCTGTGTAGATTTTCATAATTTTCACACCTTTCCAATTGCCACATGCGATACTCGGCAGCGAGTGCCTTGCGCCTTGTCCAACACTGTCCGCCTGTCTGCTGTGCCTCGAACGTAAAAAAAATGCAAAAAAAAGATGGTAAAATAAACGCTCGACCATGCCTGTGAAATCGGCTAAATAGCAACTAATTAACGCCCACCGCCGGGCGGGTTAGTTAACCACAAAACAAGCGGGCCCCCGACCGCCAAAGTGCCTTAATTACAAGCGCAGGCTCGGCTGAAAAATCTGCATACTGTATGTGCATATGTACAAAAGAAGCGAAAATAGGCGAAAATGGCAAATAAAATAACATTTAATAATAGTACACGGCTCAAAGCCCCGCGACACCACTAATTCCCGTTAGTGCAACGCCCGGAGTATAAATAAAACAACTGAGGAAAAACAACCACAACAACAAGGGGAAAACAGAAACAAAAGGCAAGGGGTAAAAAAGAAGCAGAGGCGAAAAAAAAACACTCGAGAAAAGGAAAAAAGAGATTACTTTTAATTATGCCAGCCATTTCGGGCGATTTGAAGCGAGTGCGTGGTAATTTCTTC
>JAJJHQ010011965.1:5181966-5392910 GCA_021223825.1 Drosophila ironensis
GCGAAAAGTGCCGGCGCAGGCGAAAATTGGTCTTATGAAATTTTGCGTAACCGAAATTAGAATGAAAATGAAAATTGTGCAGAGCGGGTGAGCGGGTGAGCGGGGAGGGGGCTGGCGATTTGTTTACGATCCGAGGGGGACGGGCTACCTGTCTGGCCTTCCCCAGAAGCCGCCAATCCCTAAGCATCCCATCCCATTCCATTGCATTTAGTATAAGATTCTGGCCTGGCGGAGATATAAACAATTTTTGTTTTGGCCAAAAAAACTAAACGGAATTTGGCCGAAACGATTGGGAGAAGGTCTGAAAATAGAAGGAAAGGATAAACAAATGGCAGAGGAAAGCAGAGGAAAGGGGAATGTCATCATCGGAGTGATGGTGTAGCTGCCTTGGAAAGGATAAGCAAGAATAAGGGAAAACAGGGTAAAAGATGAGAGCAGAAATACCTCTTTTCATGCTGTAGTACTGTCATTCTGTAAAAAATTATACAAGAACTTGGACAAATTAAAATAAATAAAAGAACGATCAAAAAATACACGTGAGTGGAAGAGGTGGGTGGGATAAAAAGGCATTGAAAGAGTAAATATCAGAATAAAGGGTATCTTCATCATCAAAACGAAATAAATTATAGAAATTTTGTTAGGCTAACCGATTAGGAGATCTAAATATCAATAGAATACAAGGATAAACAAATGGCAGAAGAAAAGGGATAGTTATCATCGAAAAGATAGCATAGCAGCCTTGAAAAGGACAAACAAACCGATGTACTACGAATATGCCCCATATAGTTACAAAAAACACTCCTTAATAGGGCGTAAAAAGTTTGAAAATGGTAAAATGATCAGTTTATTAACCAATGTTGGCTAAAATAAATAAATAATAAATATACAAGAACTTTTTTTAACTTGGAGGATATTGAAGAAAGATCAGCAAATCTACAATTAAATGATTGGATGAGGTTGCAAGAAAAGGGCATATTCATCACCGATATGAAATGAATAATATGAAAAGGTTATCACCTCAAGTAATTTCATTTCTTTATTAAATTATGTTCAGAGTTCTACAAATGAAGGGATATTAAAGAAAGATCAACTCTAAGGACTTATAGAACTATTATAAATAAACATTTTTACAGTACTATCGCAAAATCGTTGAACATAGCATTTCCAGTTGATTAAAATATATAAATGGAATTTTATAAATATGCTTAAATTTCTTAACATTGAGTTCCCTTGGACATCTTTTAACCTGTAAGCCCAAGATTACGGAAATGTATGAAATTAAAGATGCAACTGAAAGGAAATGAAAGAAGCATGCACTTTATACCTAAAATGATATCACCAAATATAAAAGACAACAATTAGCTTGGTAATTCATAGCAATCCAACTGACAATATAAAGGATACCTCTACAAATCACAAAATATCTTCATCAGATTGCAGAATACCGATATTTATAATCTCTTTCTTCTGTTTTCAGTAAATATAATGCCCGCAAAGTATCTGAACCTTTGATGTAAAACCGCGACACGATATCCTGTTATTTATCACCCGCTGTTGTTAACTTGTGTGAGTACCTCGAGCAGCAATTCTCCCCCTGAGAGTATTTATTGACTTGCCCGTGCCGTTGCCGCAGAATTACCCGAATCCTTTGGCGAGCCACCGAGACAGAGTCCCGCAGAGGAGCCCTACATGCATGAGTGATCACCCGGAGCCAAAGTCGAAGCCGAAGTCGAAGCTGAAGCCGAAGTCGAAGCCGAAGCCGAAGCCCTCTTCCCCGAACAGCCATCCCCGTTGACAGTGAGCGATGGCCGCCGAGAAGGAGATGCAGGCCCACGACATGGTCCGCCGACGGAGCTGGCCCCGGGCGGTGGCCCTTTACGATCAGATCATAACCCCCACGCCCGGCGGATCCGCCTCGGGAGCGGGAGCTGGATCTGGGTCGGGCGGGGCCGCAGGCGGCGGCGGAGGAGGAGGAGGAGCTGCTCTGCAGGGAACACGTGCGCAGAAGGACCAGCAGATCGCGTGCCTGCTGGGGCGCTGCGAGTGCCTGCTGGAGTTGGGAAAGTACGAGGGCTGCCTGGCGGACGCGTACAAGGTGTTGACCCTGCTCTCCGAGCAGACCGAGTGCCTGGCCAGCGTGTCGCGGGCGCGCCGCTGGCTCGTCCACGCGCTCTTTAAGCTGCACAAGTACGGGGTGAGTAGATCGGCTAACTCTTGCCAAAAGGCTGGGAAATCACTGGGAATCCTCCCTCTGCAGGATGCTGAGATCTTCCTGAGCAAGTGGATCAACGAGCTGAGCGGGCAGCAGATATACTCGGACATATCGAAGACCCTGGAGCGCTACAAGTCGATCATACAGATGATTATGAACGGGCAGCACAAGGCGCAGGCTCAGAAGATTCCGCACGCCCGGCTCGAGGACGAGATGGCCATTCTGGACACCAAGCTGGACCACTGGGCCACCAACAACCTGCCGCTGGACAAGTACAGCAAGCTGCTCAGCAACAAGGGCCTCAAGAAGCGCGAGCAGCAGCAGCACCAGCAGCAACAGCACCAGCAGCAGAACGGCAACGGTAACGGGAACGGCCTGGGCGGCAGCAGCTACGCGAGCAGCAGCAGCAGCTCCAGCACCGGCAGCAGCAGCACCATGTCCAGCTCCAGCTCGAGTCTCCACAAGACCACCGACTTGCTGGCGGCCATGAAGCTCACCGCCGGCAAGCACCCGCCCGGCGAGGGCCCCGTTTCCGGCTCGGGCTCCGACCAGGGCGACCAGGCGGCGCCCTCGACCACCTGCAGCTACTGCGCCATCACCTTCCAGACGAAGAACGAGCTGCGCCAGCATTGCCAGACGGAGGCCCACCAGAAGGTCATCATGAGCGATGAGGGTGAGTGTTTTGGCTCCATAACTAGGTTTTCTGATGGTCTGTTGTATAGTTCTACAATCTTATAGACCAGCGGTGGGAACAGGTTTTCTACTTGGGAGCCTGCCAAAAAAAGAAAAAAAAAGAGTCTACATCCGATTTTTTTGTTCTACATATTTTGTTTGTATAATTTCATACATTCCGTTTTTACCGTCAACTTCGGATGACGTGCACATTTCGATTCCTTTTCGTTTGAGACCTTTGGTTCCGACTTCCTTTTTCACCATCAAATTCCGAACACTTAACCTGTTGATTCCCTTTTGCTCAAGACATACAAAGCTTTTTGTTTTTGGGAGCCAAATGAGCTATGGGGTGCTCACCAATGTTGTAGACTTCCAAATTGTGTTGGGTAAACGTGCATTGTATCATTCAGTTTAGATGCTTCATAATTGCAATTATTAAAAGCCTTTCTATTTGGTTTATACATCACAAATAAACCCCTAAACGACTCTATCCTGATGGTCTGTCTTAGAGTTCCACAATCTTATAAACAACCCAATTGTGTTGCTTATTTACCGGGCTATTTAGCAACTTTTTAGTTGCATCAGAATTCCACTTTCTAGTTGCCTCTCTATTAGATTTGTCCATCACAAATAAACCTCCCAAACGATCATAGTTCTACAATTTCATAAACCACCAAACAATATGGCATAAACGTGCATCATATCATTCAGTTGAATTCCAGTTTCTAGTCGCCTCTCTATCTGATAAACATGCCAAACGATTCTATTGAAAGAACATTAAAACGTATAGGAATGACAATTTTGGATCCATTTGGAACCAATGACCTGTGCTTGCTCTAAATTTAGAAACACAAATTCCAATTGTGAAGGCTTTTCAACGAATGTCTTGACTGGCTAGCTTGCTTGCAGCGGCGAAGGTCTGAGATCTTTTCGTATGCTCACTTGGCAGTATATCATAGCATGCATGCAACATACATAATGATCTAAATAATTAGATCATAAATAGCCCGGTTCTTAGAGAGATGCCCGAAATGCTATGATTGTACAGCCTAGAGTTATTTTTCTATACATTTTTGAAAAACACAGCCAACATGAATTCCCCCCCACTCAAAAAGAACAATGCTTTGCCGTTTCGTTTAGGCCGCGACTGGAAGTGGCGGCCGCCGCCCCGAGGCTACACCCTGGACACTTACTCCCTCTGCGAGATGTTTAGCGAGGCGCACACCTGCCACTACGGCGCCCAGTGCGTGGAGGCGCACGGCCAGGACGAGCTGAACGAGTGGAAGGAGCGCTTCGAGTACCGCCGGATGCGGGTGCAGAAGGCCTGCGAGAAGGAGCTGTACGGCAAGTCCTACACGGAGCAGGTGCTCGAGCGCTGGATCCAGGCCACGGCCCCCGAGCGGGTGATGTGCGAGCGGGTGCCGGACATGGAGGCGCGATGCGAGCAGCAGCTGGTGACCAGCATCAGCTCGAAGACCTCCAAGCGGGAGTGGCTGTTTCAGCTGGAGACGAAGAAGCCCCTCAAGGCGGTGGCCCTGCTGCAGGACGCCCATCGGAATCACTTTGCCCTGAAGGCCATCAAGCAGAGCAAGCCCACGGAGTCGGCCATGGAGCTCAAGTCCGATCAGGAGTGGGTGGCGGCGGGAGGCAGTTCCGCGCCTGCGGCAGAAGGCGCCTCCAGCGGCGAGGAGACCGGCGCGGCAGAGGCCGCGATGACGCACGAGATTACGGTGGAGTTTCAGACGGAGATATACGGAACCTTTCGGCAGGCCATCTGCTTCGACGTGGGCCAGGAGCCGCTGCTGGTGCGCCACCTGTGCGTGGACGTGCTGCCCGTGAACGACGCGGAGAAGATCGAGGAGATCAAGCGGGACATCATCAACAGCTCGGCCACGCGCTGGGATGTGGTCAACACGCAGCTCACGCGCTTCGAGACCACCATCGGCACGCACCTGAAGACCGAGGCGTACCTCAGCGACCTGGAGCACGAGCGGGAGCTGCTGGAGCGGTATCCCTGCCCGCAGGCGGCCACCTTCACGCTCACGCAGTCCACCATCGTCGAGAAGCGGCTGACGCAGAACAACTACCGCTCGCGCACCCACGAGCTGCTCTACGTGGAGGAGATAGCTCGCTACGAGCAGATAGCCCGGTACAACGTGCGCACCCGCCTGACAGTGGCCTCAAACTACATCCTGACGCCGGCGGGCATGGCCACGAGCACGGCCAAGTACTCGCTGGCCGGCGAGCTGTTCGCCCTGATGCGCCTGGGCAAGGACATCTCGGAGGACACGTCGCCGGGCCGCCTGATCCTCTCCAACTGCAGCAGCGTGTACATCTCGAAGCCCGAGGAGCCGGACGCGAAGGCCGACCAGAACCAGAACCGGCCGGTGTACGAGGCGCTGATCGAGGACAAGGGCAAGAATGTGATTTACCTGAAGCTCTCCGCCAAGTGCGTCGAGGCGATGGCCCTGCAGGCGGACACGGAACTGGATGTGGACATACAGTTCCAGCTGAACCGCATGCCCTACTGCGAGTGGCACAACGCCGTGGACAAGATCACCGACTTCCGGCTCATTTTCCCCGCCACGGAGCTGGAGCCGAACATCCCCTGGACGCCCAAGAAGCAGTGGGCCGACGCCTGCGAGCCGAAGCTGAACGCCAAGCAGCGGGAGGCGGTGAACGCCATAACCACGGCGCTGAGCATCAAGCTGCCGCCCATCCTGCTGATCGGCCCCTTCGGCACCGGCAAGACCTACACCCTGGCGCAGGCCATCAAGCAGCTGCTGGCCCAGCCGGAGGCCAAGATCCTGATCTGCACGCACTCGAATTCGGCCGCCGACCTGTACATCAAGGAGTACCTGCATCCGTGGATCGAGGAGGGCCTGGAGGAGGCCACCCCGCTGCGAGTCTACTACCACAAGCGATGGTCCGCCACGGTGAACAGTGTGGTGCAGAAGTACTGCATCACCGACGGCGTCGGCAACTTCCGGCGGCCCAGCGTCGAGGACATCATGCGGCACCGCATCGTGGTGGTTACGCTGAGCATCAGCATGGAGCTGGCCACATTGGGGCTGCCCAAGGGCCTGTTCACGCACATCTTCCTGGACGAGGCCGCGCAGGCGATGGAGTGCGAGGCGATAATGCCGCTGGCCCTGGCGAACGACTCGACGCGCATCGTGTTGGCCGGAGACCACATGCAGATGAGCCCGGAGCTCTTTTCGGCCTTCGCCAAGGAGCGCAAGCTGCACATCTCGCTGCTGGAGCGCCTGTACGACCACTACCCCTCGAACTTCCCCTGCAAGATCCTGCTGTGCGAGAACTACCGCGCCCACGAGGCCATCATCAAGTTCACCTCGGAGCTCTTCTACGAGCAGAAGCTGGTGGCCTCCGGCAAGCAGCCGAAGCACGAGCGCTTCTACCCGCTCACCTTCTTCACCACCCGCGGCGAGGACGTGCAGGACAAGAACTCGACGGCCTTCTACAACAACGCCGAGGTGTACGAGGTGGTGGAGCGCGTCTCGGAGCTGCGCAAGCGGTGGCCCAGTGCCTGGGGCAAGCTGAACGACACGAGCATCGGCATCATGACGCCCTACGCCGACCAGGTGTTCCGCATCCGCTCGGAGCTGAGGAAGCGCCGCATGGGCGGCATCTCGGTGGAGCGGGTGCTCAACGTGCAGGGCAAGCAGTTCAGGGCCGTCTTCCTCTCCACCGTGCGCACCCGGAGGACCTGCATGCCGCAGGGCAGTGGCCCCGGGGCGGCCTCCTCGGCCAGCATCGGCGACGCGGACACGGACTACGGGTTTCTCAGCAACTCGAAGCTCCTCAACACGGCCATCACGCGCGCCCAGTCCCTGGTGGCCGTCGTCGGCGATCCCGTGGCCCTCTGCTCGATCGGCCGCTGCCGGAAGGTGTGGGAGCGCTTCATCGAGATCTGCGACGAGCACAAGTCGCTCTTCGGCCTCACCTGGTCCAACCTGCGCTCCCAGCTCGACGGCGTGGAGCTCAAGCGCGGCTACGTCCTGAACCCCCTGGCCCCGGAGTTTGTGCCGCGCTCCCTGCAGCCGGAGGCCTATCTGCGCGAGCAGGCGGCCCTCTATCTCAACGGGCCGCAGCACGGCCACGGCGGGCACGGACCCCCCGGGCCGCCCGCCCACTTTGCCGGCGCGGCAGGGATGCTGGGCCCCGGGCCGGCGGCCGCAGCGCACCAGATGAACCAGATGGCCGCCGCCATGGCTGCCAACCACATGTACACGATGATGGCGGCGGCGGTGGCTGTGGGCGGAAAGATCGGCAACGGCCCGGGACCGGGAGCGGGCGGCGGACCCGGAGGACCGGGCGCTGGACCCCCGCCCCACTTTGGCGGAGGAGGTGGCGGCGTAGGAGGCGTTGGCGGAGGCGGAGGCGGCGGCGGGCACATGGGCATGCGAGGACCCCCGCCCCAGGCTCCGCACTTGCGGGGAATGCCGCCGGGCGGACCGCCGCCCAACCAGCAGCCCGGCGGCGGAGGAGGCGGCGGGGGAGGAGGCGGAGGCCCGCCACCGCCGCCGTACGGACAGTACCCGGCCATGCAGCACTGGCGGCCGCCGCAGCAGGGGCCCAACCAGGGCCCCGGGCCCGGGCAGCCGCAGCCGCCGCAGAATCCCAACGCCAGCTTGTGGGGCCCGCCGCCGCAGACCAATCCGTGGAGCGTCCTGCCGCCGAACAAGCAGCAGCCGCCGCAGCAGCCGCCGCCCGTGAGCAATGCGGGAGGACGGGGCCCGCCGCTGAATGCGAACCCAGCGCTGCCGCTGCGGGGAGGCAGTGTGCCGCCCCCGCCGCCGAATGCCTCGGCAGCGGCCCAGCTGCTGCGGAACCCCAGCGAACTGGGCTACCTGGCCAAGAAGACGCTGTACCACGGCATCTACGGGCCGGGCCCGGGGCCGAACCCCGCGCAGCAGCAGCAGCAGGCGCCGCCGATGGGCGGTGGGATGCAGCGGGGCAGCAGTGTGCCGAACGGACCGATGTCGCCGATGGAGAACGGCCCGCCGCCCTATCTGCGTCACAACGGCAGTGGCTACAATCCCGGCGGACCCCCAGGCGGGCCCTCGCAGCAGCAACAGCAGCAGCCCGGTCCCGGCCCCGGCCCCGGCCCCGGTCCTGGACCCAATCCGTTCATGTACGCCGGAAAGCAGCCGTCGCCCAGCTCGATGAGGTTCCACGAGCTGCTGCCTCCGAATGTGAGCATCTACGAGATGGCCTTCAACCCGAAGGAGGAGCAGTACAAGTGGTACCTCAAGCTGCTGGAGACTGTGGGCCAGGAGGGCGCCAACAAGTTTGCCGACATGCTGCGCCAGGTGATGGCCACCTTGCAGCAGCAGCAGCAACAGCAGCAGCACAAGCCGCCGCAGCAGCAGATGGTCAACAATCCCATGCTGAACAACCCGCATGTGCAGCGGCCGCAGTATCCCATGATGTATCCCCAGCAGCAGCAGCAGCAGCAACAGCAGCAGCACGCGCAGCAATCCGTGGACGCGTCCCCGCCGCTGGAGAACTTCAACCAGCAGATCGACCTGGTCTTCAACTCTATCATGAACGGCGGCAACGAAATCGCCCAGCCGATTCTCCGGGACGTCCTGGGCATGGTCGTGGGCGGAGCCGGCAACCCCAACGGGCCGCCGATGAGCAACGGCCTGAACGGCGTCGACCTCCAGCAGCAGCAGCAACAGCAGCAGCAGCAACAACAGCAGCAGAGCCGCCTCTTTGCCATGATGCAGCAGCAGCAGCAACAGCAGCAGGGCAAGCCGCCGCCAGGCCCCGGACCGGCCCCCGGGCCGCTGTATCCCAACCACTTGGGCGGCCCGGGACTGCATCCGGCAGCGCCCAACGGCAGTGGCTCGGGCCTGGGCGGCATCGGCAACGCCAACTTCATGGGCAATGGTAAGCGAAATCGGACTTGAAGTGGATACGGTTCCGAATCTGGATCAATATCAGTATCAGTATCAGTCCCCTCCCCCACAAATCAACACGGAGAGACAGTAGGAAGGAGAGTTATTGTGTGTGTTCTTTTTGTTAAAAAACCTTTTAGATTAAAGTGTAATATATTTGTGACTCTATCCAGGGACGTCGAACCAACCAAGTCATAGGTTAGGTGTTACACCATAGATGCGTTTCTAGATTTGTTATTTACAGCAGGAGAGTGGCATATTTATTGTCAGTGTAAGAGACTTGTGATTTTATCCAGGGCAGTCGAACGGAACAAGCCAAAGCATAGGAGTAATACGAATTAGATGAGTTTTCAGATGTCAGTTTTATAGCAGGAAGGTTTATTGTGGGCTGTCAATTTTGTAATGAAAGATAATGTTATATTAAGGGTAAGATTTTTGCGATTTCATCCGGGGAATCAGTTGGGTTTTCAGATACATATATTAATATTAGCAGGAGGGTGGGATATGTATGGACTGTTGAAAATTTAGTTATACAATTAATGTTAGAACCAAACAAGTTGAAACTGGTATCCTACGAATTGGATGAGTTTTTTAGATATATTTTTTTTGGAGACTTGGTGTAATATATTTGATGATTCCTATGAAAAATGTGTGTTTTACCAATTGTGAGACCTAGTCACTCTTTTAACTTTATAGCAATTAGAGTATTTCTTCGAAATGATCAGATTTTTATTATCATTTAGTTAGGGTGTTTCCCGAAAGCTACTATACAAGATTATCAATTATATCAATGGGTATAGCATTTCGAAAGGGTGTTTCCTTTCACCTTTAGACTCACCTTTAGCCGAAGCATTTCAAGCGATTATGACAGATATTGCTGATATAGTTGGCTCCTGCAATCCCACAAATTACTAATCATTTTCTCTTTGTTTTTCGCCGTCCAGCGGGCAATGCTCTGCTCAACGACAAGCCCTTCAACAACCTCAACATGCACGGCAATGTTGGCGGTGGCGTGGGCGTCGGCATGGGGGTCGGAGGACTGGGAATCGGACACGGCGGCGGCAACCACAACGGCAACAACAACAACATCAACAACGGACTGCTGAGCAACGGCAACAACTCGGTGCCGCTGTACCGCCGCCAGGCGCTGGCCGGGAACGGAATGGGCGGCGGAGGAGGCCTCGGCAGCGGCTTCAACCACATGCACGGCATGGACGCGGGCAGCAACCTGATCGAGGCGCTCTTCCACGCCAACAACGCGGCTGTGGAGCACGCGGGCAAGCCGTCGGACCACATGCACGGCCTGCTCTACAATAACTTTAATGCGCTGAAGGGCGGCCACGACGGCGACCTGTTCCACGGCAATGCGTCGCACTCGGAGGCGGGCGGCCATCACCACCAGGCCTCGGGATCCGGCTCGTCGGCCACCACGTATGCGGCGGTGTTGAGCGGCGGCGGGGCAGGACCTGGCGGGCCGGGCCAGGGGCAGAACGCGGCCGCAGGAGCTGTGGGCGGAGCAGGGGCGGCCGGCGGCAAGGGCGGTCAGGCAGCGGGAGGAGGAGGAGTAAGCGCGGGAGGTGGTGGTGGAGATCACATCGAGAAGGATCCGTTTGCGGCCATTCGGGAGCTGGGGCAGGCCACCACGGGATTCTACAATTACTTTCAGTGAGGGTCGGCAACGCCCCTGCTGTGGCATCAAAGGGTCTTAATCTAAAACCTAAAACCTAAAAACAAAAAAAGCATAAAACCACAAAACAAACATAAAAAAAACGAAAACAAAGCGAGAGAAAAAAAAAACAGAAAATTTACACAAAAAAAAATTGCAAAATTCTTAGCGAAAAATGTAAAAAATACCCCAGAAAATGGGAACACAACGGAGAAGAGAAGAGAAACCGAAAACGGAAACGGAAAAGAAAACGAAAACGAAAACAGAACTGCTTGTTAATTATAGTTGCCTATCCCCTATCCTTATATTTTGCTTTCATTTTAATTGCAAATTATTTAATTACGATAGCCTTAAGTTGAACGTGTGAATTATTATAATTAATTAATAATATACATACCTATTTAGTTAATGTTTAGTGTTTACTAAAAGTTCACCCAAATGCCGCAGCAGGGTCTTGAAGGCCTTACCTTAATTTACCTTAATTTCTCAACTACCTTGAACCAACCCCCGCGCCCCCAATTTCCACCATGCCACGCCCCTCAGCCACAGCGAACGGGTTGCTCTGAGCAGCCGCAGTTAAAACGGAAATAGTTATAAATACAACGCCTCTGCGCGGGAAAATAAACCTTAACCTAAATTAGACTCCTGAAACGAAAAAGCAAACGAAAAAAATGCAAACAAAAAAATTAACAAAACTCAGAGAAAACCCACAAAAAAAATGAGATATTATGTAATAACTTTAAACTGCAAAATGCATAGTTAGCTTTAGACGTAAGATAATTGAAGAACATTTGTATTGTACATTTTTCTCTAATTTTAGCGCGTAGCTTGTACGAGCTACGCGACCTTCAGTTTTTTGTACCTTTAGTTTCGGTTAAAGATTGTAAAACTTTCAAATTGTACAGCAGTTGACTATTCAAGCAAAAAGTATAAAAAAACGTATAAAAAACAACAAAAAAAAACTATATTAACAAGAAGAAAACAAAAACCATTAAACTGAAATTTCGTCATGCACTCAAATACATAAATTATTATCCTTATTAACTGTAACTTCAGAATATATACCTAATATATATCTATTTAATGGCTCTAAGGGATATTGAAAGTTTTGTGTACGAGTTAAACATACCTACGTACGAACATATATATAATATGCATATATATATATATATATATTTAAATTGTGCACGAGTTATTTGTTCCTTTGCCAATCCGAATTGTATAAATTATATATCGATTGTTGACCCCCTATGCCCCTCATGCTCCCCTTTTTTGCAGCACTCACTCTCACCCAAATCCCTGCGAATCCGCAAATCCTGCCACTGCGTCCTCTCCAAGACACGATCCCAAATTGTTTTAGCCCGCCCCGGCGACTGCTACACTGTAAACAAACGAAAGAAATTGCAAAACAATACAAAACAAAACAAAGCAAATACAAGTAATTTTCGATAAGAGTATTTAACCGATCTTTGAGTTTTATCGTAGTATTTTGGCTAGCGACTTGGATAGCATATACATACTAACTAATTATATACATTAATGTAATTATTTAACCAATGTAACGCATAAAAGCTCTAAAAAAAACATGAAACAAAACACAAAAATTGAACGAAATTTAAATTTAATAAACAACAAATTGTACTTTTAATATTACCCCTTCACTCATGTCATTTGTTACGAAACAACCTTCTAGGCCATACATTACATTACTACACTGGACACATTTAGTGTTAATTATATGTAAATTTAGGCGTCACACACAAACACCAACCATCCTACTAAAGCGGCAAGACGAAACCAATTCATTAAGCACAAAATCGCGGAAAGCTAACAAAAATCTAACGAAATTCAAACCCATTTCAACTGTATTGTACATGTAAAACAATTTATATGAAATCAGCTACGCTGAAAATACTTATAAACGAGAAAATCCAACAAAAAAAAAAGAGAAAACAAAAAAGATCCCCAAGGGACAGCAAAAAAAGAAAAACAATTCGCTATCTTGGTTTATTTTTTCAGAAAACATAGTGCTTTGGGTTATGTCTGGCAGAGGAATAATCTTTAACATTAACAATTGCCTTGTAAGCTCCCCAAGGATCGTCTTGGGGAGCGCCTCGATTTAGGTTTTGCGAACTCCAAGAACTCTTCAAAATATTCCATAACTCTATCAGATGCTTATCTGAAATACTTGGAGGCATGAACCTGGCTTTGTTGTATATTCTCCGTCTTCGCACAGATTCAATTTTTATTGTCGCATTTAACATATCTTTAAATTCGATTTTACTAATTAATATGTTCAAATATCCGATCAATATTGCTGTGGTTATGATATCCTGAATATGGATTTCAAATTCAGACAGAGCAGCTCTAAATTATACATTCTAATTTATGAAAGTATGTCTGCTATACAAAACCATGCTATTACAAAACCAAAATATGATACATTTTCTCTATGATTCTTCTATGTCTACAGTATTTGATTAGAAATAGTTATCCAAAATCTGACAGCAGTTTTAATTATACATTCTGATTTATGGTGGTATGTCTATAAAAAGTCATGAAATATGACCAATTTTCTGTTTGGTTTTTGGTTGTTTAAAGTTATCGGTCGGATCATTTATTCCTCAATTATGAAATTCTGGGATGTTGGCTTCAAATTCAGCTCTAAGACAAGCACTTCTTGTAGCTGAATACATTTATGGTATATAAAGTCGTAAAATTAGGTATGGTTCTCCTATTTCTGGAATATTTGATTCCAAATCGTTGATAACCTGATCGTTTATGTCTCAGGTTATGATATTTTGGGATTTGGTTTCCAAATTCAGACATTTTTGACTTCTAACAACACATTTGGGTTTTTGATATATTTGAATCCAAGTTTTTATTTCCAACTATCGTTTTGATTGTTTACCGCCCAGGTTATGATATCTTGGTATTTTGTTTTAAACTACAGACAAGACATTTCCAAACTAAACATGTCCGAATACCTTAATGGTATATAAAGTCGTGAAATATAATAAACCCAAATTTTCTATATGGCTTCCCAGATTTAATATATTTGATTCCAAATTGTTATTTCCAACTATTGTTCTGACTGTTTATCGCTCAGGTTATTATATCTTGACATTTGGTTTTCTAATCCAGACAGTATTTCTCTACATTAACCATTCCTGGTTTCCGACTACATTTATGGTATAGAAAGTCGTGATATATGATCAATATATACAACAAATGTTCTGTATATCTTTCCTATTTCTGGAATATTTAATTCCAAATTATCGTTCTGATCGTTTATGTCTCGGGTTATGATATCTTGGGAGCTGGTTTCCAAATTCAGACATTTCTGACTTCTAACCACACAATTGGGTTATAGAGTCGTGGAACATGATTAATGTGCACCCAAATTTTCTCTATAGCTCTCCTATTTCTGATGTATTTGAGTGGGAAAAGCCTTCCCGGATGTATTTATACCCGCAGAACCGATAAACGCCTCATCTGTTTTGGCCAGAGAATGTCCCTGGCATGCAGTGTATTTATTGTTAAACCTAACCGAGTGCTAAAGTAGAAGACATAGACTATTTGTGGGGGGAATCTAGACGGGAATATTCAGCCCGGAGAGCTCCTCCTTGACCTCGTCGTACAGGTCCTTGTACTCCTCGTTCTGGCGGATCAGCAGGGCAACGGTGCCCCTCTTCACGCCCATGGCGGCGCCCAGGTCCGAGCGACTGGGCGTGTAGGCGTAGGGGATGCCCTTCTCCTCGCACACGGCCGGCAGGTGGCACATAATCTCCACGGGAGTCACGTCCCCAGCGAAGATGCAGATACTATCGAGAGGGAGAAATTGCATTACTTTCCGGGACCTTTTAGGGGTGTCTTTGTGGCTGCTCACCCGGTCTCGCCCTTGCGGATGCGGGTCTGCACGTCCTTGAGGCCGTTGCGCAGGAAGGTCTTGTGCTTCATGGCCTTCTTGACCAGCTTGTAGCACTTTTTGGCCAGCTTCTTCCCCGCCATCGGCTTGGCGATCGCGTTCACGAAGAGCAGCTTGTCGTCGTAGGTCTCCTCCTCCTTGATGCTCACATCGCCGCTCACCTTCACGGACGTGTCGGCGTCGTCGGAGCGTTCCACTTTAACCTTAACCATTGTTATTGCCTTTAAAATGCAGAAATACTTTCCAAACACGTGTTGGTTGTTTTTGGAGATGGGCGATTCGGAGCGGGGATTCGGCTATCGGATCCAAGGTAGCACCGCAACTTGCGGTTTGCGGTCAATCGATATCGATGGTGTTATCGACTGGGCGCACAAATCCAGGGCTGCAAGAGAATTTGAATATACGAAATTATTTTTGTGTGCTAAAAACAAATATTGACATAAAATTGCAATTCTTTAAAATTATAACTTAACTATGGATTTGATAAACTTGTGTTTTTGTAATGTAATTATTACCTTTTTATGCTAAAGTTAAAAGTTTCAAAATATTAGTAAATTTAGTATGCACTTTTTTATTCATGAAATCGAATACAGTTGCGGTCAACATAATAGTGCTGGTCTAGCCCAGCACTTTTAATACTTTAAACATTTTTTATTTATATTTTTGTGACAGCAGCTGTACATTTAAATGATTTTATGTTTCGCCACTATTCAATTTGTATTATTTGATTATAAATATGTACAAGCTTGGGGTGGGGAAAAGTACTGGTGAATGGTTGGATGACAAATCATTCGAGGGTTACACGCGAATAAGGCTCCATGAAGTCGGGTTTCTTGTAATTGCAAAGTCAATGAGATCTGAACGTTTCTTGGGATCAGCTAGGTCTACCAGGGGAAGAAAAGCCCGGCCTGTTTGAAGGATATATATAGCGTTTTACAGCTACCTGCTCTTGTGTATGCTTGGCACTGTAGCCATTTTAGCTTCTATTAAGTGGTTTACCAGGTGGGTGAATTTGTTTCTAAATTCCTTTTCGCTGATTGAGAAAATGGGCAATAAACACAAGTTATTTTAAGCATTTGAATGCAAACTATTGTTGCTTGTTCATAGATTTTAGAAACACCTTTGCATTAAGCGGATAAGCAAACTAGTATACCTGTGAGCTTATCTTCCCGGCGATTTGTACTCCAGATGGGGTATGTAAAAACTTTCAAACTTACCCTAAACTCTTAGACTAAGATCCTAATAAGTTTACGTACTATAAGCCATCAAGAACTCATAAAATATGAATTACTTTCACAAAATTCACTACATTTCTTTTTAATAGACACATAAACATTGTAGTAGAGCCCGTCAGTTGGGAAACCTCTTAAAATAAGTAAAAAACCCCCATAAGACCTTACGAAACATTTATTAAAAACTCTTAGCCAGAGGTCCTAAAGGGTTTCAATAACCCTACTACATCAAACACATAAAATATAAATTACTATTTAAAAATGCAATAATAGAATCAATTTCTTTTTTAAGAGAAACACAAATTGTAGTAGAGCCCGTCAGTTGGGAAACCTTTTCAAATAAGTAAAAACCCCCATAAGACCTTACGAAACATTTATTAAAAACTCTTAGCCTAGGGTACTGATAAGTTCACATAAAACACTGACATCGTGGACACATAAAATTAAAATATTGTAAAGTTTGGCCTAGAAGAATTGCTTGGCCAGCTGAATGATTTGCATGACTATCTTAACCTCCCGCGCCCCGCGCACTCCGAGGGCCACCAGGTCCTCCAGGGTCATCTGGATGAGCACCTCGATGTCGATCTCCTGGCGGGTGAAGAGCTCGGTCAGGTGCTCGTTCCCCGTGCGATCCAGCAGGGACTTGACCCGCGGACTCAGGCCCGGGGGCGGTACAGGGGAGCCCCTTTGGAAGTGGCTGGACAGGCTGCGGGTCAGGTTCCCGCTGGACTCCTCCCGCCGCCGTTCGCCCGGCTCCCTTTTCACCCAGGAGAGGTCGTGCTTCACGGTTGCCCTCTGCCGGCTCCGCAGGATGTCCTCTTTTATTTTCGAGGCTCGTTTGGCCCGCGCTTCCGGGTCGCCCAGGCTGGTGGAGCAAGCGGGGGCCTGCGGGTGGGCAGATGTCCCGGTTGCACTCTGACCCGAGGGCGAGAACACGGATCGCGTGCGCATAAACGCCTGCGAAAAACGCGTCGGTTCGGCGGCACTTCCGGCTGTCCGGCGTCCCGGAACCTGCAGCCGGCTGGACTTGAGGCCCCGGAAGGGGGGAGCTCTCGAGGTGGTGTGGTTCCTGCCGCCCCCCGGGCCGGTGGGCGTGACATCGTCGTCGAAGGAGAACGCCTGCCCGGAGTGCATCGGGGCCAATGGCGTCAGAGGCGATCCGGGATCTGCGAAAATTGCACCCATCACGCGGTTATTTTTTCTCTATTTACCCGCATATTTTGCAACAATTACCTCGCCAGGCACGGCTGTAGCCCTCCATTTTTTTTTGGGGTTTTCTAACAAAAATTACACGAAACGGGAACGACAAAAAATTGGACGACACAAGTGCTTATTTTGCGCAAAAAAAAAGATAACCGTGAAGTACAGTTTCGGAAGTGTGACCGGATGAAAATTTAGGTTGAACATTTTGGGAAGGTATGGGTTTATACAGTTAAATATAGGAACTGGAAATGAGATATTCCAGTGGGCGCTTCATTTGAATAGGTAAATTTTGTTTTCCAGAAACCCAAATACAATATAAGGGTAATATAAACACAACTTTTCATTCCCTCGATTAGATATAATATATGCAGCTGCGGTCATGGAAATATCAGTGCAACAGAAACTTGACTATATTTTGTTTTTGCATATTGCTTTTAGTTAGTTAACTTAGAGAAACAGGGAAAAATCCCATTATCTTTGGTTTTTTTTTTGCAGTTAAAAATTTTTAATGTAACAATCGTTTGTAGTAACAATATTGCTTGCAGGTAAGGGTAAGGTACCTATTTATAGTGACAACTTGTTTTTAACTGTCTGTTGTATTGTAATAGAGAATTTGTATTTCTTGATTTACAATTATTCACCTCAACTGTAAGAATAGTATTGCCAAAAAATTTTGCCCAAATGATTAGATTTAAGTCTAATATTATTAAATATATAACTTATCCTAAATTTCATCCTTATTTGATATTAAATATCATATGTTTTTTGGTAAATTTAGCTATTTCATCTAAGCCCAATGGAATGTTCCTATGGAATCTCGCTCCAATCTGCGATAAAATCTCTGATGTTATCCACGTGATGTGTTTTGAAATCAATAAATTCAAATGCAGGTTCAGGGAACCCCGAGCGGCATTAATATTTATCCCGAGTTAGCTCTTGACATGTCTAAGTACCAAATGTCGTTTTTATACTCCCCACATAATATTATTTAGCCTCTAATTAAAGCGAGTTTGGCCAGTTCTCCGCGATTTGATATTGCGCATCAGCAGGGTTTTTGCGACGGCCAAGTATATTTCGAATATTTTCGTATAGATTTTGTGGCTTTCAGACGGCATTAGCAATCAACAGATGAACCGATAAAAGGTAAACAATTGCGGGCAAAAACGAAACGCCGCGAAATGCGTAAAATAAAGTGCCCGGCGAAAATAATCAAATTCATTAATTAAATGCCAAATGAAAATGCACAATTTTGGGTGGCAAAACAAGCCGCCTGACATTGCTGCCACCACCTGTTAAAGCTTCGCCTGGCTTTGTTTGGTTTTTCGTGCGCTGTCGATTGTTGTCTTTGCGCATTCGGCAGGCTTTGGATGGCTTATACATATACATATGCGTGTGTGTGTGTGTGAGCTTGTTGTTGCCGGCTTTTGGCCAAAAACAGCTGAGCCCCGCGCAGCAGCAACAACGGCAACAACGGCAACCAGCTGCTTTGTGTTTATATTTTTAGGCGAACCCACGAACGCCGCACCGCCTGCGCAGAAGTCGGCCGCACCGAAGCCGAAGCCGAGCTTTCGGGCCGAGAACGGACGTATAAAATAGCGCCGATTCGCCGCTGGGCGACTCAGTCGTCTAACGGAGTTGAAACCTGCAAGCTAGCGAGCCGAGCCGAGCCAGAGGAGCTTTCCGACGGATACCCCCAGTCGTAAATCGCAGATATTCTGCGCCAAAAGCCATAAACAAGTGCGTTCCCTTCAAATTCATAGGCGGTGCGTGCTGTCGCGGTGCTGTGTAATTGTTTATTTAATTTAATTGCAATTAAATGAGAAATATTTCAAAAATATCCCGAGAAAGGTAAAATAGCCAGGCACGGAATTGTCTAACCATTGAGACATGCTAGTGAGCCAGTGAAGTGTTAAAACCGAAAAAAACTACTACCTACCACTTGCGAAACGATTTTCGAGCTGCCTCAACAAAGAACTTTGGTAGGTTTGCGACTCTTGCTTTTCAGTTTTCCAGCAGCTCTTGGCCGGGCTTTGTGTTTGCCCCCGCCCCCGCACCCGCCCCGTCCCCTGTGCGGGCCATATTTCATGCAAATTAAATTAAGCAATTAAACGAAACGAAAAGCACAAAACAAAAAATTATATTTGCCCAGCGCTCGATTCTTGAGATATTTTTTGTGCGCCGCTTCGATTACCTCATGTGTATGGTGGCTTAGACCTCTCTGCGAGTGATTGCGAAAAGTTTCTTTATTAATTTGTCTTGGCTCTTTGGGTTTTGTTTTTCTATTTCTGTGCTCGCGTATTTCTGGGTATTGCCAATAATTACAAAATTTGCCCAACCGCTCTTGACGGGTTGTGCTTATTTGGCCGCAGCCCCACTATTTCTTGTACCGGAGAATGAATAAAATGTTCCCCAGCTCGCTGTGCTGCTACATACTTTGTGCTCGCTGCTCGTGGAAATTCAAATAAAAACTCACAAACTTTTTTAATATCAACAAACGACGCGTTGGGCCAAGCCGGGGGCGGCAGCGTGGGCGGGTGGCACTGCACTGGAATATATTTAATTGAACAACAAAAAGGAATCCAAACAATCATAGGCGGGCGGGCAAAGTGGATTGCTGCCGGAGCTGTTGCTCTTTTTCGACGCTCAAATGATACACAATGGATCAAGTGTACAGCTGCCACCTAGAACAAGTGGCATAATAAATATTGGGCGGAAAAAACACAGAAGCAGCACGTAAATATTAAGGGAAAATCAAATATTTATGCACGTCCCATGCACAAACAAACAGACTCTAAAAAGAAGGGATACAAAGCGATGAATTTAAATTTTTGCTAGATTAAAGTTCCAATAGGAGCAAACATTAGTGATGAATAAATATTGTAGCAACAGTCGAATTGCGAAATATTTGTGATAATCCGCTTGGAAGTGCAGACAGACTTCTCTAATTCTAGACAAACCCATCTGAATTAAACATAACTTCTATCATTTCTGTAAAAATAAACAGAAAGTACACAGCAAATTTGAAAATGTGCAAACAAAAATTTGAGTTGGCAAACAGATTTGAAAATAAACCAAAGCAAATCAAACGCAAACGTAAAAAACGGCGCACAAAAAAGTCAGGGCAAATTGTTGAAAAATGTAACAAGTCAAAGGAAGTTTTTTCGCCCATTCTTTTGCATTCGCCATCCCGCGTTTTTTTGATAATTTAGACGGGAAAGCTAAAAAATGGAAACCAAATTTTGTTTGCTCGGGCTAAATATTCGAGGCAAATAGTTTGGTTGCAATATTGTGCCAAGAACGCGCGGATGTTTTGTGGATTCTGTGAATTTTGTGAATTTGCAATTGATGGAATTTTGGATAATATGCAAAGAATGATAGAGGGAATTTTAAAGGAACTCCCTCAAAAAAAAAACCGCCCCAAACCTCAAAGTTGGTAAATTCCAAAGCTTTTTGCTTTTTAACTGGGCTCTCAACTTTTCTTTTAACGGTTCTCCTCCTCCGATCAGCTGCAGGATTATGCAAATAGAGTGCGCTCGAGTGATTGTTGGGAATTAAAGGGAAACGATTGAATTATGCTTAAATCAAATGAGAAGCATTCTATCCAATTCGTTCGGGGGAAAGTCAACAGCAATCGAACAAATAAATATGGGAGCGAAGTGGGGCTAGGCCGATGGTAATGTAAATATTTGAGTTGTCCAACCACATTTGCATAAAGCTCCAAGGAAGAACTCCTGGAACTCGCTCAAGATTTTTTGCTGCACTCGGGCTGACATCCATTTGGCCGGACGTGTGACAGGCAGCTGGAAAAGCTGCCAATTAGAGCCGGATTTCCCTGCCAGGATTAGGTCGCAAATGCACAGATATGAAAATATTTTAAATAAATTAAAAACTGCAGTTTGTGCAAAGCCATGTGCCTTAGACAACAGCACGCCTAGGCGTTCCGGAAAGTTTGGCCCGCTCCACAAATTCCATAATTAATGGTCAAAATAAAAGTATCCAACTCGGAAGAAAAGTTGCAGAAATGTGTGAAATTTTAAATTAAAGGATAAACTCCGTCCCACTACTGGTTGTCTCTAACTGCGCCGGCGAGTGTGTGCTCGACTAATTCCCCAAGGATATGCTTCCCTCCGCACCCTAAGAACTAGAATGAATATGAATGTGCATCGTTCTATATGTTTTGGTGGCTTGAGTCGCCTGCATTGGGACTCGCCCGACCTACAGCAAAAAATGAAACAAAATTGTCCAACCGAAATTTATTCTGTTGTCGCTTTAGAATAGAGCAGCCACCAAGGACCCTCTAAAAAAGTGAGGATAAAATACATAAAAATACAGATACAATTTGCCAGCAGCCAGCAGTTGGCTTGAACAATTTTTTTTTAAGCAAGAGACTGCAATCACAATGGGCTAAAGTTGGGGTTAGTTTTTGCTTTATTCATAAAAATAATTATGATTTCGACTCAACAAATATATAAGCAATATTTAAAGTCATTCTGTCGTAACTAAGTCAAAGTTTAAAACCAGGATTTAGTTGGTAAATTGTAATCCAACATAGGAAAAGATTATCCGGTGAACAATTGAAGTGAGCCTTTGACTACTTATGTATGTAAAAATTTGGTTTAAAAATATTCATTATGTTTAGTTTCCAATGAACTGCATTCATTTTGTTTACGTAGTTATATTGTTTGTTATGTAAATGTTTTTCTTAAGACTGTTTTAGAGTAAATGCAATTGGTAATCTTCAGAATGTGAATGATCCTGAGCTTTTTAATAAGGGCTGGAAATCTACACATAATTGGCCAAACTTTCACCATCAAATGCAGTTACTTTTGGAGATCACCGCAAAGCTTCTTGTAAATCAACAAACTTAATGGCAAAAACTTTGTGAGGAAGTTTAGTTTTGACGCTTTTGAGCTCATTGTGTGCCCATTGTATGGGGGGTCCTTGGAGGCGAGAGCCAAAGTCACATGAGTGCAATTTTAAAACAGTGAAAGATATATAAAGCAAAGGCAAACAACTGATCAAATCTCGGCGCTATTGCAATGGGCGTCGTTTTCCGAAATGACGGCTTAGATGTACTCGCATAAAAAAGCTGTGCCACCGAGAAAGACGAGAACCTGAAGTCGATTCCGATGCAGGAGCAGGAGCGGGAGCAGGAGCAGAGCAGCAGCAGGACGAAGTCGGGCGGTCGAGCGAGCAAGAAGCAAACGAAGATGGCAAACAACTGAGGTTGCAATAAATCCCCGGCAAGACAAGCAAAAGGAGCTGCAATTGAACCGCCTGCTCTCCGGGCCAGGTCCTGCGCTCGTCCTGGTCCCGGATCCGGACCCGGAGCGGTGATGGGGTGCTTGGGTCCGAATAGCGCAACAGAATGTCAATTACTTGAATGTGAGGTTGGGTCAAAAGCTATATAGCCGTTCTTGATTTTCATTTGAAAATTCCCTGGCCGACGACTAGGGGGAAAACTATTGGGAGCCCTGATTGCCTCTCGGTTACTTTGACTAATTTCGGGTTTGTTGCATTCGGCAAGGCGTTTTGCGGAGAGCAATAAATTTTTCCTACAGGAAATTTAATGGATTAGGGGATGTGAGAAATTTATCCCTGATTTGAGGTTTGATTTTTCATATTCCGGCTGCATTTCCAACCTCTCACCAGAGCTCAGCAATTGAGCAGTGCACTGCGATAAAATTGTTCAATTTCGATAACTATCGATAGTATAGATTCCCCTTATTTAAAATGTTTGGTCAAGGGCCTTACCGAGCTGTTGTTGAAGTAATTATTGTGGCATTTAATAAATTGATTGCCATGATTTCTCCTAGTGCATCTTGGAGATTGAACTGCAGTTCACATCTGGGCTTTGGTCCAAGTCCAAGCGTTTTTCTGTGGGCTCCCTTTATCGATGGGCTGCTTGCATGTTTGTCTGTCAATTGGATTTCGTCCTAGGAGTGAGCTTTGAGTTTTGAGTTTCCTTTTTCGAGTGCCCAAGTTGGGCCACTTGGCAGCCTTTGAGCTTTGAACATGCAAGGGGCCGGGCTGGTCAAATGCTTGGCTCGTTTGCAGGTTTCCTTTGTGCCATTTGGGCTCGGAATGCCGGCTAAGACCCGAACCTCGAAAATTGCTGGCATGCCTGCAGTCGTGTACTCCGCTGAATATCTCAAATGAAATTATTCTCGGGAAAACCCGCTAAACAATGGGGTGTATAATATTAATTAGCACATTGCCTATAGAAAAAGGTAATTACGTTTCTAAGGGCCTCGCAAGTAAACGATTTTTATACGAGTATGTACTTCCTACACAAAGCCGCCTCTTTGTTCCCAGTATATACTTTCGTAAAATAATAAATTCAATACGCCCATTAGCCGCATTTTTAGAAGAACATTTGCTTAGTTTATAATTTACTCTTGAGAACTCTTAAAAAGTTTCTGCTTTGGCAAATCTCTGCCCGAGTTGATAAACAACGACAAAGCGACATAAACATAAAAAGCGCAAAAACACTGAGAGCTACAACAATCGCAGGACTCAGATCCCGACTGTGACTCTAACAGGATTTACTACGCGAAAATAAGCCACAGCTACACTCGCAGGACTTTCGGGGTGCTACAAATAACGCTCAGATGATTACCCAACCCGACTTAAGCTAGTTAACTGGAATTCTTCAAAGCTTAGGGCTGCTTTCAGATGGAGTTATAAATGGCCTTTTTCTCCTCTCCATGATATCACATGAGTGAAGCTCAGAAGAAGAGTAACCCTTTATATTTTACAAGAATCCCAATTTTCGGCTAGTGTTCCGCAGCCGAGAGATAAAGATTGTGACGATACACTGACGTCTTCTGGCCGTGATGGAAGCAGTCGCAGAAGTCGTCGTCGCATCAAAACGAATGGATATAGTTTAAGTGTAGGAAAAACATGCCCGAAACGGAAGAACTAATGGATGGATGTATGGCTGGCTGGTTGGCTAAAAGATGGGCCCTGACAGGGGGCAGAGTTGGCAGAACTGTCAGATGTGATGCTTCTGTTGTTGCTGCCGCTGTCGCTGTTTTATTCTATGAACTCAGAACGCGTCGCGTCATTCGCAATTTTTCTATTGTTTGCGCAGTTCGTTTTTTTCTATCTTGCCCGCCCGTCCGTCCTACAGTGTTTCGTATCTTTTTGCACGTTACGTCTGTTTGTCTGACAGCTGAGCACTGTTTATATGCCAGACAAACCTACATACAGCATCCCCCGTCCGTACAACCGTGCCAGCACTGCTGTGGTGTGTACGGTGTGTACGGTGTGTACGGTGTGTGTGTCCAGACGACTGCCTGTCGACAGAGTTCTCTCGTATTACCCTGTCAATCTTTACTTTCATGGGCCACCGTTTGTAATGCTTACGCGCTACATGTGAGAAGAAAATTGCCGGGAAAATGCTCCTACGATTGTTGTGGGTTCTCCAGGTATTGCTTTGATTTTTCAATGCAAATTCCGACCCTGCACTGGGCTATTTCGGTTGGCTCAAAAGAGAGCAATTGCCTTCACATTGATTGTGTGCTTTGCAGCATACTTTTGGGTTGATAAGCGGCATTGGAGCGGGTTCTGAGGACATCATTACGAGTATTTATTGTGTCCTGTAAGGAGAGCTGTATGGTATAAGCAACTTAAAGCCCAATAATTCGTATACTTATGGACCAACTTACCTAAAAAATACACCAAAAACAGAACAAATAGTGGAAAATAGCGAGCATTGCGAGTGGTGCTGGAAAAATGCAACGGAGCCTTTGTCCGTGTTCGCTGCTGGAGAAATGAGCAAAAATTTCCACAAAAATGGCAAGGGGACTGGAGGGGAAAGGGAAAGGGGAAAAGGGGGAGGGAAAATGAGTCGGGAGGAATGACTGCCTTGTGTGACACAAGTGACACTATTTCTGGCGGCAGCGCTGCCGGTGCCACAAGTAGAATTTCGCTAATGCTCGCCGTTGCAGGCGGCAGCTGCAACAACAACGAGCTCGGGCAACCAGCTCGCTGGGGATGCCGCGCCATGTTGCAATTATTATTTCCGGCTGGGAGCGGAAAATAAAGTTGGATATGCAATGAGCAGGAAGCAGCACACGCCAAAGCACAGGCGTGGCGTGTGAAAAAATGAGGCCTGCAAACAGGACGCCACACACCAGCCAGCCAGCGCGCTGCAGCGCACAGGAACACTCAGCCGCAGCGTTGCCCAACCTCAAATCCTGTTGGGGCTGAAAGCGTGCAAAAAGGATGGCGAAAAGGATGTAATTCGGGGAAAGGAAGTGCAGCTTGATGACGCCCCAAGTTTAGTTGGTTTCATATAGCTAATGTTTTCGGAGCAATTGCGAGCTTAACGAATTAATGCAATGGATTTTAATAGGTTCCAGGGAGTATTTATTTGTAATTTTTCATTATATTGCTAGTATAGATATATCTCAGTTATGGCTTATAAATTGAGGTCCCTGAAAAGCCGCAAATGTCGATGGCCTTTCAACAAATTAAGCTGTTATAGTTTTCAACAAAAGAACAGCGTGCATTGCGTATTTTCAGTCACACGTCCCAGTTTGTTGAAGTATTTATGAGACGGGTTATCCGATCGCGCGGATATCTGCCTTTATCTGGAGCCTTCACTGTCCCCGAGCCGTAGTCGCTCCGAATTCCAGCCCATCATCAGTGGCAGCGAAAAAATACGTACGTACAAACATACGGACGGGCATAGTTGAGGCTGCCGTTTCTCCTTTGTTTGTGTGCAGCGCATAATTTGCGAGACAAACATGCAAAAATGCCCCAGAAGTGAAAAAAGTATCCCAACCTACATCCAGGCCCCCGTGCATTTACATATAGGCATGCAGCCCCGAAAGGGGAGAACAATTCCCCCGCCAAGTTGGAGTGCAAAATGGCGGGAGCAAAGGACTTAAAGCGTCGCTGTGCGCGGAGGCGGGCTGCGGCAGGGACAGGAAACGGGTATTCCTGCAGAAGGGATGTCGGCCGAAGATTTTGAAGTTTTTGCGGTGGTCGCCGGCATCTGGGCCGCTGTTCGTTTCGCTTCGCTTCAAGACGCAAAGTTTATCTTGCGCTTAGGCGCAACGGCCGCGAGTTGCAACCAACGGCTTCATCTCAAAGGAACCCTATTTTGCCCGCAAAGAGTGTGTGCTACACTGGCAGAAACCAAAAAGGAAGCTCTGTGGGCTATCTTGCTTACTAAAACAGCGCCAACTGGCAACAAATTGGCCACAATTTATGACTATTTAAGCGTTTTGCTTTTGGAAATAGTCAAATTAACCAGTAAAGCTATTATATTAACTAATATTTCTTGCACAAGCTAGACACTTTCTATTAAAATAAATCGTTAAAAATTATAGTTTTCCCTTCAAAGCTCTCGATGTTGTTGGGAAATTTCCCTCAGTGCTGCTGGTGTGGCAGCTTCTGTGGGATTTTTTGACTTGTTTATGGCCATAAGTTGATTTCCGAAATGGAATTCTCAAAAAGGGATTTGGCTGCCGGCTCGACCGGGCCGTGCCGTGCCGGGCCGGGCCGAAACCTCATTATTGGACTTCAAAGCGAATGGCAAATCCCGCGGCCGAAAACCCGCTCAAAAATGGCCTTCGTTTATTTAAGGGAAATATCTCGCCGGCAGAAAACCGCCATTATCTCGAGGTACATACTCGTACGTCGGGAAAAATACAAAAATGAGGATAAAATGATTTCATTTTCCCTTTTGGTTTCTGGCTCACCCCATTTCATTGTCTCGAAACCGAAATGGGCAAGGATATTATTGACTAATGGCTGCAGTCGAGTGAAATTTATGGTCCTGCGAGCTTTATGGGTGTGCCTGCGTGTGTAGCACTTGCATACACACTTAATGAACATTTTTGATGGTAATTGAAAGCGACGTTGGGGCTTGCCGCCGTAGTTATGTCTGATGAATGGCCCGGCCCCGCCCCCGCCTCCGCCGCGGGATAAAATATATAATTCATACGCGGCACTGATAAGCAAATGAATTTGTCATGTCTCGGACTTGGGATCAGCATCCCCGAGATGCTGATTGGAGCGGTAAGGTAAAAAAGCGGCTAATACAAACGCAACTAGCAAGTAAATAAATAATTATTGCGATTGTTTGAGCTGTGAGCGTCGGTGCCGTGCCTGTCACCGCACCAAAATGCAAAACTTTCAATTTGCCAAGCCTAAACAATGGGCGCGAGTCGCACAGTGGTCCCAAGGCGGTACACAGCCGAAATGGTATCGTAAAATGGAAACAACTTGCAAATAAACAGAAAGCCAAATCCCTTCCAGCAACAAAGGCAGCTGAAGGAAAACAAAAGGAAAACATTTGTTTAGCACTTGAAAAATGTGCTCCACTGCATAGGGCAGCAAGGAGGCGAACGAAAAGAAATTTCTGTGGCCCCTGATCATGTGGTTCACCCCATTTCGCCAGACCGCTTTCCTTTTTATACTTGTCAACCTCTATATGAATATATTTTAGCCCTTTCTCGCTGGCAGCCTGTGGACCCAAAAAGAGCCTGCGTGTGCCTGGGGAACAGTGCTTCGAAAGTGATTTATTCGAAAGAGACTGATTTTAAAAGCGCACTAACAAGGTGTTATTTATAGGGCAGCCCCCAGTTTAGGATAATGAGTATTATTTACCCATATTCTATCGATGTTCTACGGTTTTTTTTCGACCTCTATCTATTACATTGCATTTATTTATAGGATATCTCTGGCAATGCTTTGCCAAATCATTTTAGGAGTTGCCAGAAAGCAGTGTAGGGTAACGCATATTATTTATCATTATTCTCGATTTATTTTCGACCTATATATTTTATGTTACACATATTTAAAAACTAAATTTTATGTAGGATTTCTCTAAAATTGGTTTGCCAAATCCTTTGAGGAGTTGCCACTTTAAAATAAAGCAGTGTAGGGTAATGCCNTTTTAGGAGTTGCCGTGTAGGGTAACGCATATTATTTATCAATATTCTCGATTTATTTTCGACCTATATATTTTATGTTACACATATTTAAAAACTAAATTTAATGTGGGATTTCTCTAAAATTGGTTTGCCTAGTCCTTTGAGGAGTTGCCACTTTAAAATAAAGCAGTGTAGGGCCTTGCCAAATCCTCTAAGTAGTTGCCATTTTTTAACAAATAATGCATATTATTTGTTAATGTTCTAACGTTCTGCTAGGGTTATTTTCGACCATATCTTTTTTACTGCTCATATTTAAAAACTAAATTTATTGTTGGATTTCTTTGGAAATGCTCTGCCAAATCCTTTGAGGAGTTGTCATTCTAAAATAAAGTCAAATGCCTTGATAATCCCCCAGGACCACTGTGACTGGCCCTTTTTGTTGTCGTTTTTGCGACTGTGGTCACGCCGCTGTCATCAAGCCAGCTGCTCCTTGGCCCCTCATCCTGAATTCCTGCCATTGCTCCCTTCATCAGGCAAACACTCAAAAAGGCAGCGGGCTGGCGGCGCGGCGCGGAGGGGCGTGCGGGGGATTGGAAAACTGGGAAAAACTTTGGGGAAAACCGAGGAATACAACATAATTGCAATTTGCGTAATTGTGCCCCTAAAGCTGAATGAGAAATGAGCGGCAACGAGTCGTGCTCTGAGTAACTGAGAACCGAGTCGAGTTGGGCTTGGGAATGGTATTGCTCTGCCCGCGCGGATGACAACGCGGACATGGACCCGTCCAGGACGGACGCAGTGCGGCTAAAATATGAATATCCGAATGTACTTAATAAACAAAAACACAAAAGAGTAGCCAAAGTAAACAGCATGTGGTATGCATGGAAAGGGATGCTGCCAGCCCCCCCTTCCGCACAGTGGCGTCCGCAGGATCCCGGGTGGTGGGAAGTAAGTGCATTCTCAATTAAAGCTGGGAAAATAATTAGTTACTTCTTCAATTGGCGGCATCCTCTTTCGCAGAGCCACTGCTCTGCACTCACCCCCAGCCCAGGGTTGCCGGAAAAGTTGCCGCCGGGTTTGGGGAAGTGCGACACCCATGGAAAAGTGCAGCGAAGTTTTTTGTTTCTTTGCCGGGTGGGGGAATATTTTTAATTTTAATATGCACGTTGGACGGGGTCCGGGGGCGGTTGCTCTGGCAGAGGGCGTGGCAGCATCAGCTGGAGTTTCCATGGCTTTTGTATTTGTTGATACGAGTAGCATGCATTTTCATTGTTGTGCCATGAAGCGAGGTTTTCCAAGGATTTGAATACAGGGATTGGGAGAGTAATTGAAAAGTGTACAGCATACGCGAATTAAATTTGATTTTCTAATTCAAAAGCAGTGGTATCCACGCGGGTTTTCCCACATTTTTCATATTTAATGTGACACTTAGTAACTCGTGGACAAACATTGTTTGCAACCTTTCCACCTGCCACACGAGGCAGCCTTGATACGGGGGGGAGGTCCCTCTTAGACTTCAATTTGTTGCCGCCTTCACCTTTTTCGTGTTTGTAAGCCACTTCGCTGCAAAAAGCCAACTTGAGAAGGAAAAAAGAGCAGCAGCAGCAGGGGCAGCAGCTGGCCGAAAACTCGTTGGCAAGCTTATTGTCAACTATTTAAATGCTGCAATTTCGGGGCCTTTGTGCAGCCGGGAATGTGTGAGGGCCGGGCGGCGGAGCAGCCATTACACTTGTGGCCATTGTTTGCCTTTATAGCCTTTTGTTGCATAAATCGTTTACAAGAATAAAAAGAAGTAACTGCCGCTATCGCCACTCTTTCGGCTTGTGCCCATTCTCGTTATTTTGTTCTTTTTCTGGTTCCGTTGGCTGCCGTGTGTAATTTGTCATTCACACCACGTGCTCGGCTGAGAGCAGCGGCAGGAAGAACCACTGCAGTCTGCAGTTCCCCGCCCACTTTCCCGGCTTTCTCCCGGAGCCCACTTTCTTGGTAGCCAAGCATCCATCCGCCAGCACCCGAGCCACCCCATCCAGCATTTTTAATGGCAGCGAATACACGCGTAAGACGCGACCATTTCCATAATGCAGCACAAGAGCCACCAGCGTCTTCAGCTCGGATTGGTTGCACGTTGTGCTGCACAGTGGTTCTAAACCGCCTAAACTAATCCCTAGATGGGCAGAACGCTCCGAAGATTCTGTTTGCTTTCTTCCAAGAAACTTTTGTTCAAAGAACAAGCTTGCAAAGTAATAATCTAAAATCTTCTCTAAGATTTGTGTGTTCAAAATATCTACAATTTTATATAAAGCTTAACCAAGAAGCTAATGTTCAAAGCTCAAGCTTTCAAAGCATAATTCTCAGATCCTTTCTCAGATTTGCGTGTTGGAATAACCTTCAATTTTATATGGAATTAAAACAAGAAACAAATATTGAAAGCCCATGCTTTCAGAGCATATTATAAGATCCGGGCATTCTAAGATTTGTCTGTTAGGAATTCCTAAATGATATATGGAACTTAAGCAAAAAACTTTTATGTAAAGACTATGCTTTCAGAGCGTTATTCTCAGATCCTTTTTAGAACTGATGCGTCACAATTTTAGTATGAAATTAAACCCCTAGTTGCCACTGTGCTCTTGGCAAACAGCGCAAAACTTTATGCACTCGAGCTGTATTTAAATGGTGTGTGAGCATTCGGGAGCCCTCTCCTCTTGGCCCAGCATCTTAGAGCTCTTTTTTTGCTACTGCTGCCGCACTTTTGTTCTTAAAATTCTGCGTACGTGATCGAAATGTTTGGCATTGTAATACATTCCCTGCTTTCAGTGCTTATATTCCCCCTGTATCGCAGCGTTATACATTTATCTTTATATTTTATGCATTTTTCCTTGAAATATGTTCGGGAATTTATGTGAATTCTGGAAAATTAAACAGTGCATTTTGTGAATTCGATGGGGTGGAAGTGATTCCACAGGGGCTTTCATACGAGTATATTTAACAGTGATTGGCTCAGTCAAGAAATACAATTGGCTAAAATATCACGTATGCGACACCGACACACAATTCTGTAACCACTTCATTGTCTACACAAAATAAACACAAAAACGATAATATTTTGCGGCTTAAAAGTCAAAGCTCCGTTCACTTTCCACTTCATAGTCGAAAGTTTAAAGTAAACAAAAACTATGCCCAATATCACGCATACGCCGGGGTGGTGTGCCTAATTTTGCTTATTCAAATTTGTATACACTCATGTTGGGGCTGCGTTAAAGATGATTAATATGCCTAATGGGCTGCGCTTAGACAAGGGCCCCGGCATAGGCATCAGGTGGAAGATTCCTCCGTCGCCTCTGCAGCGCCAACTTGATTGCCTCCTCAAAGAGTGTTGGGCCCACAATGACCTTTTGTCTTAATTACACACAGGCACCCATAAGTCGACCCATTTCAAGGCGAGCCTCCACCGAGAGCGTCTCCCAGCAAAGAAATATTAATGAGCTGCTGCCGCCGACTTGGAGTGTTGTCCAAACAACATCGAGAACACCACAGAAAGCAGCAGCAGAGGCAGCAGCCCAAAGAAACACAGGCATTTTGTCTACTCATAGATTTTTGATTCAAATTTAATTACTTAAAGGAAATTATACCTAAATTGGCTTTCGGCTTTAGCTCACGCAAGTGGAAAATATTTTCAGATACGAATTTCTGTGCCAGAGCCAGAGCCTGAGCCTGAGAGGGAAATGAATTCGAGTGGCAGTGGAGGAGGGTCGATTGTTTTTGGGTGCCCTTTTTTGTGCGTTTAATGCTATTAAAAGGGCTTTCAGGAGAGTATTTTTGGGTTACTCTAGAATCAATTAATCTATTAAAATGTATTTATTTAATGGCACAAAATGGTTGTGGCTCCCCAGCCGGCCATTCGGGGTGGAAATGAAAATCTTTGAGAGATTAAAATTTGGCAAACTTTTTCCCTTTGAGAAACTTGAGCTACAGTTGTAAATCTATTCTGCTTAGGGCCAAATTTCTTTAAAGTACGAGTATCATCATCGCAAGTTTTGAGAAATATAGACAGGATTATCGGGGCGAAGCCACTTTACCGAAACACAAATCAAAGGCGAGATTTCAATCAGGGGAAAAGTGTCAAGCAAACAGAAAATTTGCCAAATTATAATTGTGCCAAGAAAACGGCAAACAGAACAGTACAGAACACCAAAGCAGATATATTGTGGCATATGGGCGAGTAAATCATGGTTCAAGGCTGGATTTAATGCATTTGCGGTCGGGGATGGCTTAGCACAAGGGCGAGAACCACTTGCGCCTGCCAGAACTGAAATAAAAATGCTATGTTTTGTACACAACAAATGCACGAGCATGGGTCGCATGTACATATACTCATACTACGAGTATATATAAAACAGACCACAGCCAGCATTTAATATAAAAATAAATAAAAACGGAAAAACGGAACTAGGTTGCCCCCGGCTTAGGACTGGTCGAGAGTTACATCAGAAAAAAGAGCTTTGCCTGACCTTGACTTATAAACACTTTTATAACAATTATTTTGCATTTTTTCTCGCCGCTGCTTATAATTCCATCTCGCAGCTATAGAACAGAAATCATTAAATATAAGAAGAGGAAAAAAACGTAATAATAAAGAAGCGAAACCCACTCGACTTGATGCAAATAAGCGAGGCAGCGGCAGAACGTTTTGAATGATGCTTATGAAGCTGAGCCAGCTGAGTGGGTCAGTTGTGTGGCAGGCACATGCAACCACAGTGATCTGCGGCTAACCGAAACCCTTGCAAATACAGGAATCCCCACTAATACCCAAGGCAACAATTAGGTTAAATCCTCTGTCGTGCTTGATTACTCGCCAAATAGGAACGAGTGAAGATTTTCAACTGTTAAAGCTCGCGTTTGAAGCTTCCGCCCACGGCGAGTGTGTGCTGTAGAACCCCTTATAATTGCACACAATCAGGTGACTCTCGGCTAGTTAAAGATTTACTCATGTGGGTAGGGCCCTCCATACCGAATCCACCGCCCGTAGCCCCCAACCATGGCATTCCCATGCCCCTCGAAACCGCCCCTCAAGGCGGCATTCACGATAACTATGCATGAGCTCTATGAAAGTCAAATAATAATGATTGGAGCGAACCACAAAAACCGACTGCGCCACAAGATCAATAATTAAAATCGCTGCAAGGTGCTTCTCTTGATTACACAAAAGATATAAAAAAAACATTTTTTTTCGACTCGGATTGGGAGGGAGAATGAAAAAATGAAAATCTACACCCGAAAGCCAGCAGCAAATAGCAGCAATTTAACAAAGATGAGTTGTACACAAAAAGTATTGTATAAAAAACAGCCAGAAGACATATCGGCAAAAGCCGAACTGTGGTGGGTACAGAACGATAAACAACAACAAATCGTAGCTATAGCGTCATAGTTGAAGCAACAACAACGACAACACAAAAGCTAAAACCGCAAACAACACAAAAAACAAAAAAAAATGACATCGTTGGATGCGCCTCAAGGTCAGGCAAGCATTTTATCGGATTGAATTCACGGCGTTGAAAATACGATAAAGATAAATAGTAATAAAACAAAAAAAATAATCAAAATAATAACGCCGAGCAATTAAGTTTCTTTTGGAAACCATTAGCCAAGAACTTGGGGGCTTTTCAGATATCGGGAAAATTGATTAGCACTTAAAATGAATTACAAAATTTATTATATGAATTTTCTCAAATTTCAAGACATCTACTAGGCTTCAAAGTTCCCTGGCAAATTGAATAATTGCTTTAATTGAAGTTAATTGGTTGCATCTAAGCAAATATGTAATTTTCCACTATTGCACATACGCCTCCGTTTGCTTAAATGCATCAACTAGATATCTCGGCTTGTTTTTGTGTTAAAAAAAACACAAAGAAACAATAAATATGTGTACACTGTACAGCTCTCAAGTTGTCGTCAAAATAGCCCGGGGGCACTACAAATAGAGCTTTTAAGTCGAATTCCTTGCAAAGAGATGGATAATTGCTTCGTTTTATGGCACCGACATGTGTAAGCCAAAGGGCTTACAAAGTTGCTGGGTGGTTTCGGGCTTTATGGTCCCACATCTTGTACTAGAAGTTATAACTCCTTAATCCGTTGTTGTTCTGCTCTCTGGCGGTTGGTTGGACGGTTGGCTGGTCGGATGGTTAGCCGGTTGGTCGGTTGTTTTGTTTATCTGCCAAGTTGGGGCAAGAGTAAAAATAGGCAAGCCCAAGCTGAAAGCCAACCGAACGAGGGTGACAAAAAGTGTGACAGCATCTGACAGAGCTCAAAACTATTATATATTTTGTGGGGCCAAGCCCCGGGCCCCCGTTCTCGTATCTCGAATCTCTCGCATTGAAGATATTGCAAAAATTTTCGCACAAGCTCCATTGACACAAGCTGGATAAGCTGACAAAGGTGCTAAAAAATGTGAGAAGATTGAGCGCTTGAGTGACTCACCTGCCTGCCTGCCTGGCTGCCTGCCTGCTCGCCTGACTGACTGACAGTTCATCAAATGATGGACGCTTGAGTTGTGCAGCCGAGTTGCTAAGTACCGAAACTGGAATTAACTGATGCCATATTTAGTGACAATTAGCGCGACAACAGAACGGCAACAAGGCTAAACATTTTAAACTGAAGGCAGAAGTGCCGAAAACGAAAATCTGTAATGCGACACAGTTTGTGGATCTGTGAAATGCGAAACCCGGCGAAAAGTTGATCCACTCACCGGGGCTGACAACTTCAGCCGGGGCAGGTGTCATGACACGTGGCAGTCAGAAATGCAAATTTTAATGCGGATTCCGCTGAATGGATGGGTTAAAATGTCAAACTAAGGCAAACTGTTTGCGCCCAGTGAAATGTTGCTTTGTGAAAATATTCAAGCGGTCGCATTAGAACACCCAAACAGATGGTTTCAACTTTAACGTCGTAAAATATTTAAGCCTGCAAAAAGGCCATAAAATAGCGCTGTAAAATCAAGGTGCATAAAGCGCGCATATTAGGCTAAGCTCGATTGAGTTGGGCTTTGGTATGTGTTAAAAATTGATTATCCATGCAGTAACTCAAAGTCGCGGGAAAGGGTATGCATGGCTTGTTAAACCCGGACCTATAACATAACAAGGGTATATTGAATTCGTCGGAATGTATGTAACATGGAGAAGGAAGCTTTTCCGATCCTGTTCAGCATTAACAGTCGAGTCGATCTGGCCATGTCCGTTTGTCCGTCCGTCTGTCCATCCGTCCGTATGTCCGTCCGCCCGTCCGTCTGTCCGTCTGTCCGTATAATCACCTAGATTTTAGAGACCATAATAGATAGAGTAAAACGAATCGCATAATCAGAATGTAGTGATACCTCAGCACAAGTTGCTTTTAAAAACTGACAATTAATTGAGACAATTAGTACGATAAATGATAGATTGATCCAATCGATTGGCAGGCCATAAAAAAATATGTAATAATCTGCAAGTTGCCAGTGAAACCAGCCTGTGTGTGGCTGGCCCAATGATTTATTAGGCAAACACTTAGTATTCTGGTGCTGGCAGGGCCAACGAACAGAAAAAATCTGTACCACGTCCATCTCCAACGACAACTGACAAGCCCCGCACGCTCGAACAAGCCGGGTTTGGGGTCTAAACGGGTGACATTGAAACATTTAACGCGTTTATATTTAAAATGTATGACTACGCATATGGTGTCTGGCTAAGTACATAAATGTACAAGTACGAGTGTGTATGGTCACAGAGCGAGTGGCTGAAAGCGATTGCGAGTGCTGGTCTTGAAATTTGTGCTTCTGCTTTTGGCTTACAGCACTCACACACCCAGTGCATACATAATTAATTTATAAATTGTTAAGACAACGAACGATACGACACTTGGCCGTACATTTCTTTTGATGCCTTATCAACGCGCTGCGGGGTGCGGGCTGCACTGGCAGAAATCGGTGCAACCAGAGATTACAGATACTCGTAGTGTTATCTGGGTTAAGATGGCAGAAATTAGCTGTTTTTTGCGTAACCCAGTAATTTAGGTGACGTTTTAAGTGCCCGATGGTGGTGGGGTATAGACTTTTTTCCGTGCGAAACCCAATGATTGCAGTGGGCCATGGGATGGGGTGGCTGTGGGCTGTGGGCTGTGGGCTGGGTGTGGGTTGGGTGGGCAGCCTGACAGCTAGCGTAACGCTTCGTTTGGCTCGCCTTGACAGCTGCCTACTGGCAGGGGATACCCGGCAGGGGCTGGGACGGCATTCCCATGGAATGGGCGGGCCGGCAGTACAGTCAGCCTGTCTCAATTAAGCGCAAATTGAATTAAATACTTTCACATGCGAAAACAAAGCTGGCCAAACACGCACACTTTCGGGAGGGGTGGCCGAAGACGTGTTTTTGCTATTAAAAAGAGAAATGTGAAGGGAGCGGAGGACTTGAAAGACCACGAATCTGTGTGAGATGAAATAATAGCCTGGTAGGACCGAGATACAATGATAACAAATTGAACGTGTGCCAGGGTGAATCTGTAGGATCTTATGGGATGTCATTTTTCTCTACAACCTCCCGGGGAATATACTGAAAGTTCCTGATTCTTTACTATTCCTTACGGGTATAAACAAGATGTGAAATGGTATTCTTTTGTTATGCTTTAAATATAAGCTATTGTAAGTGGGCCTCTATACTTTTTGTGTCATGTACTTAAGCCTTCAAAGTGATCTCAAATTATAATTATTGATTTAAAATTGCTGGAATTTTGCCAAAGCTCTTGCAAGGCAGGCAGCGCCTCTAAGAGGCTTAAAATCAGGACACAAGAGGAAGCATAAAACACTCGTTAAGGCAGTTGACATGCCTTTATTTCCCAATCGAGTTGAAATTGGTTTAATTATATGGATACCTAATGCCCCAGGTTCGCTCTCGGCCCCACTGTGCTAAGCCCTCTGACTGCCGCCGTAAATCCGCAGAGCCGCCGAGACTATTACGTGGTTAAACGCACCATGTCCACATAGGTCTCAGATGGCAGATCCTGCCGGCCAGTTATTCGCCCAGGCACACACAATCAGTTGACCCGCTCGCAGGGGACGCAGGGAACGCAGGGGAGGATGGCTGTAGTTTAGTTGGTCTGGGGCCGTGGGACGGCCGCTCCAGATACACGGACATAGATACAAATTCAATCTTTTACTGCCTGTGCTTTTTCAATGGCACATCGTTTCACTTTTGTTCCTACAATTTTGCACTTGCCTTGCCAACTCCACGGTGTCCTTTTGCCTCTTTTTCTCAGTTGCCGTGCTGTTTTGTTTTGTCCAGCTAAGCTTGCTCTGGGTTTTGTTTTTGGTGTGGCACACGTTTAGCAACAGTCTTCCCAGTCTTCCTGGCTCTTCATAGTCTCTGCTCCTTGCAAAAAGGACCTTTGAAAATTGCCAATATCGCAGGGATGCGTTTCCTCTGCTTGTCACTTTTCTTTTAAACGCAATTGCTTCAAATTTGGTTTCACATTCATGCGCCACAAACTATTGAATGAGTCACAGTAACTTCTTTAAATTCTCCCACCGCCTGGCAAAGCTTAGTTTGGGCTTGCAGCTATTTCTCGCGGTGTACTAAGCCTGGCAGATTTTTCTGCGTTGATTTGTCTTGGATTTCCCTCTGTCCGTGTGTGTTGGTTCAGCCTTTAATTCATTAGACCACAATCGTATTAAGTCTGTAGTTGTGGGGTGTGGGGTGTGGGAGAGCTCTGGGCCTGCAATTCCATTTCATTTCATTCCAGTTGAGCTCAGTTCAGTTTCAGGTTTTTTCCCTTCGCTCCTTGCGCCCGTGACACTTTTTTCCCAGGGCATCGCTTACAATATCCGCACGCACACACTGCCGGGTGACTGCGGGACATGACAGCTTTTGGCTGTCATGTTTAGTCCGCGCGTTGTGTTGTGATTTCCGTTTCCGCTCGCTGGCAATCCGGCAAATGCATGCGGTTGTCTCTTTCACGCTTTTTACGCACCGCACGCTACGTGTCGCCGCCAATAAAAAGTACAAACAAAAAACAGACAGCACACAAGCCGAACAACCAAAGGCAAAAAAGCGAAATATAAACGGAATTACAAGTTATCCCCCCACAAACTCACATTCAGCCAGCCAGCCAGGGATGTGCTCGTAATCGCACGCACCGCCAGACCCAGCGAGGCTATAAAAGTCAATAACGTCGTTAGCAAAAAATAAAAATCAAATTGAAAATATAGTAAGACAGCCGAGAGGCAGCGAAAATAAAATAAAACTTCAGGCATCGCCTCGCTAATAAATTCGTCAGCGGAATAATTTTGGGGCGCAAAACAAAAACAAGGAATTTTCCAGCAGCTCCAAAGATTGTTGCGGCCCAGCTGCTACCTAGCAGTTGGATTTCAGAAATGCAGAAATTTGCATTGGCAAGTGTAGCTTTTCAATATCCAACTGACACTTTCGCTAGCCACTCGAGTTTGTACGGCACACGGGTTTAATTAAACTCAAAGTGCTTGCGACGCAACTCGGGTTGGTCGTGCCTACGAGTATAATCCTGCTTGCGGAATACCCTATAATCCTGCTTGAATTTTGAGCTTGCTTATTGGTAAATATTAATAGCAACTCCCCATTTGTCTTGCCAAGGCTCGCAAAGTTTCCGGTAGCATCATTCCCTTCGACAAAGTTGTGCATACCCCTGCGGATAACCTCTTGGTTATTGGGTATTAAAAATGTAGACTCTCTAAGCGGATTTCAACATGCCTCAACCGCTCGAATGGGATTGGTATTGCCGTTGCCTTGCATGTGGCTCAAAGTGGATGCGAGATGCCTCGGTGCGTGTGTGTGGGGACGGCGACGACTTTGTCGACGCCATTGCTGCCTGTTACAGGAAATCAAAGCTTATCAGCGACTACAAGGACGACTGTCGTTGCGCTGATTTCGTTTGCGCTGCGTCCTACATCTCGGCCGGGAATCGTCCTCCCACGCCCACGCCACCGGCCCCACCTCGAGTATCCGCACTCACAGGGCTCTTTAGGCCTCGCAGAGCTATTTCAATTCTACTCGAACTGCCACCCGGATTGGTGGATTGCTGGATTCCCTCCCATTAAATTACATGACGATGGCATTTCGAGCATTTGCTTTCTTTTTTTTCGGAGGAGATGCACACTCACAGGCGGCCCTCGTGCGGTAATCGCAATGTGTGTGGAAATTGATGTCAACAGGTTAATAAGATCTATATTTATGGCGCATTTATATACGTATGCCACTGCCACTGCCTGGCTGTGTGTGTTCCCCGCCACAGCGTGTGTGTACCGAGCAGATAAAAGATTATACAGCTCCGCTCGAAGGACCCTGAATGTATAATATATAATGCGCCATATGAGCTAAGTGGGCGGTTAATTAAGGAATGTTTTAAAAGCGTGGGTGGCAATTCCTTAGAAATCGGTGTACGTTTCAATTCGTAAGATCCATCTGCTGGGGGGAGGTCTCCTCATATCTTTTGGGGCATGCGACTAAGTGGCTTAAAGCGAATTACAGGAATTATTTCAGAAACGTTGATGGCATACAATTGTAATGTTTTATTTCACAGCTTTCTTTCTGTATTTAATTTAATGAACTGCACCTTGAAAATTAAAATGTAATTTGATTTCATATGGCAGTTTAATGACGGCTGCGTTTATTGTTTTGCATAATGAGTCAAATTATGCAGGCAAACTTAAGCTCTTTCGGCAAACAAACGATTAAATCATGTTCACATCAGTCAGAGCTTTAACTCGAACACTGGTTTATGGGTTTTACAATGTAATCCTTAAAGGAGATTTTGAAGCGCATTATAGCGAGCCACATCATAAAAAACATTTTTAATTACATCCCCAATCGACATCGCTGGCACAATCCCCCGGCTTCCTTCCTTTATTGCCGCCGCTCATCGGGAAACTTTAATATTAATACTTTGTTGAAAGAGGAAGCTTCAGCCGCCGAAGCTGTAGCAGAAGCTGAAGCAGAAGCTGAAGCAGAAGCTGTAGCCGAAGCTGCAGCTGGGGACGAGCATAAGGGAGGGCAAGCTGCAAATATTGAGCAAAAATTTTTCACAGTCCATTTAATTTAATTAATTTTCATTCGTAATAAATTTTGTTTTTCTGCTGTGGCGGGCATTCTCTCAGCAAAGCAGAAAAGGCGATGACAGAAGTGCGACGACAACAAAAAGGGAAAAAATGTTAAATTTAAATATACGTACGTATAAAAGTGTGTAAGGCCCCATCCAATACCTCAGCTATGATTGACTTTTCCACTTAGAGGGCTGGCATGGAAAACCGGGCATAGAAACCCGGCTATCTATAATCAATTTACACAATTTCCTCGTCATTTCCGCGATGTCGGCTCACAGCGTTTCGTCCCGGACCAAAGCAGGCTTTTAGAGAAGTAACTTGAATTAGTCTCTACTGATTGCTTTCAGCTTTCACTCCCGCCACGTCGCCTCCATCTATCGCTGTCATTTGGGTGCCTTTGAGCCAGCTAAACAATGTACCCTGTCAGCAGGACTAGCAGGACTATCAGGACTAGCCGGAGGGGCGGGAGACGGCGGGCAGCAGTTTTTGCTAGTCGCCCTGCTCAAAATAGATTAACATCTTCACGCAGCGGCAATTAAACATGTAGCAGACACATAGATTTTCCTCAGCGCAAATGCTCAGCTCCGCTCGGGTAAAAAATATTCTGGAAAACCTCTGTCGGGGTTAAGCGAAGTGGGGATACACTTTAATAATAATCCTTTCTTGGGAACTTTTACAACGATGTTAATAAGCAATACTATACATTAGCGATGGGAACAGATTATTCCTTTTTCACCGTCGAATTCCGAACACTTAATATGTCGTTTCCCTTTTGTTCGAGACATTCACAGCTTTTTGTTTTTGGGAGCACTGGGAGCTAAAAGAGCTATGGAGTGCCCACCGCTGCTATACATCTTGAGGGTTAAGGTTTGGAGAGATATCTGACTGAAGCTACCCCATCGAAAGAGTATTGCAGCACTGACCCCGCATATTGATACACAGACGACGACGTAAAGTCGACTTTAAGGACAAGAGATCTCCACCCCGGACGGATGTTGGTGGAAGCCAGCGAAGGCACAAAAAGGCATAAGAAGGCACTTTTTCAGTTCTTGTAGTTGCTGGATTTTCCTTCTGGATTTTATTTTTTTTACTGCTGTCGTACTACGTTCGGTTTAGTTGTGTTTTGTGGGCGGCGCACATGACTGGAAATTATTTAAGCAGCTGTCAGCTTTGCACCGTCGCGCTTTTCCCAACCCAAAATGAGGAATCGGGGGATATCCTATGTTGAATATATGTGTATGCGGCACACACACTCAGACAAAGACATGGAGGGGCGCAGAGGGCACGGGGTTAGCAAAAGACAGTCACAAATTGGCAGGCTGCCTTCGCAGTTTGCTCCGTTGACTTTTTAAGCGCCAAGTGCGCACCCTGAACGCATGAAGATAAAAAGTACGAAAATAATCTTTCCCCTTCAAGTCGGTCCCTGTCTGGGGGGGAGGTGGGGTGGGGTGTCTGGGAAGGACTTAACTACCCGTATGTCTGCATAAAAGCGAAGTTTAGGGATAAGAAATGGAGGGGGCCAGGACGATTTTCTGCGTTTGCTTCTGCCAAGTTCAAGTTGCACAACTAACCCCCAAAAAACTAGAGGTTGGAATTCAATCAGCCAAGAGTTCGAAGGGTTAATTGAAAGTTGGCTGTTGGACGAGTACTTACGCAACTTTAATTGAAATTCGCAGTACCTAAGCATCTTAACTTCGACTTGGTGGTCCAAAAAGCTTCAAATTTAAGAGGGGTGCAGGAAAATAATCTAAGGGGTATGGTAAAGAGTTTATCAAAAAAGTTAAGCATTACTTTTTATCGTTTTTAAAGGTTGAAACAGCCAAAAACACACCAAAAATGCCTCGCCTTTTTATTAAAATGACCCTAAATAAGTAATGGCAATAAATACCCAATGTTTATGTATATCATTTCATCACCTGTTCAATTCCATTACCGCACATACCCGCACATCCGAAATTGAAATGTTGTATCTCCCATCTACCCAAGATAAACACCCGAAAACTATTTTTTCGCCCGCTTTTAAGCCAAAGAACATTTAATCAAATAAAAGCTTCTCCACGCCCGCCCCGGCAAGTTCGACTTAAGGACTTACCATATGCATATTGCCAACACACCACATCCTGGATAGGAGAGCGCGAAGGGCGCCCCAAAAAAATGTCAACCCAAAGGAGCCCCAAAAAATAGATGGGATAACTTGGATGCAGTGCGGTTAAAGTCAAAGTTGCTCTCGAGCTCCCACTGTTGCTTTTGGTGCGGCTGCGGCTGCTGCTCCCGCTACGGATGCTGTTTGTTTTTGGGGCGTTTGCGAATTTATTTATTGGCGCAGACTGGCGTCGTTTTTGCCCCTCCAGGCATCCAGTGTTGCTTTGCCGGCAGCCGTTGGGCAACATTTTAGTGCCGGCTTTATTTACCTGCAGCGCTTCCGTAGCGACTGCCAGAGTAATGGGTTAAATAAAAAGCTAACTGCTACCTGCTAACTGCTGCGCTGTGCTCTGCTGTGCTGTGCTGTACTCTGCTGTGCCATGTTGTGCTGTGCAGGTGGCACGGGACACTCGCAGAGACAATGTTTTAACCATGGCTTTAAATGCTTAATTGTAAAATAGTTTTGCCACTAAGCGATCCAGCCAGGAGCCGGCTCTGTTCGGATCCACTGGCTCCTGTAGTTTATCCTCTTCCCGCCAGCCATTGTATACCCGAGCTAATAGGGTTTTAATGCTATTTGTAGACCTCTCAGGGGTAGAAGATGGTCTCTTTTTATCGATAGTTACTCCAATGGCTTGGCGGCCATGGCTTTGTCCTTATAAATTAATTTTAAGGTCCTGCGTCCCGGGGATTTTCAATGTTGCTGATTCGATGATTTTGTTTGCACAATCAAGAACTGATCAAAATCAATTAAGGCGCTTCTTCTCCCATGTTTGACAAGGGAATTAATTGAACCGTGATTGCAAAACCTCAATGTATTTCATATTTCCCGGGAATAAACTCTTAAACGCTCAGTTTCATTAGGAATCCTATTATTGAACCGCAATTGTAATTAATATAACACCTTGTGTTTCATTATTCGAGCCCGGCGCCCAGACGCTTTTCCGAGAATTTCTGGAACCGCAAAGGAAGTAACCTTCCACCTCCATTTCGCTTCCCTTTACCGTTCGTGGGGGGATACCTACTTTTTTGCGTGCCACCTCAGCAACAGACTGAGAGCTTGGTAATTAAAGCGAAATAAAGTGTGGATGGGTGGCGGCATCCGGCGGCAATCCTTTAAATGTTTGTCTAGCTGTTTGGGAGTCATCCTTATCCTTGGTCCTCGCCCCCACTAGATCCTCCCGGAAGCAACCCTTCTCCGACTGCAGAGGCCCATTCTCATGCAGATGTCGGAGTTATGGGCGTGCCCTGCATAGTTCTTGTTGTTGTTTGCTATTCATCGTCGTCGGTGGAAAGGTTTCACCGTACACTGTAAGAAATTATATACCCAGAGGTAGGGTTTCCGTCTTATGTATTTCAAAAGAGAGATTGCTTGAAAACTCTTTTTTTTAGGGTTTAATTTAAGTAAAATTTCTCTATCGCTGATCTAGCAAGTAATGTATGTAAACGCTTTCTTTTATTTTTAATAGAGTGATAAATATTTTCCAAAAGGTTCTTTGAAACGTCTTTGTTTATAGTTTAATGTTAGGTTAGGTTAGGATTGGTTAGGTAAGGTTAGGTTAGTGTCGCGACCATTGTGGTCCCTAGCGTTACCGCTTTAATGTATAGTTATTGTAAAATTGCATTCTTCCTGATTACGCAATGACCAACTCTTTATACCACCTGTTTTCAAATCTGTTCTTAATTGAAATATAATTTTTCATAGTTAATAGCTTGTTATTCTTTTATTTTCCAATACCGTCATAGTATTTAAATAGTATATTGAAAACTTTTTGTTAAAATCTAGTGTGAAATAACTTTCCAACCGATTTAGCAATGACCATCGCATTCCACGATCTAGCAACTGTTTGCGCCTTGTTCCAACGAGATTCATCCATTTGTTTATGTATTTTTTCCAGTGCACTCACAGTCGCAGTTACTTTTGTTGTTCTGGCTACAGTTGCCGTAGTTGTTGTTGCTCGTACAACGTAAAATTAATTTGCACAGCCGTTTTTCATTTCGTTTGTCGCTTCAATGTTTAATGCCTTTGTGTGTGCGGGGGGTGTGTGAGCATTCCTTGCATATTTTAGCAAGATTGCATTCATTCCAAATTCATCGCTCTTATAGCCATCCCGTCCACACCCACGCCTGCCCCCGCGTCGCACCTCGTGCTCTAGCGCCTCCATTTGGGAAAAGGAGCTACAATCACTTACTACTTTACCTGGAGGACACGAACGAGAATGGGAACGGGAATGGGAACGGGTACGGGAACTGGAGCAAGGAGCCTGGTGGAGCCGGTTCGACGAATCCGAGGGTAGATTTATATGTGCTTAGTTGCCTTTTGGAGCGTTTACCAGCGAATTTATATCATTTTTAATGCAAATTGGGACATGAAAAGAGTTAATTTCCTTTATGAACAAAGGCTGCCAACTGTGGGTCTCCTTGTGTCCCAGGGCAGAGCTAGGTAAATAGATACTTGGTCGATGTTGGCTGGATTTGATTTCAGCTAGAAAAGGGAGCTGAATTCTAAGGGAAAACGTTTAAAGGGATTTCATGCAAGCTTAATGGTCCATCAAATAAAAGACTGGAGTATTTTTTACACGGCATTTTTAATAAACATTTTCCCCTTTTCTCGTTGCAGATTTCCCACCATTGTAACGAATGATTTGTATGAATTTGAAGGCCACTTTGGAGCTGAAAGGATTAAGCAGTCGCATACTTTACGAGCCCAGTAAGTGCCGCAAACTCATTAACATCGAATGCCCATCGAGATATAGAAACGGCGATATATCATTTTACGGGGCTGCCATCAAAATAAACAACTTGACCAAAATTATACCCCTAAGCGAGCTGCAATAGCTGGCAATTTACCTCCTTTTCGTTTTCCGTATTTTCATTTTTTTCCTGCCTTTCGGGGTGGGCCGTAAATTCCAGACAGACTGGGAGGCAGCGAAAAAATTTATAGACAAACTTGTGCTATTGCAGTGGGTCGGGTTTGGATGGCAGAACTTTTGCTTGAATATAATATTCATAAATTTAATCCGAGCAAACACTTTTCGCGTATTTTGTGAGCTTTATTTTTGGTTTTTCTCCTCTTGTCCTGCCTTTTTGTTTTTATTTTGCTTTTCTTGTTTTTTTTTGTTTTTTGTTTTATGTTTTTTTGGTTTTGTTGCCGCCGCGCCTTCTGGCCGCGTTTATCACTGAGACGACGTCAAGTATTCCACTTTTGCAACATTTTCCGGGTTCGGTTTGCTTTCCCCGCCCGGCCCCCCTTCTCCCTGTCCCCACCCAGCGCCTATCTCTGTTTTCGTGGCAAAGACGGTATAAACAAAATAAATAATTCATAATGCAAATAGGCCAAAACACACAGAGACAAACCGAATGCCAAGGCAACGGGAAAATAAGGCCCGAGGCAGGACTGCAGCAACCCGGCCAGGACTCGGATTCTGACTCGGACTCCGCCGATTTTGTAGTTGTTGTCCGGGCCAACTTTGAGGCAATCTGGCCGTGTACATAGGCACTTTTCAGGCGAAAGGATTATCAAACGAATCAGGTATTCCGTCCATTGTTGGCATTGCCCAAATGAGGGATCGCTTGGGCACATAAACCAGTGAAACAATCAGCAAACAAGCAAGAAAAAATGTCAGGAGTGGGTGCAGTGCTTAGGCACTGTTCGAAAAATCTTTGAGCAGTTGGGGGTGCCCAAATAGCCCTGTTCTTAGGAAACCGTTGTTTTTTCATTCATTGTCTTATAAATTCTAGCTTTGTGTGTCAAATGTTTTTGAAAATGTATGTAACAGGACAAAGGAGGCATTTCCGAACCCCCCATTTCTGTATATTCTTGGTCAGCATCAACATTTGATCAGACCTAGCCATGTCCGTCCGTCTGTATGTATGAAGACGTCGTTCTCCTACGTCTTGAACTAGAGACAAAATTCTTTTTGTTTTAGGCGCATTTAGCATATACCTAGAATATGTCTTTCTTGTATTATAGTCCCGCACCTATCTGACTTTGAAATTTTCCAAAAACTGTATTTTATTCTGCGTATTTGTCTATATCTCCGAAATGGTTAAAGCAAGAAAGTTGAACTTTTTGCTTATATATCTAGCATTGTGGAAAGTTTTATAAAGATGGGAAGATAAATAAATAATAAAGATAAGGCCTTTGCAAGTATCAATGCTGGAAAATGTCAAGCATTTGTATGTTTTAGCCATTTGTAGATGTTGTATTGAATGCATTTTACATATCATATTGGGTTTAAATATTTAAACGCAAAAAATAAGTGATAATGAATAGGTACATGGTATCTCGTTGTCGAGAACTCTGTTCTACAGCGTTTCTACTTGCTTGTGTACCCTTTGTTGCTGTCCCAAAACAATGTCAAGTTCGATGATGCGTTTCTCACTGTGCACCCTCATTCCGGCTGAACTTATGGCCCGTGTAGCTAAGCCACGGTTAAGGGTTTTACGGCTTTAAATAGTCAACCAAGGCTAAGCTGGGCAGCAACATCAGAATCGGGATAGGGAAAAGGGCAACACCGCATATATTAAATAAAAAATGCAAAATCGTTTGGGCCGGCTCACAGGGTGACGAGGGTGATGAGGGTGACTCGGTCACGGCGTGTGCAGCTAAAATAATCAAAAAGGGGCAAGTAGGTTGAAAGTAGGTGGAAAGCCCGACCCAGAACCAGAACCAGAACAAGAAGAACCTGAGGAAGCGGCAAGCGTAATCGCCAAGCAACATACACCCGCTCGCATCGTGGTAAAAAATGCAACAAAATCGGATTAAAAAGTGCTCAGGGGTTGAGCAGCCGAGCAAAAGACCAAAGCCAAAGCCAAAGCCAAACCGAAAGCGGCAGAGGTGGAAGTAGAAGTAAAAACAAAAAGCGAAACCGCCCAGCTCCTCCCACCCACTCGGCAAAAGAGATACAAATTGCAGTAAGACGGTTTTTTATAGTTCAACGATGGATTTACGATGTTGCACGACTTTGAACTACATTTGTCGAGGCCCTGCCTGCGCACCCCAAATCCCCGCGGACTGCTTAAGTCTTCGGCGGGGGACGGGACGGGCTGCATCCGCTACGGGTGCTGAATAAAACTATCATCCAGCCCCGAGCCCGAGCCCGGCTATCTAGCTAGCTAGTTGGTTAACAGCTAACCAGTCGGGTGTGTTGCCCCGCCGGGTGCAACTGTACTCGCCTGCCCATTCGACCGTTACGGATCGTAAAAGCTGCAACTTTTTCTCGCAAACATCCTTACCTCCAACTGCCACTGCCATTGCCACTGCCACTCCCAGTGCCACCGCCGCCCAAAAAGTCCTCGATGAACTACAAGTATATACGTAGATGCAAAAAGGTTGAGGCCAGGCGGTAAGGAGGATATAATGCGGCCGTAAACTGAAATGCTCCGTCCGCTGCAAGTTGCAACAAAATTGCAGTCATGTTCTAAGCCGGTTTACGGTTGCACCCACCGGGTAAATATTCCGCTCAGGCGGCGTTCGGCGGGGTCACGGGTCAAAGGGGCAGGAGCAGGGGGCAGATAGGCGTGGTGCAAGGCTCGCAAGGAAATTACGGATTCAAATTAGCGGCACTCAATCTCAATCTGGAGAGAGTTCGGGCCGCCCACTCAACCGCCGGCTAATGCGTTTTATGATCCCCACTTTATAGCGGCCACTCAGCGAAAGCACGGCAAAAAATACTGCTTGAAGGATATTCATAGAACTTTAAGGGACTCAAGACATTTACCAACAATATTTTTCGTTGGTTTTGAGATTTAAGAAGGGGAAAAACTGAGTATTTTGGACATCCATTGTGGTTGTAATCTTTCATATGAAAATCAATAAATTTTCTTAATATTAACAATTGTAGTATCGTTCCATTGAACTCAACTAATATAGAGCAACACTCAATTATTACTATACAATTATCATATTATAAACAAATATAGTTTTCCCTTAAAATCTATGGGGAGGTCTAGTATATGGTATGTTTTTGGTCGCCTAATTTCTTCGTTATTGTTTAGAAAGTTAATGGCTAGATCGGAGGATATCCAGAGAAATTTAAGGGATTCCAGACATTTACACTTTAATTTATTTTTGAAAAGAATATGTATCCAATATCTTGGCATTTAAAAGCCATGCCTTGGTGGAGAACAAAATGAGGTTCTGGGGAAATTGCAACCAAATTTTATCGGTGTGACTCCCCCGCTTCGATCGGCACGGCCCACTTTTATGCAATTTAATCAACTTATCGCGTAAAATGCACAAATCGTTTTTCTTTTGGCTCGCCAAGTGGTGCAGCAGGGCCGCCCGCCCACCGAACCGCCCGCCTCCCGGACCCACCAAAGTAATCAATGATTTTTCAGTTTGTGCATTAAAATGCAAAGCCCTCAAACCGGGAGCCCGGCACTTACCCCCGGCGCTTGCCGAAACCCCATCCGTTTCAGCCACATTTTACTCATTGGCTCTGTTGCTTATTTAGGGCTAATTAAGTTTCATTTAATGGCTGCCATTGGGAGTCGCTGCTAAGTTCCTGGGGGTGGTGGTGGTGCTTGGTTGGGGGCTGCTGGGGCTGCTGGGGTCAGCGGGTGGTACTTTGCAGTTTAGCAGTTAGTTGTTGCTGCTGTTGATGTTGATGGCCCGCAATAAAAACAAAAAGAAAATAGAGAATTTCCGCGTGCCGCTTTTTAACTTTTTCCAGAGTTGGCAATTGAAAGTTTCTTGCGGCCGTGGGATGCCAGGGGGGGGTCTGATATATTCCCCTTATGCAATTTAGGGATTTCAGCCAAACTGTGGCAAACTTTTTTGTTTGAATGATTCCATTCGTATTTAGATAGTTTTGTTGTGCGCTCCGTTCATTTCCGGAGCTCTTATCGGTGAAGTTGCAGCTTTAAAATGCTAATTAATTTGGTTCGAGTGCATTCAATTGGCTTGCAATATTTAATCCCACCTTTTTGCACTGAAACCGCATTGGGTAGGTAGGCATTTTGTTTAATTAAACGAATTAGCCGGCCACAAGCCAACCTTGTTGTTCTCCCCGTTGGATGTCATTAGTGCCGAGCTGTGATTCCACAGAACGAGATTAACCAAAATAGCCGGCAATTTTCGATGGGCTGCGGCACAAGACTAATGACGACCTTCTGGGGTCAAATTGTACCTGTCTGTTCCATCGGCGATTATCCACAAGCATCGTCCCAGCACCGATAATGATGGCCATCAGTCGGAGTGAAGTGAAAAGTGTTTTCTGCTGGCCGGCGATCTCAGTCAGAGGTTTCCCTTCCATGGGGCCTGCATGCGACCCGATCATCAGCGATGATCTGCCATATAACTAGCCGCCTTTAATGATTTATAATTGACAGCAAACACTTTGCTCGCTCCCTGGCAGTTGTAACGCCAACAGCTGGCCGGCTGGCTGGCTGGCTGGCTTGGCTGGGTTGTCTCCATTGGAACAAAGTCGGTCTGGGGCCAATATATAGACCTCGTAAACCGGTTCGTGCGAGTAAGTCATTTCATTTCTTTCAAGTGCACACACACTGTAGGCTCCCTCACCCTTTACGGCGCGAAACCAATTCAAATCCACACTCGGACCAAACAAGTTTTCAAACAAACTGGCTCGGCCGGCCATTTGAATATTTATGAATTCTAGTGCAAAATAAACTAAAAACGGCAAAGAAAATAAATATATAACAACAAATACTTGGCCGTATCTATGGCAGTCCCAAATCGTCACTTGTAAGTCGCGTACATCTTTATTGTACAATACTATGTTTGGTTTTTGTTTGGGTTTCGCCTGTTTTGTTTGTGCTGTTCATTCACACCTCTGAGCCATGGAGGTACTTAAAAGTGCTTAGAAAAATACTTACTGGCTGTCTGGTAAATACCGCGAAACAATTAACCGAGACAAAGTACTCTGAAAACAGTTACAAGGTCAAGGCAGCAGCCACTCACCCAGCACCCGGCACCCAACACCCACCACCCCCGGCCACCCGCCGTTCAAAATCGCGATCCAAAACCACGCCAAACCACTTGGCTCGAATTCAACAGCTCACAAATGGCCAAAACAGCTGTTCCATTGCATTGGCGCGGGACGCCTGCGCATAAAATATGCAAATTTGCGAATAAAAACTGTGCGAAAATTGCTGAAACTCGAAGAAAAGACAAGCTGCCACGGCTGACTAAGTGGGAATCTGTGTTCCTAATTTGCGAAGGCATCTGCGACGCCTGCTAAAGGGCAGTTTAGTGTGTAATGAATTGCTGGCTTACGCCTAAATTGAGTCAGAAATTGAATCAGATTTTTATGAATACTCAGGAAATTCTTTGGCCAAACTAATTATGAAATCCTGCAACAGAACGATGGAAGTTCTCGATAAATATAATTCAATTAGCAAATGTCCACAATCTGTGCTAAATCAAACACTGACTGACATATCAAAATGTATTCGCTCAACGACAAACTAATTGAATCTTTGTGTCCTGCACAAAGTGAAACATTTTGGCAGTCTTGTGGCCAAGGTGAAAACGTTGTTATTTTACACTTGAATTACACATGCTTGTTGCTACATGTGTCCCCTGTCCGGCTGAAGGCAGGGACAACAGGGCGTATTAGTAATTTATATGCCTTACTTCACCCAATGTCCTGTGTTTGTTTACACACATTCTGTGTGTGTGTGTTTCGCGTGGATGTTTCCCAAGAAGGAGCTGCATATTTTGGACTCCGGTCAGCAGGACTTGGAAACGGCCAGAAACATTTCAATTTAAGCGAGCATTATTTAAATTGTTCATCTTTAATGCTGTTAATAGTCTGCAATCAAGCGGTTATTTGTAGTTCTTCTTGTTGATTTCCTAGCATGATGTTGCCACCGTCCCGTCCCGTCCCGTGCATGCTAATGCAATTTATGAGGGGCACCTGCATACAAACCGCTTGCCTCATTTCCCTAAGCTAAGGATGTCTCGGTCACCGACGACATCTTGGTTGTCCTGGGAACTGATGTTCCTTGGCCGGGTTTGGTTTGGTTTTGTCCTCGCTGCCGTACCTGGATAATTCTGCATTTATAATGCTGTCAAATGCATTCAGTGTTGTTTTTGGCGTTAACATAATTTAGTCAGACGACGTGGAAGCGCTCAGGTGTAGCAGAGATAAGTGACAAGATTTGTGACTTTAAGGCAGCTCTTTGCATTTGTTTCGTACAAGAGTGATTAAAGTATTCATATGTATAGCCGGTTCTTAAAATGAACAAGCTTATATTGAATTGAAAGCCTATATCTTAGAGACTATAATAGATAGAGAAAAAATAGTTGCTAATTCGGAATTTTTTTATATTATTTCAGCAAAAGTTTGTTTTAGAATCGGTTACCACCCCCCAAACCCCCGCAACCGGCGAAATTCTGTGGGGTCCACAATTTGAACTCTAGAGGCACTAAATTTGGATAGTACATTGGTAGAGCTAATATCTATCTGTGTTTCGAAAATTTGTTGTGCTCACAATTTGTATGATACAAATCAGGTGTGAACTCGACTTGCTTCAAAATGTATTCAGTTGATGACCCCCAAAAAGCTTTCTCCTTGGTAGACAATTCAATAGTTGTTCCCTATAGTTCTTCTGCAAATTACTAAACACTTTCCGAATTTGGCCATCAAGCTTTTGCCCAGCCATTAGGGCAGTAATTTTGTGCAAATCATTTGCTAGACACTTGAGAACATTTAATTGCATTTTCGTTGCTTGTGATCAGTAATTTGCCTGAATACAGGGGAAGTATTCGGGCAATTGTCGAGCGGGCGAGTGGGACAAACAGAAACAGAACCGGTTTCAAATACGTTTCCGACCAAACAATACAATGTCTCTCCGGACAGATAAACATGCAGATGTATAATTTTATCTCGACAAAAAAGCCAGCAAATTAGCCTCGTATTTGCCATCGCATTACTGCCTTGCCGCATCTAGAGGATTACTTTTATTACTCATCAATTATGGGGGCCATAAGCAATTTGAATTGATTCGATGTTATTGAATCTAATGTCTTACTCCGACCGAGAAAAACACAAAAAGCACTGCCGCAACCCTTTTGGCAGTACCATAAATCCGTGTGGCTATCTGCAGCAACCATGTCCCGGGCCGAAAGGGGTTAACAAAATGTCTGCGTGTAATAAACATTTATGGCTGCTAATAGTGAGTACATTGAACCGCCGGAATGAGATATAGTGACGCCGGGGCCAAGTTCAAGACACATAAATTACGTTTGATTATCAAAAACAGTTACCAAAACTACTTACAGCCATTCTCATATTCGGGGGCGCATAACTTTGAGGCCCGCAGCGCAAAAAGTTGCTGATGGGGGACGAGGCAGGGAACACAAAAGACGCCCACAAAACTATGTCAGTCAGTATCTCTTACCCTCGGCGCTCCTCCCAAGATTGGTTCGATGTCAAGTTGCCTTGTCAACGGCAAAGTTTTCACCACACACACGAACCGAATCAGCGGGGGCTGGGGGGCCTGGGCGGTAGTTAGCCGGGGCGATTTGCTCGGGCTTTTCCGTCGGGTTGGTGAAGTGTGGCGTCTGCATAATACGTATTTAGGTTTCATGCGGACGGGTATAAATTTCACTTTGTATTTCGCTCGAGCCCATATTTATTTCGTCCCCTTCCTCCCCTCTCAGAAATCCCATATCCCTGGCTTGTCCGGATTGCGGGGGGAGTGCGGGGGTGTTTTCAATTATATACACACATCCAGGCATGCATAAACAAAGTAACAACAAAGTCGACAGGTTGGAAACAGAGCGCAAAAAGCCAAATCGGAAGGGAGCCGACAGAACGGCAGAATGGCAGACAAAAGTTAACAAAACACAAAACCAATTTAACTTCTTGATTTTTGGTTCATTTTCATAAATAAGTGAAAAAGCGGCTACGGCAGACGGCGACCCCGCATGTATGTACTTACACGCGAAACAAATACTGGAGGATAGGGAAAAATCTTAACTTACCACAAGTTTTGCCTGGTATTCCAAATATTAATAATAAATTCAGTAATATAATGGTTGATTAGTTTGCCAGATGATAAGCGAGATTCATGATCAATTAGTTTACCCGTGTCAATATTTTAACCCCTAAATAGAATGATAGAAGTCAAACTGATTCAATCTGCGGCAGAAAATCAGTTATTTGAAAATTGCAAAGGCGAAAAGCGGCGTGGGAAAAATTCAAAAATCACATATTTTGCGATATGATAAACGCACGTAAACCAAAGGAATTATGTCTCTAGCTACTATCATTTCGGAGATGTTGCCACATATTTGGGTGTTTTAGGCACATTGTGAAGGCATGTTGAAATACTCGATCTGCGTACACATATAACGGACATAAAGCAAAAAGAATTATGTCCCAAGCTCTTACTATCTCCGAGAATGATCCAGAATATACTATATTTACTATAACGGAAACGCTCCCTTCTCCCTGTTTCATACCTTGCACAAAGTTATTATACCATTTTTACCTTAAGGTACATGGTTAAACATAATTTCCCATTCAACACAGTTCTCGTTTGAATGCTTTCAAATAGTTTCTGCTTTGGTTGGGAAAACCTTGAAATATTGGTTGCCCACCTTTTTTCCGAGTGCATAGAAACCCCTGGCAGCTAACCGTAATGCCTTTGCACGCTCTTACGCCTTGACACAGCACAATCCTGCTCCTATTCCGATTCGACCCCCAAATCCCATCCGAAATCCTCTCGCCCCCTTGCCCCCGTGGCCCCTCCGCCGTGGCATGTCCTTGGGTTCGTTGTTCCAAGCATCATCAGCTGCTTTTTGTGTGCTCATTACGGCAACTTGACATTAATAGGCAGCAAACAGCAACGCAAACACACCCAGAGCACAGCGCACAGCACACAGGATGCGGCATACAGATATAAATATATATTACATGTGTGTCCTCTCGCAAACACACAAATACGTGGAGTTAACAAATAAGCCCTGCTGGGCTTTCCTCCCATTGAAAATAATTAAATTTTCAATTATAATCAGCAGTAAATGTGGAAATTTCTTTGTATTTCTGAGTCTTTTTCTGACATTGTTCTTGGTGGTTTTGGGTTTCAGGTTGGCACGTTTGAAAAATCTTAAAATATTTCAAGTTCCTTATACTTTTTGACATAGAGAATGACTGATTTTAACCCTTTTAATTTACTACCTTTAACTTAACCATCTGTTGTTTCTTCTAATATTAATTTGAATTTAAGTCAACAAAGTTTTGTACAATTGTAACCCTATACGTTTTCCATATGGGTAAAGTTAATTTTCGTTTGTGTTTGCCTTCTGTTGGCATAATGTTGAAACTTTTTCCCAAACCCGATTTCCATTTGTAAACAAAAACCGTGACTGCCCTGCTCTAAATATTATTTGCATTTTGTGCGTTGTAGCCGGGGCCGAAGTTTCTGTCGATTCAACAGCAAAAACACGTTTCAGCATATTTCCCCCATAGAGTGGAAATTTAATTTTCTATTAATTATTATTCGCACTTTTGTGTCTGTGGGTGCGTACTAGTACATGGCATGCGGTGTGCATCCCGGTGTCCTTTGGTCCTTGGCTTCTGCTGAAGTGGTCAAAGTTTTATTGGCTTCTCTTCGGTTTTTGTTTAATTGCAAAATACCAGGATGCCATGGACCAACTTTAACTGGCCCGAGACCGGCTGCTGACCAACGTCATCTGCTCGGCTGCTTGACTTGAGTCGCCTGCTTATTTAAGGCAAGCAAAGTTGTTTATGGCCCAGGTTGAGTGAGGCAAAACTTTTCTTATTTACCTGTTGGATGGAGCAGACAATACTTTATGGCCTGATGATGATTATAAAGCCAGTCCCCACCGGAGGGGGAGCTAGTTGATCCAGATTGGAAGCGCGGTTAGTTGATTGTGGCAGGTGCTGCCACTAAACCACACTCCTTTTCCGGCAGCCCAAATAAAGTTCGGTGGTGCTTGTCAGTTTTGGTACGTTTCTGCGGTGGAAGGAGACTTTATACCAGGTTCTTAACAAAGAACTGGGAAGTTTTATCGACCCCATTAATTATATGAGTCCGTCTGTCCGTCCGTTCGTCCATCTGTCCGTATGAACGCATAGATTTTGAAGACTATAAAGGATACAGAAACCCCAATTGCATTTTTAGAATTTTGTGATACCAATTCAGAACAAGTTTGTTTTATAAATCGATTACCACCCCGTTCACGACCGCAAACCTCGAAACTTGGTGGCGTCCATAATTTTAGCACTAGAGATACCAAATTAGGATATTACATTGGAAGAGCCACTATCTATCTGTTCTGTAAAAATCAGTCGGTTAAATCAACTTCCGCCCGTGAAAATGGCAAAATGTGTTGCGCTTAAAATTTTAATTATAAGGGAAAAAGCATAATTTATTCAGATCCCTAATATTTATCCTAAAAATCCTGTAGAACCTTAGAGCAGGGTGTTTATGGTCGAGAAACTTGACCATAATCGTTCTTATTTGTTTTTTTTCTTGGTTTCAGTAAAAGAAAAAGTAAAGGGATGTTTTGGATGAGCTGTGCGGAAAGAGCAGCGTTTATTATGCCACAAATAAGAATTAATTGTGGTACTATCAATGATAAACTGTTTGTTTCCTCATGCATTCTGTAAATCATTGCGGACAGGGTCATTTAGCTAGTCCTCTCCAAGAACTATCCATCTGGTGCCTGAGTGATTCCCCATCGATTATGTCTAATCCCCGGAATGTCCGAAAACGGCTTATCAGTAAATATTCGGCACACACAATCCGGCGGAACAATCGAAAAGCGTTTCGTCAACGCTCATTTGATATAAGTACTCGCTCCTTGGGCAAGTTTTGGACCATGTCCGAAACTATCAATTTCGCAATATCGTTTAGCACTAATCTCCGATACAATTTGCTCTAGTCCGGCCGTTGTTATTGTTGTTTCTGGGGTTGTGGGGCATGTTAATGCCCGGACAGCTGACCCGAAAGACTATTTCAACACTTTCAATCAAGCGGGGCCAAAAAGGTTTCTCATTCATTTTCATTTTAAGACGCCAGACATCAGCTGCTGTTTCCTTACCCTTGGCAACTTTGCCACGGGCTTCATCTCTTGCCAAATTGTTCGTAGTTCTCGTGTTCGTGTTGGTTTTGTTGGCTTAAAGCTGCTTTTCAAGTGGCTTTCGGCAGGCGTTGTGGCCGGAGCGGCAGGAACGGCCTCCCCTTTTGGATTTGTGTTGTTCGGTTTGGTGGCCGTTTTGAGGATATTCGCTTATAAGTTGGAAAATTACAAATTTTTGCGTATTTGCCGTTTGCTGTTGTCTGTTGTCTGTGGGCTGCTTTGACTCGGTGTCTGCGGTGCACATGCTCGTGTCTCTTGCCACGCTGTGCTGTGGCAACCGGGAGGCCAAGAGCAAAATCAAATAAGCAACAGCCAAAACATCTTTTCAGCCATCGTCGGCGAAAGAATAAAACTGCTGGCAAGCCGAGGCAGGCCGGCAGTGGGGCCAAAGGGGCATGCAACCCAGCCATCAAAAGCCGGAAACTAAAATTTTGTGGCAGAAGTTAAGGCAACGCGCACAACTTGTCGATTGTGCGTTGCCTTGCTTGGCTTGCCACTATGTTTTCCACCACACTCGAAAAATATCTCCAGCAACTCTATTGCATATAATATGTTTCCCTGCGCCCTGTAACTTCCATCGGAATCTCATATATATTTTATTCAAATCTAATCAATTCGAATTAAGAGGATCCGCTTATTTCAAAACAATATTATCATAATGGAAATTATCATATTTCTTGTTGTGTGCTTTTCTGGAAGTCGTCTTTTTCGGTGGCACAGCATCGAAACTTTGTTTTTGACTTTTTACACAGTTTTTCTTGGGTTTGAGTTTCTTTTTCGATTTATTTTCGCCTGCGAAAATCGTGCCAACAACTGATTTGACTGAGGACTTTTACCGCACTCGCCCAGACTGTGAGCGGAGAAGGGAAATGGGCAGGGGATTGGCCGGCGGGTGGGTTGGTGTCTGCCTCGATTTGGTGGCAGCTTTCGGGACGGCGCTGGGGGGCAGGGTTTTGGCTCTTATTTAGTTCTTTGCAGCTACTTTGGCACTGAGCGAAAGAAGTGTGTCGGAACGCGACTGAAAGCGGTGTGTGTGGTGTGATGGGTCAGTGGCAATTCAATAGTGTCGGATGTCAAGTTTTGACACAAATACAATTTTCGATGCAGCTGCACTCTTTGCTGGCGGGGTTGTACATAGCTTGAAGTGGTTGCAGTACACTTGCAAGTGCCCTAGCAGCTTACATTGATTGATGTTGAAAAAATGTCAATTGTCTGGGAATATGTTTGGGAGTTTTCCGCTGTATTTATACCATGTACGAGTACCTTGAGTGTGCGCAAATGTATCTATCAGGGAGAAGGAGGTATTTCCCACCCAACAACGTAAATATATTCTTGTCCGTATGAACACCTCGTTCTCCGAGATGGTAAGAGCTAGAGACATAACTCTTTTAGTTTTAGGTGCGTTTAGTATATATGCAGAACATGCCTTTATTGAATTTTAGAGACGCCCCTTCCGCTTCTAAAATTTTCAAAGAACTATATTATCACCTGAATATTTGTCTTTGTCTCCGAAATTGTTAGAGCATAAGATATACATCTTTCTGCTTACGGTTAAAAATGTAAATATCCAGCCAAGTGGCAAGTTTTATAAAGATCGGTCATATTGACAGCCTGGTGAAAATAGGTACATGGTATCTCGTTGTCGAGAAATCTCGATTACTACGTTATTGGTTGTTCGCTATTTGTTTGGGGTTGCTTTAAGTCTTTCCGGGCTTGCTTTAGTCTCGAAAGCAGGAATAATCTTTGTAAGATTTTAGAGTAAAGTTTTCACAATTATTAGTTTTATTTAATTAGTTTTACACTCAAAACTTTTCTTTAATGTTGGCATTGGTTAAAAGGGTTACTCATTAAAATTAACTTGAAATTGACTCCCAGAAAAAGTCCTTGGCTTGTTAAATTTATGAATATCTCTTGCGGTGTGGCTGCCAATGGTGGCTGCTCTCCACTTTGTGTGCATTGGGAAGCCATCTATCCAGACACCCAGTCCGTGACGTCTTCCGAGGGGCAGCCGGTGGATGCAGAAGGGGAGCAAGTGCTTGGCACTCAACTCAACTACTTTATTTGTGCGTTTGTATCTGGTCGCGTTATTATTTAACTTGTGAATGCTCTCAATGATGTGTTTTCTCTTGCGCATTTTATGCTGATTTCGCTCCAACTCCCGGTGCCATCTATTGTGTTTGGGTTTTCACATTTTCGCCACCAGCGGCACAGAGCCACAAACAGGGGCGAACAACAGCAGGCAACATATAGTACACAGGCCAATGGGCCAGGATTGGGGAGTAACACGCGCCACAGACGGCATCTGGTCGAATGGTTGGCGTACTTTTAACTTTCGTTGGCCATTTGGCGAGCATGTTTTTCTTTTCCATTTGTTGACGGTCCGAACACAACTTTGTGCCGCAAAAGTTTGTTTATAAATCAACGATTTTCGTGTTTTTTTTTCTTTTTTTTTGAGTTTTTGTTGCTGCTGCTGCCGAGTAACTTTTCTTTGACTCTGGCCAGAATTCTTGCCTCCACTCATCCATCCGCTCCCTGGCGTATAGTTTGCATACAACGCTGCGTATGCGCAACGTCAGCGGGTCCGGCGAAATGCACTCGCTGTTTACCGGGGGGACCGGGCGACTGGCTGTACAAAATTTACATTCATTTCGGTGCAAATTATTGAGCAAACAGATTGCACCTCAGCGACTCGGCGCAGCAGGGGCCGTGGGTGGCAGGGGGGAATCTCGTTTTGGAAATTTTCGCGCATTTACAGCGACTAAGCAGCAACATCTTTTCCGGCTGAGGGTCCTTGTTAGCCACCCCCTCGGTTTCCTGGTGTATTCAACAGTTTTCTATGGTCCACTGCATTGTTTTGCAGTTTCGCCAGAAGTTCTTGTTCAAGGAGATTATGATCTCTGCTTAATGTTGTGTAGCCAGCAAAAGTGGTTTATCCTCTTAGAGTTTTTGTAAGCAAGACTACTGTACAGTGGGACGAGCGGAGGCGACATGAATGAATAGAACGACCGCATTCAGCATTGCGCAACATTTTCTTTTGGAATTAAAATCTAATTTAATCCCTCAATCCTGTCTGTATAAATAAACCATTAGTTTGCCACTTTGACTGATGGCCTGTCCCTCCGGTTTCGTGATTAAACCCCCCGTACTCCCCTCCCCTACCCACCACGCCGCAAAAAAAGCAAGCAAAAATAAAACCCTTTTCTCATTAAAAATCGACGAGCAACGAAATGTTTTGGCAAACAGAAACAGAAGCAGAGACAGTAAAACGTGTTAAAACCAAATGCTATTGGCTTTGCCCGTCCAACGAGTCTGACAACGCTGACAACTGACTGAAGATGGCCCGGAGCGGAGCAGGGTTTTGGGCTGCCGTTTGGGTCTCGGGCTTCAATACAGTTCAGTTCAAAACGACCATCCACTTCCTACTTTTCCAACTGGCCAACTGACGTATCATGATTAATTATTTGCCGAGTTGAAGTGTTTCTGAATCAACAATATCGGTGGGTTGGCATTTGAATATTCCTACCAAAGATAATCAATGGCGGGAAGCTGTTGTATATTTTATTACCTTTATACCCGTTTTTTAAAAAGAAGAGGGTATACTTAATTCCAACGAAAGTATGTAACAGGAGGAAGGAATGGTCTGTGACTCCAAGTATATGTATTCTTGATCAACAACCAAGTTGATATTTCCTTGTGCGTCTGTCCATATGAACGCCTAGATCGTGGAGATTATAATAGATAGAACAAAAAAAATATTGCACATTCTAAAAACCAAAATGTATTATGCCGTTTCCAATTAGTTCTCGACAGCTGTATATATTCTTGATCCCCAGAAACAGTCGAGTCAATATAGTCATGTCCGTTTCTTCGCATGAACGCCTAGATCGCGGCGATTATAATAGATATTCTGATTCAGGAAATACCATAAGCCCCGAAAAGTTGTGATGGGTATTTACAGACGATTCCCTAAATGTTAGCGTGTTTGGGGCCTAGACTTTAATCGTTCCTTTATGTTTATGTTTGTGTTTTTTAAAGCATTTTGAAACATGTGCTATATCGTGGAGCGGAGTCCAATAGTTTCGGGGTGGTTGTCCTTTGCGCAAAAACTTTTAGGCCATTTTATTTTTACAAACTTTCTTTTTAGACTTCATAAAGAGCGAAAACTTCATTTACATTTTGCTGGCATGCAGGCGTCGTCTGCTCCCTGCCGCCTTTCGTTTTAATTAAACATAATTTTTTTTATAGTCCCAAACAAACTTAATGTTTACATTTTTCATTCTGTCCTCCACCGTCCGTCTGCGTTGTTATTATAATTATTGCTGGGCCGCTCACTCATGTATTTATTTGTTAATTTTCTGAAATTGCTTTTTGCAACTGATTTCAGGCAAGATGCCTCATTTTGTTTTATGTCCGTGCTTGAGGAACCTTTTTTTTTCATGATGCAGATTCTGTATTTTGTTCTTGCCACGTTAAATTGTAGGCACAATTGTTGCTGACAGAAAATTAATTGCATTTAATCAGTTCGCGCCAAGTTCAGGGTGGACCGGAGGCAGCTTGAAAATCGTTAATGGGTTTTTGATTAATTGTGCCGGAGTTCGGACAATAGATGGCCTGGATGGCAACACTTTGATTTGCATTTCATAAAATTAATTAATTAAGCAGGCAGCGGCCTATGGGGTCAGGGGGCAAGGGTAATAAATACACAAGTGCTATTTTACTAAAAAACTATAATTGAAACCTATAACTGACAATCAGAGAAGATATCATCGAAATTCATTGTATTGATACCATATTTCACCGAGGGTGTTTGCTAGTCGACTGTGTTTCCCCTCCTCGCCCTGTATCCCACAAGCTATAAACATTATTTTAATTAATTTGATTAAGGCTTGCAATAAGTTTTTTGTTTTACCCATTTGCGGTAGCAAGGAAATTAAAAATGGTTTTTGTTGCAGTCCTCTGTTATTTGTTTCGTGTCAGCAAACAGGGACAATGCAAACAGCTGCGGGGATTACATTATTACAGCCCCTGCATCGGCCACACACACACTCACATATATTTATAATTACAAAAAAGTCCCGCACAAACATTGACCGATGGCAAAGTGAACAATGTGATTGACAATAAATTAAATGCTTTCTCGGCCATTTTAATTGCCTGGGCAAACGGTCTTATCAAAAATGAATGGGCTTTGCTTAATCGTAAAATATTTATCAATGCAACACAGATACAGATACGGGAACGCGACTCAATCCAAAACAGCGCATTCTGGGAGTTTTATAACATAATGTGTGTAATCAGAGCTGTTCGAAACATCTGCAGCGCTTTGAGCGCATTGCATAAAAGTCGATCGAGAACTTTTTGCCGCTGATAGCGGGAATCAAAGCCAGCGCGGGAAAACTCTCCCATTTTCCATTTACCATTTACCATTTTCAGTATTTTAATTGACGCGCATCATGTCAGCGGAACAAAAACCTGAGAACACAACACGGAAACGAGGGGGCGGCGCGTGGGAGGCCTTGGGAGGTGACGATTCGCTGACAGGGTGCTCGCTACAGTTTCGCAGTTAGCAAAATCATCGCTAGACGATGGCGTTGGCGGATGCTTGGATTTGATAGATTGGCAACAGGGAGGCGGCTCTGAAAAAAACAAGTAGAAACGCTGTAGTTGAGGTTTCCCGACAACGAAATACCGTGTCCAGCGCATTGAAATGGTTGATATGACGTCTTAAGGCATTGACACTGACAAAGGCCGTATCTTTATTATTCATAGCTCGATCTTTATAAAACTTGCCACATGACTAGATAGTTATATTTCTAACTGCAAGCAAAATCAGTTACATCTCTAGATCTTACCATCTCGGAGATCGACGTGTTTATATTTACAGACGGTCGGACAGACAGACAGACATGGCTAGATCGACTCGTCTGTTACTGCTGATCTAGAATACTTTGAAGGGTCGGCAATGCCTCCCCTTCTTTTTGTTACATACATTGGCATAAACTTAATATACCATTTATAGCTTAAGGTATATGGTATAAAAAAAAAATAAAATTGATGCCAAACAAAGGGGATTTGTGGGGGAAGTGGATGTGGATATGGATGGAGTGGAGCTCGTTCTTTCACAGTTGCCATCGCAAAATGCAGCTGACAGCATCCCGTCGACATGAAAACGACAAAAACACCAAGGAAAAAAAATTAAAATTTGCACAAATGTTTCGACTATGTCACACCCCATGCTGGCACTTATATTTACGGTGTTTAGCTAACATTTAAGGGGAATTCTACTAATTTAGCCAGATTGATGGCTCAACTTTCGAGGATATTTGACCTCGGATGGCAAATCCTAGCTTGATTGATTGTACTTTTGAATGGGTTTCATTTAGATTTATTATAAATCCAAAACAAGGCTTGAATCTGGCACAACCGCCGAAAATTTGTTTCTGCATATTTGATATTATGAATATTTTCAATAGTTCGGTAACAGCACACTCGCTGATTCCGAGTGATTATGAATAAATTAGTGCAGCGCCGGGTTTTTATTCTCGAACACAATTTACCCTGGAAAACCACAAAAGTGGGGCAATACAGAAGAAGAAAATCGCTGGGTGGATGGATGCTTGCTGACTGAGGAAATGAAAAACTCATTCATCGGCGGCGGCAGTGGCGGTGGTGGCAGAAAGGCCACCCACGCACGCAGTCACCTTCGGAAAATCGTTGACATGTGAAATTTTAATTAAAACAAAAATGAAAATAATGCAGGAGGAGCAACAAAAACAGTGGCACATCACTGCACAGCACAGCAGCAGCAGCAGCAGCAACTTTTGTATAAAGTGCAGTAACAATAACGAGAATGCCAAACGAAAATGTCAAAAATATCAACAGCATAAACACACGTCACCAAACTAGGCAAGGGAGTCGGGCGGAGGCGGTTGGTGAGAAAGGGGGGCGTGGCCGGGAGGGAGGGAGGGGCATGTGTGGCACAAAGCTTTTAAGTGCTGTCAGCACGAACGGCAACAACATGGAGCAGGGCCAAAGTTGGCAACAGCAAAATGGCTGCCTGCTAACATCTTCAGTGGCTGCAAACTGCAGCTCATTAGCACCTCGTGCGGCACACACAGCCAGATAGTTCCAACACGAACACGAACCTGGCACTTTTGGTCGCGGTTGACTTTCCTCAATGACTGCCTTCAGGCTTCACTTTCAGCCTCGGCCTCTGCCTCAGCCTCAGCCTCAGCTTCAGCCTCAGTTTTAGCTTTGGAGTCGGCTCCGGTGCTCCACTTGCCACTTGCAGGGCCCCCCCTCTGCCACTTTGGCGTTACTGCCGCAAAACTCTTTGCACATTGGTGCGGAAATTTTGTTGCAATGAAGTTTAGCGCCGAGTGCATGTTGCACTTGAGTAAAATTAATGTAATTGCTCTTTGAAATCAGGTTCGCCATTTCTCGCCCACTCCCTCTCACCCTCAGGCACGTGCCGTGTACTTGAACTCATAATTAGATTTTCCATCTGCTCGCTAATTTCTAATTTTTGCGCGCATTATTTAAAAGTCATTAAAAGGGGAAGAAAAAGAAATGAACTGCAACAGTCAGTACATTATTGCATATGCCATAAAACCATATGCATTTTTATACCCGGTTCTTAAAGTGATTTCGTACGGATGTATATAACCGGGAGAAAGAAGCTCTTCCGACCCCATAAAGTATATTATTCTATCCGTCCGTCGATCCTCATGTACGTCAAGTTTTCGAGACTTTAATAGATAGAGAAAAACCAATTGCATATTCAGAATTGTGTGATACCAGTTCAGCACAAGTTTGTTTTATAAATCGGTTATCACCCCGCACACCCACAAACCACGAAATTCTGTGGCGTCCACAATTTGAACTCTAGAGGACACAAAAGTTAGATAATACATTGGTAGAGCTAATATCTATCTGTGTTGCGAAAATCAGCCGGTTACGCCCAATTCTGTCCACGCAAATAACCAAAATGTGTGCACCCATAAGCTTCTGATCACGTATACGCATCGTAGTCCAAGTTGGCATTTAAAAATGTTCTATTTCCTATATTTCACGATTCTATAAAAATTAAATAAAAATTTAAAAAAATGTAATTGTTTTTAATTATTGTAAATAGGAAAGACAACTTAAAACCAGAATAAAATGGTTCACAATTGAGTCCCAGTTAGTAAACATAAAGTGTGAAAAGTCTGTGACAACCAACTACTTATTATTGAAACTGTCTTGTGCACTCCGCTTGTGCAGTCGTCAAAATATCCATAGTTGATCTATCTTCGTGTATAAATTCTTAACATCTCACTTGATTTTCAATGGCGGAATTAGGCCATAAAAGTTTTGAGAAAACTAACACCGCATTGCGACCACATTGGATTGGATCGGAGCGGAGCTGACCGCTCCAATTGGACCACTTAGAAGTTGGTGCTCTGTCACAAATGTCCGTAATAAAAGTTTTCGTTCTCTCGACATTTTCCTTTTGCCCGTCGCCAGTATTCCTCTTCTTTGGCTGCTGATGACCATAAACTTGTAACACTTTACCAACAATCGCCCACATACTCGCCCACCAGTTGGCTCCTGATATTTCCAAGTGATTAAGTCGTTCACAAACAGAGAGAGAGATATGATGGGGGAAAGGAGCAATATTTTTATTGATATCCACATTTTTGCAGTGTTGTACTATACTCTGTGGCTGTGTGCTTGTGCAACCAATTTGGTAGGAAAAAACAACTAAAGTGTTGAAAGTGCCCCGAAAAGGCCAAAAAGTCAACAGTCCCATGGGTAAATTTAATAGTACAACGGGGTATACGAGCTCTAAAGTGCCCCAAGCATTTGTTTTACTTCGTATCTTTTGGTTTTTTTTTGTTTTTTTTTTCCCCTCAATAAAACCAACAAAAAAAAAAGTTTGCAAGCTGGGCTTAGATGAAGTTTTTGGGTACTTTTCAAACGGGGTGGCGGGCTGCAGGCAGCAGGCAGCAGGATACAGGCTTTTGGGGTTTGTCGGGCAAACTAGTAAATCTAATTTCCAACCACACACATATTCCCCCAGCCAGGCGGCCATGTAACTGCATCCTGAGGTCCTTCGAGGACGTCTGGAGGAAGTTCGTCAGCGTTCGTCAACGGCAGGAGTTCCTCAGGTAGTTGGAGTCGTTGTAGCTGCCGTCTCTGGCATTTTTCGGGCTTACCGACTTAGCCAACTTGTAGCTGTTGGCCCAGCAAGCACTTCAGTTGCAGCAAAACACCCGCATATGCGTTTTGTGGCATGTTTTTTGGACTTTTATTTTATTTGCTGGCAAACTACTGGAAACAACAGCCAAAGCCAACGCCAACGCCAAAGCCAATCCAAAGGCAAAGGCCAACGCAAATGCAGGCGCAATCCCGAAGCCAAAGCCAAATGGCAAGTGCAGGTTGCTCTGCCATGCTCTTTACAACTTGTTTCGAGTTGTTCTGCCGCTTTTCAAATGTGGCAGCAACATGTTGGAACTCTGAAGTGGCATGAATGAATGCAGATACGCATGTGAAAAGCAACTCTATATGGGATATTCACTTTGACCCGTGGGTAGAAGGCAAAACACACAAGTACCTGAAGAGGTGCAATCACCCTTTTGGCATTATTAATGGTGTGATTTCCAACGGCATCAGTAGAGTGAGAACATTTTGGCAATCATCTAAATGTACATAGTTTACTCGAGGCAAATAAAAGGGTTAAAATGGTTATTGGAACCTGTTCCTTCAGGTCCAAATGGTATACTATGTTCGTGCAAATGTTAGTGAGAGGATGAAGGAAGCGTTTCCGAACCTATAAAGTCTATTTATTCTTGATCAGCATGAATAGCCGAGTGGATCTAGCCATGTCCGTCTGTCTGTCTGTCCGTCCGTACCTTCCCAGAGTTAATGCTTACATTTGTCATGAGTCATTGTAATTTGCAGCTAAACTATTTAAAAACTAATTAATATTCCAAATAGGTAGATGGGTATATAGTTGTCGATAAAAGACTACTTGCAAAATTCCCAATTAATCAAACGTAGGTACTTGTTTGAGGTTTTTCTAAAGGAACCCATCAGAGGGAGAACATGCTGCAAATTATTGTAGATTTGTTTATTAAGTATTAAGACTGTTTACGCTCCCCCGAATGTTTGTTGAATTTGAGATAGCTCCAAATATGTAACCACTTGTCGTGCCTTCTTCCACCCTGCCTGGCTTGTGAGCAAGTCTTTAGTTTTGTGTTCCTGGTTGTCATTGAAATGCATCTGTCGCACATTTGCCGGTTGCTTGCAATCAGAGGAACAGCCCTGCCCTGGTGCGCATATGTGGGCGGCGAAACAAAAATGCTGTCTTGCCAAGTGCAACATTTGCAGGCAAGCAGCCGTAGCAGGAGCAGGAGCAGGAGAAGGAGCAGGAGAAGGAGCAGGAGCCGAGACAGGATCTGCAATTGTAGTGGCAGTGGCAGCAGCGGAAACTAGCAAGCAAAGCGGCGGAAATGTAAAATCAATGTTGTTGCTGTCGCTGGAGCTGGGGCTGGCAGTTCCTTGGTCGGATTTCGTTTTGGATTGGGTCGACTGCTATATAGTAGTTGCTTTTCGGTTGAGTTGGGCTCTGCTCTGTTCTTCCCCGGCATTGTTGTTCGGCAACATTGCGAGTTGTTGAGGCATTGTTGTCACTGCTCACATCCCGAATCCCGACGCTGCTGCGGCTCCGTCTCCTGCAACGGCTGTGCACTTCGTAGCGATTGTTATGTCTGTTTTTTGTTGCTGCCCGGTATTATTATTATTATTGTGCATTTGCGCTTGAAGCGAATTATGAGTATGAAAAATGCATAAAAAAGTTTCTGCTTCTTTGCCCGGCGAAATGTGCAAACAAAATAAACAATCCAAAAGCAAACTCGCTTGCAATTATGTCAGATTTGCAAATACTCACATGCTTGCTTAGATCCTGCATCCCTTAGCCCTACCCTTCGCCCGAGCCGCGTATTTGTTCCTTTGGCATTTGCATATGTAAATATATTTTAAAGTAAATCTCTCGTCGTCCTCCTGCCACTCCCACTCCCACTCCCACTGCCACTCCGCTCCTAAGTCTTTTATTTTTCGGCTGAATTATTTTTTATCTGCGAGTGGGTTTCTCCTTTTTGTGTTTTGTTGCGGAATATTTGTTTAATGTGCCGCCTCTGTTATTGTTATGCTTGAGCGTTTATTTTTGCTCTTTTCGTACGAATTTCAGTGCGGGGTATTTATCGAGGATTTGGGTGTAGTACAAGGTTACTCTGGTTTGGGGAAAGTGCTGGAAGGACACAATTTGTTTGAGAGCTACCCAAGTGTGATCCTTAATGATCTCATTAATATTTTTCAGACTTGGCAGGGCTTGTTTTAGGTGTTTTTTGAGGATAAACCAATAGGTACCCTTTCCGTCGATCATCCAATCAAAGGCGAGTCTTGGCATTTGCGGCTCTCATTGTTATTGTTCATTATGCTTCGGTCCTTTGTTGTAACATGTTTTGCTTATTCGCCGCTCCCAACACTCCCGAGCTTTTTTCAACATCTGTGCATCGCTGGGCCGATTCACCATCTTTTTTATGCCTCTTTGGGGAGATTTTTACATTGAGGTGTGTTGATTTTGTTTTAATGCTAAAACAAATTCCCTTTTTTTGCCGCCCCCCGCTCCCCTTCCCCCCGTTTATTTTGCCGGCTTAATGCCACAAGCCGATTTCCGTGGTTGTTTTCGGCATTTGTTGGGGTTTTTCTTTCTGTTCTGCGAATTAATTTTAATTACAAACTTCAACTGCGGGGCTCCTGCATAATTTAACCATTTCTTCTCTCGATTCGGCAACAATCTCCGACCACAAAAAGCCTGTATTAACTCTTTAATCAGGGCGTGTTGTTGCCATAAAGCAACGTTTCCATTTCGGCTCGACTTTCTACCTGGACCCTGGCAAAAACAAACAAAACTTTTGCAACTTGTTGTTGCCTTTAGTTGGGCTTTTGTCGCCTTATCGCCGCTGCCTAAAAGTTTCGCCCAACTTTGCACCACCCGGCGTATGAGTAATTTTTTGTTTGATTATCATATTTCCAGCGTAAGAACAGGAAAGCCAACAAAAGGCCTAAACATACTTTTACCTTCCCTTCGCAAGCAATGAATGGAAAAAGGTTGACAATGCCGTTGCTCTTTTTATTCTTACCCGCTTGTTTTGCTCTTTTGCTGTTTTGTAGTCAAGTTCAAGTTTTCTGGGCAAGAGCAGGAACACAAAATATGCATAGCTATGGACATTAGTTTCAATTTGTGTGTGGCTATTAGAAAAAAGTGTGTGTTTTGTAGGTCTCTCTGGCTTACCTTGTGGAACAACATTCACCTTGTTCAACCCCAGGGCCCAGGGCCCAGCCCCAACCCCAAACCCAACACTGTGTAAGAGCTTGTCGCCTCTGGTAAGTATGCAACACTTTTACTTTTTGCCGCCAGGGCAACGGCTACGGCAACGGCAACGGCTCGGGGTCTGGTCGCTTCTTGGGGCTCTCTTTTTGTGCGGGGAGTGTGAAAACATGGAGCGAATGGGGACTGAGCCGGGCCAAAGCTGCTTAAAAACACCAAACCATAACAATGTAAAGTGTTGTGTACTGTCGAAAATATTTTACACCTTTTCTGCTGCTCCTGCGAGTTGCTGGCGTACAATCTATGGGTTGTTTGAGGGATGCGGCCCTTATCTGGGGCTGCCCGAAAAATATACCCATACGCCCGGGCAAAGCACCAAGCACCAAGCAACAAGGTAAACATTTTGCGGTAATTAAGAAAAATTACCTTGCCCTGCACAAAGCAGACAAAAAATACAAAAACAAAAACAAGGAAAAACAAGGGCAAAAAAATCGGTAAAAACAAAAAACAAAAAAGCAAAAAAGAGAAAAAGAAAACAGGAAAAGCACAACAACAAAGCCCATAAAGTAGTCCCAGCCAAAGCCGTACACACACAACAGGCCAACAGGCAAAGTTGGTCAGAACGGACAGACGGACAAGCGGACGGAGGGCCAAGACAGTTGGAGCGTCAGCTGTGGTAACCCTCGTTCAGTTTTCCTCGGTTTTCCGCCCGTCCCCCCCTGCCGTCTCCTGCTCATTTTCACCCCTGTTCCGCATCTCTGGCCGTGTGTCTCTTTCACCATTTTCTAGTGGCTGCGACTTTTTGGTGTTAACTTTAAATTAGCAGCAAAGTGGAAAGTGTTGTCGGTTGGCTTTTAAAATGTTTTGCGGTGTATTTTATTTATCATGAAGTAGATCTGGTCTGGCAATTGCCTCACCTCCGCCGGTCCCCTTCCCCCGCAGCAGCAGCAGCAGCAGCAGCACCTTCGGGACCCGACCCACCTTGTCTCGGCTGTCATTTGTCTGTCTTGGCCATGTTATAAAATAATGTGTAAATGTCCCCTGCCTTTTTTCATTTATTCCGCCACTCTTCGGTTTTTGTTTTTTGTCCCTACTTGCTTTTTTGTTTAATTTTCCTAATGTCCTGGCCGGGTCCTTTAAGGAGGTTGCCTTCCTGGGGACTATTCATCGGCTCTTTTTCTTCGGTTGCTCAGCTTACTTTTTGCTTTGTTTTGGTTTTTTTGTGGGCTCATTTACCTTGAGCGTTGGTCCTCGCTTCATCATTAATGTGTGGACTCTCTTCCTTAATTAGCGACGAAGACTGCCCAAAATATATCGAGTAATAAAGCAAAAAGTTTCAAGCGTGGCCAGAGGTGGGAACAATGTTAATTTATGCACTTGATAAATATTTTATGGAATTTCGGGAGCGAGACAAGTGCCTTGTCTCGTGGGTGAAATCGCTGGAAAACGGAAAATTTGTACTTAGATTCAAAAGTTTTTATGGCCAATTAAGCGTTTGAGGGCTTGCCAATTAATGGAAACTTTTGGTCAAGAGTTTCATCAAATTGCCGGCCAATAAAAGCTCTTTGATTTAGGCCTTTTTGGTTTGCAAAAATCCTCCGTAAGATTCCACCGAAAAGTGTTAACTTTGCAACCCAATCTTAAGTGCGAATTAACTTTGCAATATCTTCTTTCCATCCTTTGCCACTAAGTCGCAATTACCCCGAATTGCTCGCAAATTGAATTAATTACGACTTTACACATTCCACTTGAGAGCTAAATTTTTGACTCCAATGTGAATCTTTCGGTTTTCCCTGCGCCGTCTCTCGGGGAAATTTAATTAAGGCAGAGCAACTGAGCGCACCATTTACCGCTCGACTGAAAAGCGTATACGTAATTTCATTAACAATTATGACCCGCGCGTGTTAGGGTTGCCGCGCATCAAACATGCGCGCATCGTACTATACATCATAAGATTGGATTGATGCGTGTGCGGAACACTTGACATGCCACCGGGTTGACGAAGATGCATGGCTTCGAGGGCGGGAAGTCATCGTAAAAAAGATTCAAGACGCTTACCGCTCATTTTTCGGGGAGCGGCTCCAAGTGGCATGCCACGGAGGCATGCCACGCCGCTAACTGTCTGCGGCAGCTCCATGGCTGTTGTGCTAATAAAATCAAAACTGATTACCACATCATCTTCAACGAGCTGAGCAGAACCGAGCATCCCAGAACACAGAGGAGCGCGTAACGCATGGAATCGAAGCATGCATATCATATTACTCATACGCCACGTTATACAATTTACTTACAACGTCAACGAGCAGAACGTTGACAGGGCACCGGGACAGCTCACACCCGGCCCAAACGGTTCCAACCCAAGACAAGACACGACAGGACGAGGCAAGTGGAGTGGAGTTGTGTTGCGATGCGATGAGATGAGATGAGATGGGATGCTTGAAGATATGGTAGTTGTGGCCCAGATGAAGACAAATAGATGGCAACAACATTGGGGCGCACAAACAAACGACATGCACAGCGACAAAAGCTCGAAAAGCAGTTGGTGAAAACAGGTTTATATTGTAAAAACAGCTCTAAATGTTTCAAGATAGGAAAAACCATGAAACATTGGGCTTGTGTTGGTTTTCAAATCATAATAAGTTCTGTGTACTAACACCTTTCCGGGGAATCAAAACATTTTCTCAATATAGGTCTGCAAAACCAAGTGTTTAAAGGAAATATAAATACATATTCTTAATGTATGGTATATTCGTTGTAATTGTTGTTTATGAATAAAGATTAACTTGTAAACAATCATGCTTATGTAGGTTAGGATTTAGCAGAGATTTATAGATTTTCTTGTCCCTTTTAGATCATTCGACTCTTCGAATTTGCCGGGTTTACAACAATTGTTGGTACCTCAAAATTACAAGAGTAATTCTTGCAGTGATATAGGACATATGGACGTTTCTGTGCAGGATGTGCGTGCCTGGATGAGTGCGCAAAAATGGCAACGTCGAGCGTCAAACGGCAAAGAGCAAGTGGCACGGCAAAAGCCAGGAGGCAAGGGCAAAAACAATTAATTGAGTGGGTGGCATGCGACACTGGAGCGTGGCAGGGCAGAGAGTGCAGCGAAAGATAAATCGCTTTGCAATAGCGCTATAATTTAATCAAATTTGTCACTTTTGCAATTGAGCAACTCGCGACGAGCGGGTAACTGAAGTTGCTCTACCACTGCCCTACTGCTCGACACTGTTGGAATTTATGAATGGAATTTTCTGGCTGCTGGGGCCTCAGACAAAGGTGTGCGCCCCCGCAGCCCACCTGCACGGGTAACTCAATCTTGGCGTCATGGATGGCAAGTGCGTGCCCGGGCATCGCGTTCGCACTTTGTAAATTCAATTTGAAATGCGCTTGATGCGCACAAAGGCGTGTACAAGCCCACCTTATGCTCACACAGCCCGAGCGAGCACTCAGCCGGCCCCCGCGGGTCGTTGTTGTCCGTCGTCCGGCTCCAGACCTTTCTGATACCCTAGAAGTGCACAAGTGGGGGTGCTGTTTTTCGGTGGCCGATGGCCAAACAAATGCCATTGCTGGCTGCAAGCTAAGCGGTTTGTCAGCCCCGGTGTGGGGGTCAGAAACCAGGGCGAACGGGGGTCAATGTTGACGACGATAAACGTCATTCATGACGTGACCCGGGCTGTGAGGAGGGACAGGTTTGGTAACAGCGAGGCGACCCCCAACCCCTGCGGGCGATTAGGTGAATCGATTAACCGTTCTGGTAATTGAATACAAGCGCACCAGCCGCACGCACTTTTCGCTGCAGTGTGCGCAATTTGTTGTTGCCATTAGCTGTGGAATGGTCGCTAAAACGGCCAACAAATTCTCAGTTACGCGCTCACGTTCGGGCCACACATCCTGCACAAACACGAGGGCAAACACATGCACCAGATACAATCAGCTCGAGCACCTTTCCCAGCATGCACGAACCAATTTCAACAAATCCACCTCCCTTCGGCACTTGCCAAAAAGAAAGGAGATTCTAAATAAAACCAGTAGTACCGCTCGGTCGAGATTTCTCGACAGTGTTTTTCCGTTTAAGAATTTTAACCCTAAATTAAGTTAAAGGAGAAATGCTTAATATGACGTCATGCGACATTGACACTTGAAAAGATGGTGAACATATGTGTTGGGCGTATCTTCATTAGTTATTGTCCGATCTTTATAAAACTTGACACACGGCTAGATATAACAATTTTTAGCTCTAAGCTAAGAGATTTGTATCTCTTTCTGTAACAATTTCAGAGATATAGACAAGTATGCGGAAGAAAATACAGTTCTATGCAAATTACAAAGGCGAAAAGAAAACGTGGCAAACTTCTGAAATTAACTCGATCCGCGTACACATATAACGGACCTAAAGCAAAAAGAATTACACCTATAGCTCTTACCATCTCCGAGAACGACGTTTTCATACAGACAGACGGACAGACGGACGGACATGGCTAGATCGACTCGGTTGTTAATGCTTATCAAGAAAATATAAACTATTTGCGTGGGAAACGCTTCTTCTTCCCTGTTATATACATTTGCACTAACTAAATATACAATTTGTACCTTAAGTTACATGGAATAAAAATATAGATTATTCAAAGCCGCAGATTAGTTATTTATCGGTAAAGAATACTTGGTTCCTTTCAGCATCATGTGAAATACGTCCATCAAAACATCCATCAAATTTAGATTGAAATAGGTGAAACAAAGTTTCTGAAATTGCTTTCCATTTCAATATTGTGAGTGCCAATGGCAGAACTTAAAGGATTTAAATTTGTTGTTGGCAAATCAAGAGAAAAAAGGTGTTGCAAAAGTGTTTTGCTCTGTGCAGCCTGCCACTGCAATGTTAAACATTTTATCAACGCAGAAAAAGAAGGAAAGGGCGAAAAAACTCGTTCGAATTTTTAAACAAAAATCCAAAAACGTTGGCCATAAGCGAGCTGGTAACCAAACCGGGCGAGTGGCCTGCAGAAAAACGCGTCGGGACAGGAGGGCGGTCACGTTTGAGGGTTAAGTGAAAAGTGGGGGAGAACGAGTCGGGGGGTTCTGAATGTTATTTTTCAAACATCAAATGTTCTGGCAACGTTGACGTCAACACGGGGTCCAAGGCAAAAGTGACGCTACTTTCAGCTGTTTGCGCTTCCGTCCGTCCGTTCGCCCCCCTCGCCCATCGGCTCCCAATTGGCTGCATTTCCCAGGTCAGCCATCTGATGGCTTCTCCTCCTGCCCCCATGGCTCCGCCCGGCGAATAGTTGCCACTGGCGCTTCCACCTGACCCGGCCATTTATTGCAATATCAAAATGTTTCCTTTCCGCTCCTGAAAATGATTGAAAAATATTCGCTGTTTGGCTGGAGATGAAAGGGCACCCACCCACTGTTCGTCGCTTTAAAGTCTTGCCAAACAATTTTGTTTGATTTCAACGTCCTCCAGGCAAACACTAAATGGTTTTTTATTTGCTCTTTGCAGGTGATCCTACAAGGAATAATGCTCAGGCTTTCGCTGGTCCATGTAATAACGATATGTGTGCTGTTAACTAATGTTAAGTCTGGTGTGCCCATTGGTAAGTTCGCTGTGCAGTTCATCAAGTGGAAACCTCTCTGAGCAATTACCTTTCCAAGAAAACTGGGCTGTTAATTGGCTTTCACTGAATTCCTTAAATTGCAGGCAGTCCCTGCGCGTAATTTGTTTTCATAAATGCTAAACTTAAAAGCCATTTTAATTTCCCCTAGGAACCGGCGGACCATCAATTATATTGGAAGGCAAGGATGCTCTCTTAACCTGTGTGGTTTCGGAGAACTCCTCGAACAACACAGTAATATGGAAGAAGGGTGACGAGATCCTCACCGCCGGCACAGTGCGGGTGACCAAGGATCATCGGGTGCGCATCCTCCACGATGAAAGTGAGTCAACCTAATCCCTTAAAAGCTCCAAAACTAAGCCCCACCTTGCAGATCCAAAGGGTAAAAATCTGGAGACTGGCGGTGAGGTCTGGGTGCTTTTGATTAAAAATCTAAAGCCCAGTGATTCTGGGGCCTACATTTGTGAACTGAACTCGGACCCGGTGCTGCGCAGCATTCACATCCTGACAGGTGAGCTGGGGCTGTGTTTTTAAATTAATCAGAAATCGTTGGTGCAATTTCTTGGCTCTCGGATGGGGAACTCAAACTAAAGCCTGTTTAATAATGCGAAATATTTCTGCTTGGAATTAATTGAATGCACCACAGTCAAGGAGCTGCAGTCGTCGACCAGTGGCCCCGGGAATTCCACGGATCCTGCCGCCGCGGAGTCGAGTGACGTGTTCCTGCTGCCTCCCCCGCTGGATGCGCAGGACAATCGCAGCTTCTGGCGACCGAGCCAAGTGCCGCCGCTGATGACGCACGACTTCACGGAATGCTGCGAGCGGGGCAACGTCTCCGCCCAGTGCATGGGCTTCTGCAACGTGCACAACATCCTCGACGGCACCACGGGCATCGACCCGGAGGCCTGCGAGCGCGACTTCCCCAGCATTGTGCGGTGCATGGCCGACGGGCGCAATCATGTGCCCTGTTGCGTGGAGAAGCAGATTCCGGACCTGTGCCAGGACATGTGCCGCGGCGAGTACACCCCCTTCACGGACAGGTTGAAGACCCGTGTGTCCTGCGTGCAGCACACCCTCAGCGGTCTGCAGTGCATTCTGAAGGGGGTGCAGCTCATACCGAGCAGCCCCACCTTCCTCACCATCGAGAATGTCAGCGAGACGAGCGTGAGTGTGGGCTGGACAGCGCCGGAAAAGCTGGCTGATCGGGTTGTCGGCTATACTGTGAACGTCACCAAGCTGCACAGCTTCGACGAGGACGAGGTGAGCGGTGAGATTGTGCACCGCGCGGTGACAGATCCCGTGGAATCCGTCTCTCTGTACCACGTGGTAGCAAACAAAACGAGCTTAAAGTTGATCGATCTGAGTCCGCTGAGCATGTACGCGGTGATTGTGACGGCGATGAATGAGTTCGGCGAAAGCTTGCCCAGCGAGCGTTTGAGGTTCTTCACCCACACGAGCGCCTCGGCGGCGGAGTCCCGCGAGGGAGCCACCGAGAAGCAGGCGATGCCCCAGCTGCCCGATGTGCGGCAGTGCTGCGAGGACAACGGGATGACCCATCGCATGTGCCTGGACAAGATGTGCGATCCGCAGAAGACGGACCTGGCCACGCTGCCCGACTTTATGGTGTGCGCTCCGTGGTCGAACATCACCTTCACCTGCCTGGCCAACCACATTGATCATACGCCCTGTTGCCGGGCGAGGGGCATTCCCTCTGCCTGCTTTCCCCTCTGCGCCGGGAAGCTCATGTCCCTGGACTTTAGTCTGTTCAAGTAAGTGGAGGGGTGGTAAATACTATAACATATAAGGTGGTTTTAAAGAATATATTGCCCCGAAACATATTCGGACCTAATTAATTTCGGTTGCCATAATTTTATTGATGATAGGAAAGCAATCATATTTCATGGGCTTATCTAATTATAAAGAAATTAAAGCCAAGCGGAGAGAAACAGTTGAGAAAACTACCATAAATCAAAATCGATCCAATTGCAGTTTAAATTATATTTGGGGAAATTATCTTTATGGGGAATAATTATTTAAAAATGATGACCTCATTTGTTGCGACCGGAACATTTAAATGAAGGAATACAATTTGGAATTTGAGCCTAACTTTTTGTTACAATTTCAAAATAAGGTTTATTTTGATTTGACTTTAATTATTATGAATTAGCCCCAAGAAAAGCAGATACATTCCTCGCAGTTGAATTTATTGTTTCGTCATTATCATTCGCAACGATACTTACCCAAAGCTCTCATAAATATGAATCAATAATCATCAATGAGGGCCTCTTACCCCGGTTAATCACTCTTCTAGGCCTTGTCCTCATGGGTCCTTTTAGCCATCGTTCCTTTCTCCCTTCCATCCCCAACCCGTAGGCCGTTAAGCGCCTAATATCAATCCCATGCCCAATCATGCCACATCCCATCCACGCCCGCCACTCCATCCGACACCCGAGCACAATGGGAGCTCTTTCGTTTCTGCTACTTGCTAATGACTCCGCAGGATGGGTTTTTATGTCGAATGCCAATTACAAGGCTTTTCCCCCGTTTTTTTTGTCTCATCCTCGGCGCTCTCCTCCTCCTCCGGCGGCTGCCTGCAGATGCCTGCGCTTCATGTCCGAGTACAGCAGCTGTCTGTTCCAGGGATACGGCGTCCTGGCCGATCCGCCGTCCAAGCTGCGGACCGTGGCCAAGACGGACAACTTCGTGATTCTGGACTGGAACAAGCCGAAGCGCCTGGCCGACACTGTCGGCACATATCACGTCAAGTTCCGTCGCCTCGGAGTCGGCGATGACTATTTGACCGTGGAAAAGGTAGTACACTCTGGAAAATACCAAGAAAATATTTTAAATTTCAAGATTTTATAATGCTTATTTAAGTGTTTTCGGCTAACGATTTTAAGCATTATTAATTTTTTCGAGATGTTTCCTAAATTCCCGATGTAATAACCCAAATTGAATGCCAGTGCATCGCGCTACTCCTCCCTGGAATTGTTTGGCTAATTCATTAAGCTTTGCAGCGCCAGCCGCCGCTGATACTGGAGGGCCTGGAATCGGACATCTACTACGAGTTCTACGTGGTATCCGTGAACGCCTACGGCAAGAGCGAGCCCTCCCCGCGCCTGATCACCCGCACCCTGGCCGCGGAGCCCGTTCCGGTGACGGCGTCCAGATACAACATGACGACCTGCTGCCAGGCCTCCGGACTGCTGCCCCAGTGCGCCCCCCTCTGCTCGTACAACATCCGACTGTCGGACATCGAGCGACTGGGACCGGCGTGCCGGGCCCAAATGCGTAAGTAACAGCTGGATTTTGGGGCATGCCACGGCCACATCCCCATTCCGCCACATAGAAAACACTAATTAGCGGCAGGATGGCCCGATAGCCAGACTGCTAGACTGCCAGACTGCCAGACTGCCTGCCAGCCAGCCAGTGGAGAGCCATTGTCCTGTGGACTTTTGTTAATTTAATGAGCTCGTTTTGCATTTTTCGTTCCGTCTGCTGATGCAATTTCGAATATTAAGTGAGCTGCCGCCTGCTAGTTTGCTCACTGCTCCGCTCGTTCGAGCATAATGAATTTTTGTACTTATGCAAATCAATTTTTAGTTAATTAGTCGCTTACAATCGCCCCCCAGAAGTGGCAACAACAGGGATCCCTATCGCAACTGTTTGCTGTTGCTAAATATAAGGCTGCCTTCCCTAAATGGTTTCATCACTACTCCCTGTTGTCCGAGGCTTTTGTTGGCGATTTCGGGCGGCTTATGCCGTTCGAGGGGACTTGCATGTTACGATGTTTGCCATGGCTCTGTTTGGGGCAAACAAGGCGCTTGGAGTATTGATTATTTTCCCATCCGATAGCTTGGTAAATTTGGTATTCAGAATTTCGCTAGGATTTTAAAACTGCCTCCTCGAATATCTCAAGGAGCTTAGGCGAGCTTTCCGAAATTTTCAATGAATTCCCAAAGACTACTTTCTAAAATCAAATACTTTCTAAAATCACAAACATATAGAATATTTTCGAGTTATCAATATTGATTATTTTCCCATTCATCAGCATGGTAAATTTGGTATTCAGAATTTCGCTAGGATTTTAAAACTGCCTCCTGGAATATCTCAAGGATGCTAGGCAAACTTTCAATTTTAGGAGGTAGAATTCTCAAAGACTACCATCTAAAATCAAATATTTTACGAAGCAGAAACATGCAAATTATTTCCCAATTATCAAGAGTTGTTTTAAAAGCACTAGTAATTTTAGTTTATCTGCCCCTTAACCCCCGAATTTGTGTGTTATTTTTGGTATTCCTGATTGGTGCCATTAATTTAGGCAAAACCCTTAGCTTGCTAAAGAATGAGTTTAATGTTTCCCATTGTAAACACGTTTAAATTGCCAGATGGCTGCACATTTGCTGTGAATCAAAGTTCAGACCAAATCTGTGCCAGGATTTTGAAGAAGAGTCTTTCGTTTATTTTATATAAAAGCATACCCGCCGAAAATAGCCCAGTCATCCTCCATCCAGAAAATTGAATGCGCTTCAATGACGCAGAGCGTGACGTGACAGAAAGTTGGCCCAATTTGGCCGTCACCTAGTCAATGATAGGAAATCTTTTGGTTAATTTCCTGTAAATTGGCCCCGAGTTGTCGACTCACGCCAAATCCTTTAAATTATCATCTCAAATCGAGTGGCAGCAGCAGGCGCAGGGCACCCTGGCAAAATTGATGAGTTCATGTCACAAATTGGGCCATAACAGAGCACAATGAGCCGTATCTGGCGGGCAGTTTATGCAAATTTTCCCACAATATTAACCGAGTGCCCATCACTATCCCTCCCCTCTACCGGCTCCCCCTTTCACCCATTTGTATTCTAATCCGCAGCCATCCTGGCGAGATGTGCAGCCGGCGGACGTGATCACAGCCCGTGCTGCAGTCGGCGCGGCGTCATTAACGCCTGCATGCCACTCTGCCGCGGCGTCATGCCCCTTGCGCTCACCACCAAAGCGGCCACGGCAACAACGGCAGCAGCTTCGGCCTCATCGGCTGCAACACTGGGCAACGGCAATGCAGCAGCAGCAGCAGCAACATCCCCATCATCATCATCGTCATCGACGAGCAATGTGCCCGATTGTTTATCGTACGCCGGCAACATTCTGCAGTGCTTCGAGGAAGGTGAGTAGTGCAGCAGTTGCCATGGAATCCCCTGCTTTCCGTCCGCATCCCGGCCATTGTCTTTCTCTCTCATTCGAGGCAGCAGTGTTGCAGGTTGCTGGCCAAATGTGACTGACAGTGAATGGAGTATATTACAAATCAGGACTCTCAGTTATTTATTGAAATTGGGAATTTGATTTTGTAATTTGAGATACAATTGCGTTAGGATATCTCATTAGAGAATACAACGTTTCATTTTAAAGTTCAAAAGTCCGTTCGAAACTTGAGCTACTCCTCATTGGTTAATACGTCTATCAACAAGTTTAAGGATTATAATTGTGTGTATATCCAGCACTGGGAAATATTGGAGGCTTGCTCCTCAATCACTCGGCACCTCGAACAAGTTGTCACTGCGTCAGTGGCAGTCACTGCTTGGCACCCCGGCGCGTGCACCACTGGGCACATCCTGTGCTGTGCGGCAGGAGCCGTGCCGGTCGTGGGTGGGTGGAGTGTCTATCCAGCCCGGATGGGTTGCCGCTGGCCGGGCCTGCGCTGGGCTTGTGTTTGCAGCTAATTCTGTTTGTTTAATTGCGTGTCTGTGCACGTCGAGTATACGCACTGGTGCACGCCATTGTGCGCTAAATTATTTGGTCAATGCTTTCGGGCAAACGAACCACACAGCCCGGCAGACAAAACCAATATTGGCCAATTAAAGTTGCATTATAAAACAAAACAATCCCTCTCTCTCTGTGCGTGTGTGTCTCGCTTAGGTACCCAGAATATACCGGGACCACCGGAAGATGTGCATGCGACATTCGTGAACCAAAGCAGCATCAGCTTGGCCTGGTCCCAGCCCGACGTGGATGGCAGCGGGGGCAGCAGCAGCAGCAGCAGTAACAGCAGCGGCAAAGCATCACCAGGTGACATGGCAACCGGCGATGAGCTGGCAGCCGGCACTGCGATGGCTCCTGCCAACACGGATGCTGGAAAGGATGCGGCGCCCGGCGATGCCACAAGTGGAGCAACTGGAACGGAGGATATTGAATTCATCGTACAATACGGCAAAGTCAATAACATGACCATGTACGAGACAGTTGCCAAATTGGAAAATGTGAGTATATATCGGGGATGGACAATGGGGATAAGGATAGCGAATAAACGAAGGGAGTGGACGAGGGATCTGAATAAACTTTTCCCGGCCAGAACTATCCCCTTGTCCACAGTACGAGTAGGTACCTGTGAGTTGGCCGGGAAAGTTTTCCATTCCGTTGGGGGGTTTTTTTTCCTGCCGGAATCAAACGCACACACAATGGGGCACTTCATTTGCATGGGGCCTGCGGGTGGCCGCCTTATTACGATTTGCCTTTTGGGCCAAAATGCTGACATTATATATATTCGAGTGCCAATGGAATTGAAAAGAGCTTACAAATTGCCTTGTCTGGGGGCAGGACAATAACCGTTTCGACAACTTTCCGATTGGGCGGGGGGCGAGGGGAAGGAACTTAAATTGGTAGCAGAGTTAATGAAGAAGTTCGGGGACAGGAAATTGCTTCCATAACAAGCACTCATATACAAGAGATTGTGGCAGGCAGCGCACACGTGGCGTATGCTTAACATTTCAAGCTGAGCTAATTGTTTAGGGAGAGGAAAGCTTTTCAAGCGAATCTAAAACTTTTTAATGCATTCTTTAAAGTGGAACCGCAGTTGGTGTTTTCATACTTGCAGTTTCGAAACATTATAAATTAAAATCCATTAAGTTCGTATTAAATGCGGTCGGTCTCTCCTCTCACCGCCCCGAAACAGGGAAAAAAGTGAAAATGTGTGCGCTAAAACTCTGCAAACACACGGCGTATGAGTAATGTTTACTGTTAAGCCAATTATTCAATTATTTATTCAAATCCCCGACTAAGTGCATATATCGATGGCCATTGTTTATCCAGCGGATGAAATCAATTGAAACGCCGCCACTGCCATTGGCTCGAATGGAAATTTCAAGTGCCATCCCCTCAACATCGAATGCATTTCGCATATTCGGTTTAAATACACTTTTTAAACAAAAACACACCGCTACGTACCTACTATATATTTTTGGCCGGCCATCGCTAATCCAATTCGGTGTAATAATCTTTGAACCCTGTCCAAAAAGCAGCAACAAAAGTGAGGAGCCAGGTTTTAGATACCGGGCTGCGGGTAAAGTTTTGACGCCTCTGCATCTGCCGGAGCAAGGGCGATGGGCGATGGGTGATAGGAGGGCGCCGGGTTTATGGCTGCCATATGCATTGGCCACGTGCAAAACGTGACTATAAACTGGCAAAAATTGCAGCCTATCCACAAAAGAACAAAAATGTGGAATATCCAAAAAAAAATGGTAAAAAAAAGTATCCAAACCAAACAACGGGCCAAAGTTGGCTCTGGCTTTGCCATTGGCTTTTTTTCTAATTTTTTTTTTTTTGAATTTTGTTGTAGCTATTGTTGTTGCAGTTATTGGCTGTTGTTGTCACACATCAACGCGCTCTGCTGGCAGCTGGGCCTCGCTGTTGTTGCTGTTGTTGCCGTTGTTGCAGTTGCTGCTGCTCTTGCTGCAGCATCAGCCATGGCCATCGACAGAGTTATTGGCCTCGAAAAACTTGCAAATGCTAAAAAATACAGCCACAGCAACAGCAGCAGCAACAACTAAAGCCTGGCAAGAGTTTGTCGCGTGTTGATGCGCACAGAAATGTATTTAAAGTGGGGGCTGGTGTTGCTGATGCTGCTGGTGCTGCCGCTGGTGCTGTTGCTGTTGCTGTTGCAGTGGCTGTTGTTGCTGCAACCTGTCGTCGCCGACCTGGCAATGATGCACTACCAAGCAGAGAATCAATGGGAGATGTTCGCGTGATAGAACCTCTCGATTTTTAGTCGCCTTCTTTATATAATTTATAAGCCTAAGTAGGGAACTTATTAGTTTATACATCCCACCATCCTAAAAATTAATTGTTATCGTGATAGCTTCTATAATTTATTCCCAAATTTCTTGATTTGCTTTCGGATTTCTGGGAAAACCTTTGGCCTGCTTGGCTATCTGCAACTCATGGCCGTTTATTTGATTAGCCAAATGTGATTGATCATTTAGCGCGGGGAATCACCGCGGCGATTGACAGCAAAGCAGAACAACACCTTGGCGAGCGTGACAGCAACTTTCGTCACGTGGCCAGCTCTGCACCCTAAAAAACCAATCGATACGCCAGATACTGTGTGGTGTCAGCTTTAGTTCGGTTTTTTTTTCGTAAATTCTGAGCTGTTTTTTGTTGATAGTATTGTGGAAAATTCATTCGCCCTCTTGGTTGGCTTTCTTTTTGTTTTTTCTTGTTATTGTTTGCTTTGGTCAGCAGCGCACGCAGCTGTTGCGGCTCTTGTTGTTGCTGATGCTGCTGCTGCTGCTGCTGCTGCTGCTGCTAGGGCCGATGTTGCTGATGCTGCTGCTGCTGTTGCCTTTGGCTTAACTCGGGGCTGGCTTCTGCTTGGCTTAAATGCTTTTCAGTTTGCAGTTTCGGTTTTTTGCGGCACTCCGCCAGCTCGCTGCGCCCACTGGTGTCAAATGGTTTAAACCGCCGCCCCGTGCCCTCTGAATGGGTTATTGTATCGCCTATATACTCGCACATATCTATAAGGTCCTGGCTATCGCCGCAGTCCTGAACAGCCGCCTGCAATGCGTTGACTCAGTGTGACACTTTTATGGACAAACTTAATTGCTTTTGGACGTGTCAGAAATATCGTTGGCAATTGGCGATTTCAGCGATGGAGGCGCGTCGGTTGGGTTGGGGGCGGGGCGGATATGGGCGGCTGCTCCGGGACCATGGATCCATGAGGCAAACCGAAATCGGTTCATATTAAAGGTAATTTCGCCGTCAGGCTTCGGAGCGGCTCTGCCAACCCTTCCTGATTGAATCAGTGCCAATAATTTGGCAATTTCTATTCGTCGCCAATGCACGGCCGGCATTGTGTCACCAAAAAGCGGCAACAACAACAGCGCCACGAGGCCAGCCGGACCATCAAAAACAGAACCTAACAAATGCCCCGAAAAACATTATTCTCTACAGGACTCTACAGGATATTACATGGCATCAGCCGGGTGCCGGCTGCTGGGCTGCCGGGATGCGGGGCTGCCGGGATGCGGGGAGCTGAACGGAAATAAAAGGTTTTCCTCCACAGTCGCACTTTCCAAACAAATGATTCTCTGTTGACTGTGACCGAAAACGAACGTAACTTTTNCAGCCGGGTGCCGGCCGCGGGGCTGCCGGGATGCGGGGAGCTGAACGGAAATAAAAGGTTTTCCTCCACAGTCGCACTTTCCAAACAAATGATTCTCTGTTGACTGTGACCGAAAACGAACGTAACTTTTGTGATGATTTTTAGTGCCGCCGTTCTGCGTTAGTTCGCGTCGAGACTTTTATACTTATTTCTGTTTGTGTTTGGCAAACACACGACCATAAAAAACTTTTTAATATAGCCGGCAACACTGAAAAGTGCCGAAAAAATGTATAATCGGGCTGGGAGACCTCGAAGGGGCATCCCCGACCCGGAAAGGCTGACCACGCTGCCAGAAATTAGACACATTAAATATTCTGATACAGCTGCCGAGCGGGCCGAAAGGGGTTGGGTTATAGCGATTATGTGCTTTGTCACTGCAGCAGACTCCGGCCAAGACAACTGGTAAATGAGCAACAAGGGACCTAGTTTTATGGCCGGAGTGTGTCTCCCGTTAAGGGGGAGTAACTTAAGAGATACAGGGGATACACAGACGGAAATGATGGCCAAGTTAGTAGATTCTACACACGTAACATGGTGGGGAAGTACTTGATTTCTGACAGGGATATTTGTTCGGCCAATAATTGTACTAGTTACAAACTTTTAAACTTGAAATCAATGGTAGCAATCGAATAATCCACAAATTTAAGGTTTCTTCAAGAGGTACCCTTACAGTTGGATAGAAAAACCAGTCCCTGGCATTTAAATTCAGTTTTTTCTGTGTGCACGAGCTAAGTAGCCAAGGACCTCGCGCTATGCATTTTGAACAGCTATTCGCTCAAGTAGTTCCTTGGGACTCACCTCAATTTCTGGGAGGTAACCCCATTAATTATTCAGTTAGGACCAGCTCGTCATGCCAATTGTGGCACATTTAAGTTGCGGTTAATGTAATTACGTAGAGGGACTGAAAAAGCGGAGCCAAAGTGACACACAAAATGGCCCAACTAAAAGTCCTTTGGCTGCTATTAGTGTTGCCTTTTTTTGTTTTTGTCCTTTTTGCCTTTTCAGGGACTGTCGAGAGCATAATAAATCGTTTTTCCCTCTTTGCCTTGACAATCTTTTTGCGAGGGTTTGAATTTAATGCGTTTTAGATAAGTTTCTAATGGAAGGAAATTAGTATTGAGCTGGGCAATTTATTCCCCGGGCAGTGCCCACTAAATTATAGTTAGTTTATCTGAAATGGATATCGAGTCCGGACCGGCGGGTACCTGTGTCAAGCGAAGCTTCTATCTCGGGATTGCCGTCTTGATTTCGGACGCTTGCTGAGGTTAAAACGGGTCGTCCCCTTCCCTGCTCGACATCATATACTTGACACGACTTGTCACACGCAGGGCGATGCCGCCCCTCCCCTCCCCTCCCCTCACGGTAATTGAGATTTACGACTTGACCCGGGCATGGTCACACAACGAATAATACCTCTAACCATAAGCGAGATATACAATACATATTTAGAGATGCTGGCCAGGGCAACAACTGGCTCCGCGAACAGATGTCCAACATCGCTCTGACATTGACTTACATACTCAAAATGACTCGTTACGCCGGATAAGCCAGCTCGTCGAGTGTCGGTCGCGGCATCGAGTAATTTCAGCGCATTGCCAGCGCACTAAGTAGCTGAAACACGAACGAATGCCCCTCCCCACCGATGATGATGATGATGGTGATGGTGATGGTGATGCTGCTGATAAATATACATAGTAGGAAAAAATCGGCAAGACAACAAGTTAATGCAAAGAACCGAACCGACTTTGCTTTTAAAAAACAAACAGCGTGTGGCCATAAAACGAAATAAATTACTTAACGCGCCGCATTTTTTCGCACTGGCCACGCAGCCAAACAGCCAAAAATGCAATTAAAGGCCAAAAACCGCACCGCACCGCATCAGCACAGCGACTGCGACTGCGACTGCGACATCTGCAAGAGATTAAAAAACGAGACGGCCAAACAACAGCAACATCATCTGTGGCACGCCGGCAGTGGCAGTGGCAGGGACAGGGACCGGGGCAGCAACAGCGAATCAGTGTGTAAATGATTGAGTTGGGTTTTGCGACCGAGTGTAGGGTGTGAGTTAGGTTCGGGCAGTGCCGGTTCCCCCGAAAAAACCAACAAAAGGCCACATTTTACGGTTCTAGTAATTCCCCAAAACTGGCTCCCGGGAGTCTGAGATTTGGCAAAGTCAACATCCCGGTCATAACAAATTACTTATGCATGCTTATTATTACGTTGGCTTCTTTTTTGTTTGCCTTTTGATTTGGCGAAATTAGCAGAGGTTGCAAGAGTTTATTTAGAGTGTTCATCTTAGTTTAAAATATCTATTTATACCATGTACCTTAAGGTACAAATGGTATATTAACTTTGTGCAAATGTATGTAACAGCCAGAAGGAGACATCTCCGACCCCATAAAGTATATATATTCTTGATCAGCATCAACAGCCGAGTCGATNAATAAACTGCTGTTTATGGCTGGCGGAGTTCCCCTGCGGTAATTGTTTTGAGTATTCAATGAAACCCCCATCAATGTCTTTATTTAATTTGATTTAAACTTAAATGCCGCACTGGCCCCACTGAGTAGCGCACTTGGCCAGCCCCGAAGCTGTAACGCCAACAGATTACGCTAACGATTTTTAATGCGAATTTCGAGTGGGCGGCGGAGGTTGGCCGCGCAGTTAGCCGGGTGCCCCGCCGAGGGTGTCCATGGCAGAAGTCCATGCATAGACTAGTGCCCGAGATATAGCTGTCAATTTCGAGGATGGCATTTGCAACAAAATAACGCCAGCGTGGACTGTGGACGTGAGTAGGGAATGGGAATAGGAACTGGGCTGCGATGGGGAGCAGGAACTGGGTGGAGCCCTTGACGAGTTGAACGACTGCGACAATGTCATAGTCGGAATGACTCTGATGACGTCGGAATGAATGGATGCCACTGGTGCCCGGCAACTGGGAACTGGGTGCGGTGTTATTTGGACGGACTAAACACCGCAAATTGCGCTGCGTGGCAGCAATTACAAGAAGTACTAATCATGGCGACATGTCTTTCAGCGAAATCAAGCCAAACCACAGCCACGAGCAGACTTCAGCAGAAACCAGACCGGACCGACCAGACCAGACCAGCCCGGACCAGACCGGCTGCTGTCAAAGTTTTTTGTATTCATTTAAGGGCATTGGGTACTATTCATCAAAGAGGACGGATGCCAATCACAGATTGGGAGCCATTAATCAATATATTACCCTTTGCAATGAGAGTGAAACAGTTGGCTTTGAATTTTGTCCTAAAATGGTTGAAAGAGTTCCCTAATTAGTTATTCATTTTACGGTAGTTATACTGTGTGTTCCATAAGTTTGTAATTGGGAGAAGGAAGCTTTTCCGTCCCTATATCTTTTCCTACCCCAGCCGAGTTGTATGAACACGTCCTTCTCCGAGATGGTAAAAGATAGAAATGTAATTATTTTTGCTTTGGGTCCGTAGTTTGTGTACACAGATCAAATCTATTTTGAATTTTTGCCATGCCTCTTAGCGCCTTTGCAATGTGCATAAAACTGTAATTTCGCCCACATATGCGAAAATATCTCCGAGATGGTAGTTGATAGAGACACAATTAATGTTTACACGCATATACGCAATATATATTCGTATCATATTTGAATTTTTGTCGAAATGGTGAAAGTGTTGATATCTAGCCAGGTGCCAAGCTTAACAAAGATCAGACAATGAAAAATGAAAATACGGTCAACAGAAATGAGCACCGTCCTATCTAATTTATAATGAAAATAGGTACATGGTATCTCGTTAGGTTCTACACTCGTGTTTTATATATTTTTGTTCCAATTTGGGTGACTATACAACGTATAATACAAAAATTTTAGGGTATTTCAAATCTCGACTGGTTACTTTTCTACCATTTGGCTTCTCTTTATTCATACCGATTTTTCGCACATTTTTTCGCCCGTTCTCGTTAACGTTTCGCTGGCCATTCGTGTGCAATTATACACTTAGGAATTGACCACCAATGAGACGAGCATCGATTTGACGAATTTGGATGAGAATGCCTTGTACCGGATTACGGTGGTGACGCGCGGCAAATTTGGAACCTCGCTGCCGGCGTCGATGCTGCTGCTGAACACCAGCAACCGGGCCACCGAAGGTGAGTTGGCCAACGACACTCCAAAATGCAGTTGATTTAATTGTTTTGCGGTTGCAGCCGGCCGAGAGGGCGTGGCCTGGGGCGCCCCCTCGCCGCCTCACTCGCTGACAGTGGTGGCCCACAGTGCCACCTGGATGCAGTTGACGTGGCAGCCACCGGAGTATGCCCATCCGCACGAGAGGATTACCTACAGGTGAGCAGAGTCTATCGAATTTATCAAAAAGTGCTACGATATCAATATGGTTTTGTACAAATAAAAAGTTAAAGAAATTACAAGATCATTTTGGAGAGAAAATTCTTGGGGATTCCCCAAAAATTTAACAATACCATTGTGGGATGTCGGTTCATCATGAGATAGTCTTGTTTTAACAACCAACCTTTTAACGCTTCAATTATGAACTTACAATGCTTGCATCTTTTTATTCTCACGCTGGGCGGACAACCAGCCTTTTGACGTTTCAATTATGAACTTAACAAGTTTGCTATTGTATTTTTGCGTGCCTCACCAAAACAAAACCCCCTGTTCTGTTTCGCCCCCCGCAGAGTCTATCACAAGGCCATGAGGGCCGAGCAATTCATTAAGATTGAAACGAAGCTGGCCTGGCTGCGGATGAACAACCTGAAGCCGAGCTCCCAGCATGTGCTCTACGTGGAGGCGGTCGGCGAGCAGGGCCACTCCCTGCCCTCGGAGACCCTGGTGGCCTGGACGGACCCCGCCCTGCCGGCCTTTGTGGATGTGAGTGCTCAGCAAAAAAGAGCGTCTAGACTCGGTTACGAGGTGTATTCCACACTCTCTGCGTTCACTTGCAGCCCCCCACTGTGCATCCGGCGGACAATATTCCGGAGGGCGGCTCCATGACCATTCTGTGCCTCGCCCTCGGCAACCCCGCGCCCACCATCTCCCTCTACGTGGGCGGACACCTGGTGCGGCAGGACACCTCGCGGCACATGGTAACGGTCATTCACAATGTGTCCGCGGACATGGAGCACGTCTCGTGCTATGCGGACAACGGCTACGGAGTGCCCATGCAGGCCACCAGAAGGGTTAACATTTGCTGTGAGTAGTGTGCCCTTCGGGTTGATTCGCTTGGCTGCCTCGCAAAACAATAAAATATTGATGGGGTTAACTTTTGTTCCCCAAATCGCTCTCTTAGCGATGCAGCTAAGTAAATTGCATCCCCTTGCCCACATTAACTCATGAAAAGAATAATTCAACAAATGTACCATCCCTTTGCCGCGTAGATCCTCCCAAAATCCAGGCAGCTGGCATCACAGTGGCCTCCATCGGCGACGAGATCGAACTGCGCTGCACAGTGGACTCCAAGCCGGCTCCCAAGACCTTCTTCTGGCGCGAGAAGGACGGCAGGGTGCCCGTCATCAACGGCGGCAACTACTTCATTTCGGTGAAGTCCAACGAGTCGCGTCCCTCGATTTACACCATGTCCCTGAGAATCAGCAAGCTGCAGGCCAACGATGTGGGCGATTACTTCTGTCACGCGGAGAATCCGTTCGGAGCCACCACGACACCGGTGTCGGTGCGAATCCGCAACACTCCGGCCCTCAACCACAACGTGTCCTCCTGCTGCGAGGCCCAAAATGTGTCACTGAGCTGCCGGAGCGCCTGCAGCTACTACGTGGACTTCGATGCCATCGCCGATCGTCCGGAGTGCATTGTCGACTTTGACAAGCTGATGCGGTGCGCGGCCGACGGGTCGGACCACCGATCCTGCTGTGCGGACGAGCACGTTCCCCGGAAATGCCTCAACTGGTGTCGCGGGGAGTCGGTGCGATCCAAGGAAATCTGCAGCCTGCAGTACGCCCGAACCATTGTGGGATGCTTCGAGAAGAATCGGGATCGTCTGCCGGGTCCCCCCGAAAATATTGTGGTTTCCATCAAGTCGGACTCTGAAGTGACCATAAGGTGAGTTCATCAACTCCAAGTCCCACAAATCCTCTAGCCCCTTAGAGAAGTCACTCTCAGATCTTGCCGGAATTAATTGTATTACTCCATAAATCCTCTTTATTTTTGTAAACACTTCTTACGTCTCCTAACCCCCTGCTTGAATTATGAGTTTTATTTTTGTTTGGAACATTTTTTGGCTTCCAATTTGCTATCTATTTTCCGAGTGTTGTGCTACCTAAACAAAGTTTAACCGAGCAGAAGCCATTTGGCTTTAAGCCCCCAAACTATGTGGGCCACGTTCCAACCCCCGGTTAAGCTCTTAAACACTTTCGTCCGAGGCGGAAGTAGACTCATCCATTTAGCGCACCGAAAACCCAATACATTCATTATCCTCCTCGGCCACACTCGTGTGTGTCCTCGGGTGCGGCCGTGTGGGGGATGCTGGGTCACTAATAGACCGCAAATCCATTAAAGCCGAGATTTTTTATCTCACTTTAATACACTCGGTCAACGTCAAAGGTTTCGCTCGGCCGGGGGCGGGAGGCATTCCTCGCTGAAGAGGGGCGGGCGAACCTGGAGCCGCATTAAATTTATTAAAATTCCAGACAAGTTCTGGGCCTGCAACAATATTACCGAAGGAGCACTCATAATACGGCGCCGTCGCCGCTCTATGAAAACTATTTCATTACAGATGGGATGCGCCGACAAAGAATCCCAATGCCGTTGACGGCTATAGAATATTTTACCACGAGGCCGCCGTTCTGCCGCCATCCAGCTCCAGTTCGAGTTCGAGTTCGGGCTCGGGCCCAAGCTCCTCCTCCCAGGATGCGACTTCCTCCGTGGATCACGCGGGCATGGATACCCTGGGCGGCATGAATAATGCAACAAGTATGGGCACCGGCAACAGCAACGGCAACGGCAACAACGCGATGGCTGCTCTCGAGATACGACGCATCGACGTAAAGGACACAACAATAAGCATTAATGGCCTCAAGAAGGATGTGCTCTACGAGCTGGTGGTGAAGGCTGGCAATAGCTACGGTGAGTGGTCCTTCCGTCCCAGGAAGCAGGGATCCGCAAAATGCTGCGGGCCGGGTTTTAATTTGCCGGCTTGTCTTGCAGGTGCCAGCGTGCTCACAGATCCGATTAGGTTTACGCTCGGCGAGAACCAGGTGACCTCTGCGACCAGCAGCTACTCGAGTGCCGTCGGCACCATCAGCGGCATTGTGGCCAGCATTTTGGCCATTCTGCTGGCGGCCGCGGCCATTGTGTTCTATCGCCGCCAGCGCTCCAGCCACGGCAAGTCCGCCAACGGCAACGTGGCGTTCGAGAATCCCACCTACACCCGGGGCCTCGAACAGGTGCAGGTGTGTATACCGATCGATTGGTGGATGTTTTCCAAACTTTAATGGCACAAACTTGGAGAGGGACCTCTAAAGCAGAGAAATCCTTTGAAGTTGTCCGATTGAGTGGTTAAAAAATAGTGAGGGTTGCCAAAAGCATGCAAGGATACTGTAATTGTTGTGATCATCAACTGATTTTAAATATTTATGGTATAGAGAACCTAGAACATTAAAGGTTGCAAACTTTCGATTTATTCCCGCAACTATATTGGGTATCCGAAAGTCGTTTTGCCCTACTTTGGCCCCCGCCTGCTTTGTTTGTCTCCCCAGCGCCGTGTTGGCCAATGTTAGTATAGTGGCGTGGTAACTCGATGTTTTTGTGTGCCCTCGTAGGCGTGTATTTACTTATTTTTTATGTTATAACTGTCAATGTCTTTTTCTACCTTCCCGCCCGACTCCCATATGTGTGTATCTGCACCCACAAAAAAAACTACACCGCCCCGTAGCTTCCCACCGTCACCTCGGCCATCACGACGCAGAATGGCAACCACCATGGGATGAGCAGCAGCGGCAACAGCAACGGCGGCAGCAGTCACGGCCATGGGCGTAATGGCATTGCCGCCACAATGACGACATCCACAACGACGACCGCGCCGACAGCCTCTGCAGGTGCCGCCGCACTGACGGGGAGCAGGCAGCACCAGCAGCAGCAGCAACATCCTCTCCAGAGCCATCAGCAGCATCACAAGAGTGCGGCAGATGCGGCGCATCACTTCCATAACCCGCTCAGCAATACGCAGTGCAATGAAGTAAATCCCACAATTTATGAAGAGCTCAAACTTGGCCAAGAAGGTGCTGGATTTAAGAAACTTGTGCCATAAACGAAGCACAATAATAATAATAACAGCAACAAAACGACAACAATAACAAAAATACCACAGACACAAGCAGACAAGCAGACAAGAAAACGAAAACAAGTATAGCTAGCGAACTTATATATATAAACTATATATATATAGAAATATATACGCTAAATGTAGACATAGGCCGTGTAAACAGCGCGAAGCGCAACCTCAAACAACACACACACACTCACACACACACCCCACAAACACACGGATAATACGCATACACTGGAACACAATCACGCATACGTAGACAGTGTCTGCTGTGACATCTTTACAGAATGCATTGCGAGAAAAACTTTGGGTAACACATTTTTGCTTGCAAAAATCTTTTGGGTAGCATGTAATGAGTAATAAATTTTTAGTATGTAACTGTGATTCAACCAGACAAGAAGAAACATAAACCTAACAAAACAAAACATGTAAAATAATTAACTAATTGGTAACGAACGTAAGCAAAACTGAAAACTGATTGAGAAAAAAATACCAATGATTAGTAAAAATCTATATATGCTAAATGTGTTTTTGTCTCGGCATTAATTTGGGCTAGTCAAGCGCTAGAGCTTTGATCATTTGGTAGATTAGTTTGTGCTTTGTTTTTCCCTCAGTGCTCGTAAACAGCGATGGAGTACAATATTAAAAGATGCCTGGCTGCTCCCTCCACCTTGATCCTGTGCTTTCCTTCCCTCTCCCCCCGCGTCCCTCGCCTGTGTGCGCCCTTTGCAGAGCTTCTCATTTTGACGAGGCCGAAGATGAAGGCTTTGCCCGCCTCTGTGGCGGCATGTTTGTTCGTGTAATGTTGCATACGTTATGGCGACTAGTACGCACACGTTGTACCTCTTCAAACACACATCACATCAGCACACACAGCACACACAACACATCACACACATCACACACAGCTGCACAGGCACAGACTGGCATTATTAGCAAAGGGGCGCATCCGATGAAGGAGAAAACAGCAAGCGATATGCGCTCAAAGTTTAACTTTCATATGTAAATTTCTTTTTATTACGCGCACAATATCCGAAAGAGATAGAGCCGGCCCGTTGAAGGAGTCTTGCCTCCGCCCGACATGATACACTCATAATCCGTTATGATCTGATACTGATACGGATGATGCCATCATAGTGACAGGCTGTGCCACCAGAGATTATTATAATTTAGTTACCAGCGCCGGCCGAGTCGGCAGCGATGCCACTTGTGTGTCGCACTTTATGCAAAATAAGCAAAAATACGAGTAAAAGCGAGTGAAGGCGGGCGGAAAGTGAAATCTGGCGGATGTCTTGTATATGATTGAAGTAGGGCGTGTCAACAGCGATAGAGCAAACTTCATAAATGTCAAACAGCGGAAGGGCTTAACCCGTCGCCTGTCCATGCAATGGCCTCCGGATTTGGTAGCTCGAAATCAAGAGCATGAAATAGTTGGCTGGGCAAGAGGTTATGTATTTGTATGCTCATACAAGCCCTTTTCCACACCCAGGACATGCTAAAACTTCGCTTGCAGGCGCTGTTGGGTTAAGCACGCTGGCTCGGCTCCTTCGCCTTTTCAATCCTCCTTTAATAAGTTAGCAGGAGCCGAGAGTTCAGTCGAGCTCATCAAAACGCTGCCCGTCTGTGCAGCAGCTTTTGAGCAACTTCCGTTTTTTGATCTACGGATGGCAGAGTGCAATGGCTCTGAATAAACGGCGCCTGAATTATGCAACACGTTTAAGTGCCTCGCACACACATCCCCAGCATCTTTTGTGCATTTTTGTTTACTCTACCGCAGCCCGTTCGGGTCGCTCGCCCGCTGCCGGGGCAGATAAAAATGTTGACAGTTGCCAGATAAAGCCGAAAATTTACAAGTAAATGATATTGTCTGCCAGCAGCAGGCGGACCAGCTGCCCACTTTGCGGCTGATTGCACTTCACTTTATCCGAGCGGTGTCCCGTCGCACTCAACCCTGCACCTGTGCGGCGCCCCCACCTGGCTGCGATGGCCATAATGAGTTTTTAGCTGCTTGCAACTTTTGCGCTATGCATAAATTATAAAAATATATTGATGAATACAAGTAGTGGCTGCGAGTAGTGGCTGAGGGCGAACTTTCTGCGGTGGCATCGTGGCTAGAAAACTAAGTGGGACGTGCACCAGCAAGGAAATTAGATTATAGTGCATGGCAATGGAAAAATATGGACCTGATTGTAGTTGGGAAAAATATGTGATTGCCAGGCGAAAACTTCAAACTTCAAAGCACATAAATATTTCAAATGTTATACCCGGTTCTTAAGAAGAACCATCAAAAGCCGAGTCGATATTGCGAATGCCTCAATCTAAAAGATTATAAAAGATAGATAGACAAATAAATGTATATTCTGATCCTGGGAATACCAAATCAGATGGAGTTTGTTAATAAAATCAGCTACCTACTCTGGTTCGGCAAAATTCCGAGAAATTCTGTGGCGTCTACAATTTTTATTTTAGAAACACTATATTCGGATATGATATTGCTATAATAAATATCTATTTGTGTTGCCAAAAGCAGTCATTTATGCCGATCCATGGCAAAAAAGTGTTGCGCCCACAAGCTTTATCTTTATATTATAATCATGCCGCGCACGTTTCAAATTGGCAGAACCGGATATAGTCAAAATATTCTACTATAATTAATCTTTATTGTTAGCATTCTTTTGAATAACTTCATAACGGCCCTTGAGGATTAAAATCTTTGTAATTCAAAAAGAGACCAGCAATATGATAGAAACTGCCCATTCAAATTAATAAATTGTTGGCGAAAAATGTTGTACCATAAAGAGTGGCTCTTCGTTTATTTCATATTCGTTTGAATGGTTTATTCGCAGGCTCACATACTCCCAATATTGGTTGTCAGGCAATAACTTCAAACAGATATGACATAATGGATTTAGATAGAGGGGCTGTTTTAAAATTTAGATCCATGCGAGAATCACAAATGAAATGAAATGAAGGCACTGCCAATGGATGGGGACATAAAAGCCAATTTCACAGTATGCCAAGTGATTTATTGAGACAGAGAGCTCACCCCCTCCTCCCGGCCCCTCCCCCCAGCCTGGCCAACCTTGCCGGGCCATGTAGAGCGGCAGCTTTTATTTATCGCTAAACTAATAAATCTTGGCATAAAAATGGAAAATATTGTATACGCCATGTTGTGCTGAGTCCTGAATAGCTGGCTAGGAAAAAATAGAGGCTATAGCCAAGGAAAAAACTCATAAGTGGCGGCGGTTTAAGCAGCGGCCACAAAAAACTTATGCACGCATAAATCTCAAATTAAATAATGGTTTAATGATTTTATTTGTTTATTTGTTTCCGGTTTCCGAACAATTAACTCTAACGAACTGCAAACTACGCGAAACAAAATCCAAACTAACAAAAAACACCCACGGATAACAACAAAAATAACAACAACAATAATAATAATAATAATCACAAAAATGCACAGACACGCTGCGTGTCAAAGTACAATGGGTGAGTAGGTGGCATTACGTGCTATTAATTTTTTAATGCCCTTGTCCTACAAAATTTTATTAGGGATTGTTTCCTTCTGCGCTCGTTTCGTTTATGATTATTACTTGGTGTTTGCATGGTTTGAATTATATTTTTGAGCTTTTACAGCTTCCCAAGCCAATCACAAATCACTTTTCCTGCACTTATATATTTTCCTGTTTCTCCTCTGTTTATGCTGCCTACTTATCGGGGTCGATGGCGAACGGCGCGCAGGCCTTCGAGTTTTAATTGCCGGAGCGTGGACAGGCAAGTTGTCGCCTTCGTAAGGCATCAGGAGCAGCACAAACTTTGGCTTTAATGGCATTGCGTGAGTTTTTCGCATTAGGGCAGAACACAGAACGTAAGGGCACCGAAAACCAAACCAAACCAAACGAAACCAAACGAAACCAATCCAAGCAAAAACAAGAGCAGATCGCACACGTAAGTAGTGCTCTAAAATAATATTTACGCGTTTTTGTCCGACCGTTTGTTCGGCATTTTTTTACACAACACAAACCAGGACAGCCACTACATTGTACTTGTAATAACAATTAACAATTAACTTTTTATGGGGTCATGCATGTTGTTGGACATATAATAAATGTTTGTTAATGCCACCTATCGAAATGTTATTCTCACTCTTTTTGCTTGGTTTGAGCTTGCTAATTATATAATTTACAGACACGTGCATATGGCGCCCGTTGATACTGTTGTGAATAGTATATGAGGCATTAAACGTAAATAAATGCGCACATCGCTGGGCGGCCACTGACTTAAATCGGTCGTAAGGCATCAGCCCAACCAATCGCATTAATGTATGAATGAATCGATGTGCGGTAAGCACGCCTCAGTATACAATACATTCTTGTTGATTTTATTGCCTGCGCCTCAGTAATTTCCCGCTCATGTGTGCTTCAGCTGCGGCGTTATGTTAATTGAGCCTGATTGACCCGGCCAGCATCTGATGAGGACGATAATCCGCAATGGGCAGTAACAAAAGCGCAAAATAGCCAGGAATTCTCCTATTGTAGCCTCTGCGAATAATATTATCTCTTGGGCTCTACGGCTGCAATGCACTTAACGGCGAGGAAGTGCGAGTATTAAGAAAAGTTCATTTTATACAAACCCTAACCTTTGCTGCTGGCCCCATTTGGTTAACCGCACCCAAAAACATTTATTGACATAAACATTTCATTTCCATAGTAATGCCTAACCGCTTTATAATAAAGACAGATATTGCCGCAAACTATTCACAGCTGCCGGGGAAATTCCCAAAACTAGATGAAGACATTCCTGCACATCATCTCCGGAGGCGGCACACAGATGGCCGAGCGCAAGTTACGCTTTTACGCCCCAACCACCTAATGAAGGACATCTGGCTGGTAACCGCAAATGACCAAGGCCCAAGATGCATTAACAAAAGCTGTTCACCAAAGTGAAAGCAAATATGGCTGGCTGTACGCCGGCTAAGCAACGAGCCACGCGGCGTATGCGTAATGTAATGTAAGATTCAACAGCCGGGCGGCGAGCATCTGCCTTTTACCCTTTTGGCAGTGCGATGTGTCAAAAGACAGAACAGAACACGAACCGCAGGTGCGGTGGAAGCCGTTTTCTCTGTGTTTTTGCGGGGCGAGTGGTGCGGGCGGGTGGGTTTGCGGAGTCAAGCACTTTTGCATACTGTAATAGCACGGGAACGGGTACGAGTGCCAGTGCGAGTGCGAGAAACAACATGCATGCGGGGCAAACATTTTTGTAAACACAGTTTACAGTGCGGTTAACAAATATTCATGGCGCACATGGCGTATGAGTGTTGCCCTCGCCGTGCCACTTGATAAAATGCGAACGCGTTGGTCCACGGGGACATGTGGATGCGGGGCATGGCGAAAACGGCAAAAAGCCAACAGGGACTTGCCACGCAAATCGTATGGCAGCCGAGGGGAACGGCGGCGGCGGAGCCAGACCTGTGGATGATGAGACAAACGTAACATAAAGGCACGTCTGAAACACTTCATTATACTTTATAATTTCACCGCCATCGCTGCTACCCAGCATCTTTGTCCAAAAAAAATCTTTTCTCGATGTTTATTAAACATGAGCAAAGGTGAGTTCCTTACGTTTGATATCACTCTGTGGAATTTGACCGATTTTAGGGCCGAAATGTCGTTTTTCGGAACTTTGAATATGCAAAATATTTTAATGTTTCTATATTCTAAATTCATCAAACTATTATGTTTAAAATAAGCTGTTGCACGCTGACAACGTGGGCTTCCGAGTAGAAGAATTTTGAAGTTTATCTCAAAAGGAAAACTGCACGGAAGAATAATTTAAATTCCAACGTAACAGTACTAGTTTTATTAACTTATTGACTTATTGATGGCTTTGGACTGCTTTTACAATCAGTAAATGTTTTTTGAGTAGAGCTACAAACAAATGTTCATAAAAGCTAAGTGCGTGTCTATATTCTTGGGTCATAAACTCTAGATTCATAACAGAAGGTCCAAATGTGCAAATTTTGATACTCAACCTCTGAACAAGAAATGCGGTCCTATTACAAAAAGAATCATGTCATTATATTGCATGGCTTGGAAAATATAAATTTTGTCCCAAAAGTTGTTCCAATTCCCCATACTGCAGCAATTATTTAAAAGTCTCCATCGATAAAGTATTAGTATAGGTTTACCCATCCTGCATTAAAATATCGCTTGTGAAAATTTTTTAAATTATGAAAAATTAAAGGTGTCAAGGCCCGGAAGTGCCAAGGAACCACATTTTTCGAAATTGTCTTCCCATGATTGATGGTTATCGATCCAGGAGTGTCAAGTGAAGGAGCCATGAAATTGATGAAACAAATGAATGTCCTTGAAACATCCAATCTGCCTATGCTTGTGACTGATTAACAAACCCAGCCAATAATACAATAAAATTGCACTTTACCGGCCAGCCGGCACTGGTGAGCTCACTCGCTGACCAAAATTAATTGTCCAAGTGCGAATTGTTGGGAATTCGCAGAGAAATGTTAAACTTGGTTAAGCCGGGTAATGAGATATCATTCCGATGTCATGGGCAGGACAGAACTCTCCTCCTGGCCTCCTGGCCGCTTGGCCGGATATGAGCCGCCGCACAGAAAGGACAGGGTTGAAATGCTTAAGCACGAGTGGAGCTTAACGCATTTTTACAACAGGAGCACACACACAGCCACACGCGCAGAGCGAGAATACGAAGGCCAGGACATTCTGGCAGACAGTGAAAAATATGACACCCTATTTCCGTTTCCCGTACGCTGACAATAATGGCAGACAATATGGCGCAGCTTACGCTCAAAAGTGATTGCCACAGCCGACGGCAGCTAACCAAAGTTTCGTTGAATGCAAAAACAAAAAAGCCGCACACTCACACACACACACATACACACACACACAGACACACACACGGAGAGCAGAAAAGCTGGCAAAAGATTATATGTCTGGGATTTTTGGGGTAATTTAAGCGGCTTTTTGCCAGCAACCAAAAAGAAAATCCCGAAAAAAATTATGTTCGTATATGTAGGGGGGCTAATGGCGAAGGCTAACCCTGTGCAAGTTTTAAATTAATTTTCATTAAATGTGGCGCACACGAAATTGTTTTAAAGTGATTATGGCCGTGGAAAATTATGCTCCTAATAGGCAAGCACCAGAACAAGGACGAAGGACGAACGAGTGGTTGCGGTGTTGGGGGCTGGGAGCTGGGTGCTGGGAGCTTGGGCGGATGGAGGTCCTGAAAGCCGGCCACGGCTGTTGACAATGATGGCGCATTTAACGGTATTAGACAGGATGTCGCTGTCCCTGTGCCCCTGTGGGCGGGGCAGAGGCTTCCCCGAGGGAGTGGCAGAGCGGTTGGCGTTCGGTTTCATTCAATCAATATGCATTGCATTACTGCCGTCCCTTTTTTAATAAATATCCTTTTAATTATGCATAAATTATAATTAACTACTCGGGGCAGCCGATTACGGCCACCGGGCGCCAGATTGGGGCTCCGGCGTCGAGTTGCAGTCACTGCATAATAAATGCATCGCGCACATAATTAGTGTTAATTATTGAATTAATGCACTCGCCATTGTAATTTCATATCCATGCGAGTCACTCAGAGCCAACCACTTCTCCTTTCCGCCGCTGTTTTGCCCTTTTAAATTGCCTGCTTTTATTAAATACAACACATTTTACATGGTGAATATGTTTTAATTATGCCTTTAAGTGATTTACATTGATATTTTCGCACACAAGTGCGCCGCTGCACGAGAGTGCCGCGCACAAAAAATTGCAAAGACTAATGAGCTGCACTTCAGGCAGAATTGCACTGTGCTAAATGAATTGATTATGCACATAAGTGGCTCATTTGTCTTGATTATTGGAAAGCTGCCACACAAATATACCAAATGGCAAGTTATTTCGGGAGTTTATATATTTAAATTTGCGAATTTAAGGCTCGGAATTATTTACAGCAAAATAATGCAAAATAGAGCTTTAATGTCCTACTCTCCTGTCTATAGACGAAATTTCCTCCCTGAAACTTCTTGGCTGCTTCTGGTGAGACTTAAATTTTTTCGATTTGCTCGCCACAATACCCCATTCAATTGCTTTCATTGCGGAATTACCTGCCGGAGAAATATAATAACCCCAACCATTAGAAGACAAACAAGTTTCCAAGTACAGCAATTGCTGTCTCTGTTTGTGCTGGCTTCCGTGCTCTCCCCCAACACCCCAACACCCCAACACACACACAGAGCCAAGCAACCTTTCAACTTTATTTATTAAAAGTGCTTATTACTTTAACACTTGAGCGCGATTTAACACGATTTGCTCAAGTATTTTCGTACGACAACGAGGACACATTCCAGCGTTCTCGTTCGCCAAAGAGCAAGCGAGTGTCAAGGTATGTCTCATTCTGTCTGGGCCAACTGTCTGTCTGTCTGTCCGTCTGTCCGTGTGTCTCTCGGTCCATCCTCCTGCTGCTCCTCGAGTGTCCCGGCCCACCCAGGATCCTTGAGTATTTAGCTTACCTACCAAACACCGACAGCAGTTTCATCTTTTTCATGTGCAGTAAGCAGCTCTGCCAAGGAAGCTGCTTCATCATTTTACTCTTTTTCCCACTCGCCTGCACGGAGGGAAAGTTTGAGGGAAATGTGAAATTCGCAGTTGAAAATATATTCTCCATAAATACTGCCAGGTACAGGCCCTGGAAAAACTTGCATTCAATTTCTCGTGGTGCACTCACACTCGTCCTTGGCTTGAGGTGTGGCTCAGTGTGGGTCCTTGCTTGCTCTTCAACGCCTGACTGTTGGCTGTAGATCGACTTGACTGCCTCCAGCCTGCAGCCTCCCCGGATTCGTCGCCTGCCACGCCCCATTCCTGGCCTGCTATCATTGCCAGCATTTTGTTCGGGTTTGGCCGGAGCATTTTTTCCCCCTCAGAGGTTCTGGGGCCTGCCCCTAATATTGCCCTTGACTGTTGTCAACAACGTATTTGTTGTGCGAGCTGCTGGATCCTGTGAATCCAGCTACTCCTGCAGCTCCTGCCTTTGCCGTTGCCGCTGCCGGTGCTGTTGACTTTAAGTGTGTTGATTTCATACAATTAACTTTTTGTCTGTTTGTTTTGTGCGACTTCTGCTGGCGCTCGCTCTAATTTCCGGCTCCGTTTTTCGGATGGGAAGTGTCGGCAAAGTCACTGACATCGTTTGACAGCCACGTGAGCTTTAACAAGCGCCGGGCAAAAACATTTGAACCAAACCCGACCGCAACGTGGCGGATACGCAACGAGGATTGTTTTTGTTTGCCTTTTCTTTTTTGGCCCGAATCTGAGTCTGATTCTGCTTCTGGTTCAGTTCTGTTCCTGTTGCTCTGCGGCCAAAGCTGGTAAAATTTAATATTTATTTTTATGCTTTCTGATTTAATTTTTGCTCTTTTTCAACTTTATGCGCGATGCGTTGTTATGTTATTGTATGTGTGGACGAGGGCGACTGCGAGTGTGCGCCGGCCACAGTCATGAGGTTTTTTTAACGTTCCTGCTGCTTTGGGGATTTATGAAAAATTTAGTTTTCCTTGTTATTTTTACTGCTCAGGTAATTTTTATTTGTATTTTTATTTCCATCACGGGACGCGCGTTAAGTTCGCGTTTTTATTATATATATTTTTATTATTTCCTTTTCAGCTTTTACGAGGCGGGGGCGTGCGGGAGCGCCTGTGTGAAGTGACATTTGTTTTAATTTGCCCGCCGAACGTGAAGCGGATTATTTTAATTTATTTTACACTTATTCATGTAGTCTGGTTGCTCGCACCAGAGTCCATTCTTTCGGCGCATTAAAGTGCGGTGGCGCTCATTAATTTTTGAAAACTGCTCGCCTTGAGCGTACAAATTGGAATTCCAGGCCGGCCGTTAGGCATTCTGGCCGTGCCCACAAATCTTGGCTAATTTATAACACCTGCTCCAAATGTTTACCTTACATTTACATATATTAGTTTGTATCTGTATTTATTGCCTGCCATTACCGCCCCAGAGAAGACATGAAAAGCGGAAACGTGAACTTCAGTTGTCCATGATCGCAAGGCCTTTAAAGAGGCAACGACGAATACCACGTTTAAAATGCATACATATTTTGGTTAATTGGTTTATTACTGGAATGAAGTAATTGTTTAAATATTCAATGGGCTACAGGCAAGCGGTCTGGGAACATCCATCTATCCAAGAACGGCATAGGCAGGCATAGGCTTGATTGTATCCAGTAGATCGCTCTGCTTGCTGTAAAATATGTGGTTAGTTTTGTTCAATTTCTGTTCTTTCTTACGTTCTTACCGGCATTCCTTTATAAAAAAAACTTTGAGGCCTTCGAATTTCATCAGTTTTTCATCGTTTCATCACTGAGGCTCTTATTTCTTATTTCTTATCCCGTATCCTGGCCGTGATCCTCTTACTCATTCGTTGCTGCTGTCCATTCGATGCAATGCTTCGCGACTGCACCTGAGGCAACAGTAGCAGGTACCTTGCACTTGGATATCTTAAATTTTTATTGTTATTTTCTCGAATATATTCTACATTGCACAAAACTGTATAATACCTATCCCGGGATTAGACAGTATTGTGCATTGTAACATTGAATAGCATTAGCAAACAACAAAGATACTTAAAGGATACCAAGCCAGTCACCACTCCGTTGTTGGCGCGGGTAAGGATCGGATTGATTGGACAGCATCAACGAATAAGTGAGAAGAACGCGGCCAGGATGCGGGACAAGTCGGAGACGGATGCAGAAATAAAGAGCCCCGGCAAGATCGATTTCACTATGTAAATGAGCACCAAGGCAACAGTCGGTCACGGACTTCTGCCTCGGCTAGGCATCCGAGTTCTGGGGTAGTGACAAGGTTTATTCACTGCTTAAAGATTATCCGACTGAGCGAGGACCTGAACGGCGCCATCGCCATCATCACTTTGGACACCAAAGTGCTGATAGCCGTGATGCTCCGGATCGTCGCGAACTAGCACCTGGCCTTTGGCGAAGTGATTCCGTGAGAGTAGCTGGTGTTGAACTTGTGCGACGTCAGCAGGCACACTCGGGAGTTTTTAGTGCTTTACAAGGGTTGGGATCAAATATAAGGCTTCCAACCATACTAAATCAACTGTATCCGAGGCTGGTTATACGGCAACATGCATAGAAGCAACCATGATAATGCTGAAGCTGATGTTAGTCGACGAGAATCCGACGCTGAAGATCCTGGCAAGCAAGGGGCTGTCGATGACGTTGCAGATTACCAAGCTTCCCGAGATGAGGTTGCACTCACCTTGAAAAATTGGAATTGAAAAACTCTTCGCCCTCGCCCTCGTCCTCGCCTTGCTCCTCGCCTTCAACTTCTTCAATTCCGGACGGGGGAGAGGACGAAGATGTACCAGAGGGCAAGGGCGAGATGAAGCCGAAAAAAGCGAGGAGCCGGCCACGCGGTGTGCTGAGTGTTGCCTGTATGCGATTTTCTATTAATAAGTATGGATTTATTTTATTTTTCAGTATATTTTAGTATTTGACTAAGGCATGCTTTACAATGGTCACACAAATCTTGGATAATTTACAACACTGGCGCTTAGTGTTTATATTTTAGTATAGTGTGGTAAATGTGTGTATGCAAGCCCAACGATACCGCCCCTGAAAAGCCATAAAAGGCAGATATGTACATAAACTTACCTCTGGGTGATTAATGCGTCATAATTAGAGTTGCGGCCCGGGCGGCGCATGCATAATTCCACGTGGCAACCCTATAAATCACCCGACGGTAAGTGTGTGTCTGTCGTAATCTAGCCACCGAATCCAAACCGAACTCGTTGTTGTCTGTCAGAGACACTTAACTTTTGTGTTGGCGTTGGCAGGTTCATCGCCGAAACGTTTTGCCAAGTGTCAGCACACGCACGGATACGGCGTAACGCACAGATACCCGGCTACCCAGATACCCGGATACTGACGCGTACCCCGCTCGTCGGCCGAAAATAAATGCGTTATGCGTGCGCTTAAGTGCTCATTAATTTGGAATGTCAAACTATGTTGACTAACGCAAATGTTCCACGTTTAATCGCTTTGAAGAGGAGACCTCGTTGCGGGCTTGATGAGTTCCTGGCATGCGCTTGGTCGCATCCCAGGCAAATTGATTTAGAAGAGGCTCATAAAAGCAGCCTGACCAGGCTCCATTCCAAACATGGGCCTCCCCAACGGCTCTCGACTCCCAGCTCCTGACTTTCCATATTGACCCAAAAATAGAGTCCGACCTCAGGTGGAGGAATCCACGTACATACATAGCAAGGCATTTTCAATTGAGATATTTGCAAACGTTGATGGGGTCTCTGCACACAAGAAAAATTTTAGGGAAACAAACTCATAATCGTATATCTAAATTTGTTTACGCCTCCAAAACTGATCTATTCAGTTTGGAGTTTACGATATTCAGACACCATTAGGGTAATGTTTACATTTTGCGGCGTGACCTCTGATTATTTCTCTGTCTGTAGCTGGCAACTCTGGCCATTGTTGTGCCGTGATCTACCGATCCAATGTCAGGAAAAATTGTGGAGGCCTAGGCAGGTGTGCTGGCTATCTGACTGCTTGCAGCTAAAAGCTGCCGACGTGCCTCCTTGCGGTCAGTTGTTGCACGTTGCCGGGTCAGAAGTCATTCAGCCTCTATTAGCCTGCTAATTGAAATACCGGCAAAGGACTGGGCCTCCCCTTCAAATCGTTAGCAGTTGAAACTTGTGAGCTTGATTTCGGCCCGGCAAACGGATTGGTCGTTGCGAAAGATTCGAAGAGTATAAGCTAATTAAGAGTTGCAAGCCCAGCAAAGGTATTAATTAAATGCTGCCCCGATTGGCGATTTGGCTTTGTGGTTGGAGAAACCCTCTTCCGCCGCACGGTCCTATTAATATTGCAGCAGATTAATTAGCAAGACTTCCGGGCGATACTTTGACCCCTTTAAACATAAATACGAGAAAAAGCCTTTCAATTTGCGCAGCCCACATACTACTAATTTTTCGCCACATCTCGCCCATCAGCATAATTATCTCACGTTCATCACGCAAACCCTTGGCATACTCGTCGTACCCATGTTTATTTATTTTCGCTCCGCTTCTGTTTACGTGCAATGCAGTTGGGATTCCATCATTAGGAATTAAGCAAAAGTCAGTGGCGGAAGTTAAGTACTTGTCAAGTGATGATGATGCCGGGAGTTCTTTGCAAGGCCAAAAGTTTTTTAGAGTATGCGGGTTACTTGCCAACTCCCCGACGTGCCCCCCAGCCCTGTAACTTGATTCAACTTTGGTTGGCTTCGCTTCTTTTTTTTTTTTGATTCTTTCTTCCTGCTGCTGCTGCTGCCGGTACTGCTGCTGCATCCTTAAATATTTTCCCTTTAATTAAAATTTCAACAAGCCAGACTGAGACTCGCTGGAATGGCGCAGGGGCAGGAACCGGGAGCGGATGGAGGCTGGGGGCTGGGCGCAGACATGCCCGCATAAATTAACTTTTGCGTAGGTGACTCTGTATGGGAATACGAATGGCAGGAGCTTGGTAAGCTGGGCGTAAGTGCCTTATCTTAATGCTCCGCCATATCTGGGCCCTAATGCATATAATAGGCCAGGCCCGCTATTTAAAGTCTAACAACCCTTTTTATATGCAAATTGTTGCGCCACACGTACACGCCCCAACGCCTACCGCCCACCGCCCACCGCCAACCGCCGACCGCCCTTTCCGAAAGCTCAGCGCCATCCATCCCGGCTAACCAGCAACTTGACATTTTTTTTTTGTTTTTAGGTATTCCACACAGTGCCGGTGAGTTCTCGGTTTTTGCCCCTTTTTAATTTCCCTCATTTAAACATTTTGTGAAAAAGCCATACATACTCGTGTACGCGCGTTCCTGGCAGTTTTTCTTTTCGGGCTGAGCGGTATGCGTGAGTTACGTTTCAACTTTTTACACGACTTCAGCTCCTGTAGCTATATCTATGTATATGTGTGCTTTGTGTGGGTGTGTGTGGGTGTGACGGTGTAACGGTGTGTGCGCGCTGTGAGAAACGTTAAAATAATTTGCAATTTAAATAGTTTTAATTAACTTTCACTAATTTGCTGTCGCTAGACTTGCACAAGTTGGCAAACTAATTTTAAAGTGATTTATTATTTAAACAGCGTGCTGATTGGCACTACCGTCGCTCGCTCATTTCCCCGAAAAAACCGCCAGCGGCCTAATTAGCAAAAGGTGCAGGGCCCCTATTCCAACTTGGGTTGAAAGGCAATTTGGATGATTGCAATCGATGCATTTAATTGTCCACAATACAAGAAAACTAAAAACGGAAGAGGTTGGACTTTGGTTAGAATATAATCTGGCACTCTTCGTTGCTCCAAAGACCGGTGGAAAGGCATCCACCCTCCCCGTAGGCTTTGGTGTGATGATAAACACGAATCAAGTAAATTAAGAGTAAGAACGACAAAAAGATGAATACCACCAGACAGATTGTAGCCACCTCTTCTTTCCAAAGACTGTGATGCTTTCTACAAGGAATAAAAATCGTGTTGGGTAATCTACATACTCGTATATGTTGTAGTTTTTACCGGCACTCCTTGATGCAGATCCTAGAAGGCAGAAGTTGTTGGCGCTGTGATTTGGAAAGTGCGCTACGAATCGCTTCCATGGAGGCCTTTGACATTTTGGCCTGGTACTTGCTAAAGACCTCTCTCAAACTCGTATGAGTGGTTTCCACAACAGCCCGCATGGAGCTGTTGCACGCAGAGTTCGTCATCTTTATTTTATAAATTTGTGTTTATATATGCGAAAATTTAAGATATATAAGCCTAACGGCCTTTGTTTTTGAAATGGCATATATTTCAGGATGTGCTTTGGTTACGTTGGAAAAACTAGTACTCCCTTTAAGTAAATTCTGGATTTAACTTCGCAGACCTCTAATTAGAAGTACCGCCACTCAATCGCCTAGAAAAACAAGTAGAAAAGCTGTAGTCGAAATTTCTCAACAACGAGATACAATATACCCATTTTCAATATCAATTTTTTCCCCGTTTCAATATTTTAATACCAAATTGCATGTCCAGAACATACAAATGCCACTGGCAAAGACCGTATCTTCATTATCTTCAAAATATGCAGAACTTAGAGTAATAGACAATCCCACCTAAAGCAAAGGAAATTATGTCTTTAGCTCCTACATTGTCGGTCAAGAATAAATATACTTTATACTTAAAGACAGTAAGAGGAAAATGGAAAATTGTTATGTGTAATAGCCCATCAGCAGAGGAACCTTAGGGAGTTAGCAAAGCTCATAAGACTCCATATATAATTATTATCTTAGGTATATCATTCATTATTTATTTAAGCCGGCTTTGTTGCCAAATATACATTTGAATACTCAAATTATAGTGTTGGAAAATTTCAGGATAGCGGAACAGTAACAATAGAATAGAAATTAAAAGCAGCCGTTGAATTAGTTGTCAGTGTCATGACTACATAAAAATTCATACTTTCTCCATTTGGGCTCAAGTTAAGTCACGAAAAATCTGTTACAACTTTTTAAAAAGTTTTCAGCCAAAATGACGAATCCGCAAGACATGGCTCTTCAAAAATCAAAGAGTGCTGCCCAGGAACCTCGGTAAGAACTAACATAATAACATCATAAATATTATTTAACATACTTCTACAGCCGGCGCAACAATATTTGCAATCAGGAGCTCGCCACCATCTTGGTGGTGATCGTAATCGTGCTATCGGTCTTGCTGGGACTTTACCTGGCCAGTATTTATGATCCCAACAATCCCCGCGGACAGACTGGATGTTTCCCAAGCTGCCTTTGCTGCAAGAAGCGCACCCGTTAATTTAATAACTGGGTCTACAAAGTGCTACATTTTAATGTACCTCTGCTTGCAGAAAATAAAATGTAAACGATTTTAATAATTGTTCAAATTGCATATGTTTGTTTTGCTTGATTTGGTAATTGGGCCGGTAACTAAGGACTTTTTATACCATGTGCCTTAAGGTATAAATGGTATATTAAGTTTGAGGAATTTATGCAACAGGGAGAAGGAAGCGTTTCCGACCCTATAAAGTATATATATTCTTGATCAGCATCAACAGCCGAGTCGATCTAGTCCGTCTGTCTGTATATATGAACACGTCGTTCTCCGAGATGGTAAGAGCTACGATTCTTATTGCTTCAGGTCCATTATATGTGTACGCAGGTCGAGTTTATTTCAAATTTTGGCACACCTCTTTCCGCCTTCAATAAATAAAGAAGATATGACCAATTATAGTTTTACCACCCTAGGGAAGGGGTAGACGTAGCGCAACGTCTCGAGGCAGTGCAGCAGATCCTTAGATGCCTTGGATCAAATCGACAGTGGTGGCACCGAATCGCCTGCTGAACTATTAGCCAGCCTGTGGCTTTTCTTCGTCGTTGCTGGCAACGGTCCGCCTGCGCGGCAATAACTTAAACCTTTATGCTGCTTGTGCATAAAGTCGTACGTCTGTTTGGTGCAATGGACCACTTTGACGCACTGCATCAGAGGATGCGATGATGCAGCTTCTCCTTGGAGGCCTTTCAGCCGATGGCGACAGTTCTGGCAGGGTGCCGAATCCAGGGCCAAATAGGGATGAAGATCTTTGTCGGTGACCAGGTAATCGGTTGATCCGGAAGCGCTGGACTCATTTTCAGCTGCGCCGCCATTTTTAGTTGCTCCAAGAACTATAAAGATGATAAGGTCAATGCAGGGTGGAAGGCCCTAGAAGAAAAAATTTGTTTTCATCTCGTTCCGATCCTTAACAAGCAATCGTTTTATCGATTGGGAAATTTTGAAAACTATATTTAACGTAATTTGCGCGCCAAGAAATCTGACCACCTGCCCCAACAAGTTCTAGCAAAAAACTCATTGGGTGCAGTCAAGCAGCCGTTTCCGGCTGCGCCGTCGTTATTTGATCCAGGTACTATGAAGATAGGGTCAAGCCGGGGCGAAAATTTTACGAAAAAAAAAACTTAGTGAACGCGCCTACCGAATAGTCGTAAAAACGGCAGGTGGTTAGATTTATTGGCGCGCAAATTACCCTACCTTCTGCGACATATCTTAAAATATGACAAAATTCAAATTCAAGCTATAACTTTGGGCAGAAATGGGAATCACCCCAAAATAAAGGGAAAAATTAAAATGTCTAAAAATACTCGTATATTAAAATCTAAAAAATTTTTAGGATGCACAGACGGACGAAAATGGCGCGATCGAGAGAGCTGCTAGTCAATAGAGGGGTAAGTAATCCGTCTCCCCTTCTGGTTGATAAAGAAAAAAAAGGAACATGATATCTCGTTGTCGAGAAATCTCGACTACAGCGTTCCTACTCGTTTTGCTTTACGTCCGTTATGTCATTCCCAGATTTTTGGCTCGACCCTTTTCGCCATCGCATTTGCAAAAACACGTACGCAATGGGGCTATGGGGCACAGCAAGTAACTCCAACATAGAGATTTTACAACGATATCAGTCAAGCACACTAAGAAATATTGTTTGAGCACCCTGGTATGTGAGAAACCAGGTTATTCATAATGATCTCAACATTCCATTTGTTAAAGATGAAATTAAACGAAGAAGTCAAAGATACGTAGATAGAATAAGCCACCATGTAAATACACTAGCGGTAAATTTTTTGGAAAGTAACTTAAATACCAGGCGATTAAAAAGATTTCAGACATTTGATCTCCCCCATAGATTTTAAATTAATTAATTAATACTAATTAAAACAATGTTAGATTAGAATATATTGGATTCGTTCATTGGAGCGTAACCAATCCTGTTAATAGACTATATGCTACAAAATTTGTTGAATGTCGAAAGACAGATTGCAAATAAAACTTAAAAAAAATTGCAAAAACATCGTAAAAGCTGGCGACAACATGGTGCACAGATACACCCGAACAGTTGAAGGGTGAAAAAAGGAATCCACACAATAATAATAAAACACTAAAATAAAAACACTAAAAACAATAAAAACGCCGAAAAGCTGATTGAACAAAAATATTGGAAAAAAAAACTATTAAAAAAAAGAAAAGCGAAGAAGTGTGCTGCTCGGCAGCTAAAGCGAGAATGAACCTTTTCCGTATATTAAAAAACCGTATATTCAGAACAAGAAAAGCCAACTTTTACTCATATTGGTCACACTTTTTTGTCTTTTTCGTTTTTTTTATACCGGTCACACTTCAAAAATTGTGCGTAAGCATTTAAATACGAATGAGCATTTCATCAGAGATTTAGAATTGTTTATTGTTTCGGCAGACTCGGTAGTTATAATATTATGTTTTTTTCGATAATTTTATTTTTTTTTTTTGTTTTAAATTGGGTTCTAAGGACAGAGAATAATTGGCTAACCTGTTGAGGACGCATGTCACTAGACTACTCATTTTGGCACCAGAAATATTTTTTTTTTTAGAATTTGATATTGATAAAGACAAATAGGAACGCTGTAGTCGAGATTTATCGACAACGAATACGAAGGCGGAAAGGGGTGTGGCAAAAATCTGGGGAAAATTGGTTATATCTTCTATACTTATTATTCGATCTAGACGTAATTTTGAATGCACGTGTTTGGCGATTAGCGGATTTAGTGGTCCTAAAATTATATCTCTAGCTTTTACCATTTTGGGTAAAACTTTACTTATCTTCTATACTTATTATTAACGGAACTAATAGGTCTCTAAGTTTTATTTTCTCCAATTTATAGAAGAAAATATAGTCTTATGAAAATTACAAAGGCGGAAAGGGGCGTGGCAAAAATTTGAAATAAACACGACCTGCGTACACATATAATGCATCTAAATAACAAAAATTACACCTCCAGCCCTTACCATCTCGGAGAACTACGTGTTCATTCATACAGACGACACAGACATGGCTAGATTGTCGGAAACGCTTCCTTCTCCGTGTTATATAGATTGCACAAACAAAATATACCATTTGTACCTAAAGATACATGGTATAAAAAATAAATTTTGGGCTTATTTGTCTGCAAATTGAAACAGCCTACATCAAAGACCACTAGAGAACGACGTAACCATATATTGAAACAGTGCTGCGACAATGAGATTTCGAAATTTCGCATATACTCGTATATCCCAAGCCATGCTAAGTGTCTTATGAGGTATATTACGAGTATTTATTTCGATCCGCCAATTTTTGGTCAACATGCATTTGGAGATTCAAATCGGCGCGGAGGCATCTTAAGACCTTGAAGGTACGCTGCAAATTAATAACATTATGCAAATTTTAAAGCTGCCCATAAATCAATGCATTGAATTTGGCGCGAAATAAATGCGCGCCCAAAGGGCAAATAATGGCAGAGTCATTAGATAAATTTATATTGAATGCCAGACAAACAGCGGAAAATTGAAAAAGGCATCGCCAAATAAAACAACGACGACACCAACAAAGAGATAAGAGGAAAATCGATAGCGGCGGCAAATTGAAACCGAAAATTTACAGTAATCAGCATAATATAGAAAACCGCCATTAAAATCATTATGTACCAAGTTTAATGCCTATTTATGGCTGATTTCAATTTAAGTAGAACGCCTCCCCCGCTGTCTCCCGCTGTCCTGGGGCTGGCAAATGCGAAAGCAAATAGAGACTACGCACAGAAATACCGAAAACCTGCTGGCGTTAATTTCCAATAAAAAGCCGCTCGGCAAAAAGTAATTAACAACAAATTACGAAACCGTAGCAAACAACGGCATTGCCAGAGAAGCCAACAATAGCAAGAACAACAGCGCCACCGCCGCGACCAACGCACTTAAAGCTAATTAAATTTTACGCTGACTCCCACCAAATATCTCCTACACCACCACACCGGCCGCCTGCCAATGGCCATAACTGATTGTTGGCAATAACGACGGCCACACAGAACCCGCGGCCACAACATCTGGCATGCGGGGTGCCGGATGTCGCCTCCCCGACCCAAAAAAACGCCAAAAAGTGTATATAAATGCATTAAATAAATATAATCAAAACTTTTGGCATTCATTTAGGAGAGCTGGCCGGTCGGTCAATGAAATCAAATAAATTAGGCGCTGACCAGCAGCCAAACACAATTTGAAGGCAACCTAATTGATTTGCCAATAAAATTCACAAAACTTCAGCAGCCACCGCAGAAAACGGCAAAGGACTCTCCACATGAGAGGCAGGGCGCCGCAGCCTGTAATTTGTAACCGGCCAACTGCAAGGGCCAAAGTAATTGACGCCGCATGGACAGAGCGGCAGCCACAAGTCCAAACACACATTCCGACCCCTACATATGCACATTAATTACCACAAAGTAAGGGAGCCAGGGCTTTCGAAAAGGTGGAGCAGAAAGAAGTCCTCCCGGGATGACGAGCCAAAAACTATTTGCGTCAAACGAAGCGAAACTAATGTGCAACGTGGCAAGTGGAAATGTCATTGGTGTGCAATTGTTGCTTCCGTTGTGTACTCGTGGTTGGCTTCTGCCATTTCTCCCGATTAAAGACACCACCGCACCGGGCAGCTCTTAGCCCAATGGCTTGTGTCCGTTCAATGGGCGAGATAGTTTATGTGATATTATGATGGCTATCAATGCCCTCCCATTGCCAAATAAATTGCATCATTGCTCCCGCCAAACAGCTGTGGAAGTCAATTGTATGCTCGCGAAAGCATAGGTCCCAGACAAACTTGCTTGGGTAATTGCTTAAATTAATTTAAGACTTTGACTATGCACTTAAAACTGACACTTTTTTGTGTTATGGTTCTTGGTTAAACTGATCTCGTTCGTTTCCGAACATAGAATAACTTTAAATATACGAAATCCCCCTATATACCTTGATGTTACCCTTGATGATATACCTTGATGTTTGTCTTTATTAATCTTATCTTACTTGGAAAACCCTTATATTATATATACAAAACCCTACGTCTACGGTAACTATCCTATGGTAACTTTAATAGTACCCATAGATAGTATATTTGAGTCCTTTCACTTTCAGATTCTTTTTAGGTATTCCTCCAGATTTCGTCTAACAACATTATACTTAATGCAAGAGACCCCTATAACGGTGTAAATAATTATTTCAAGTGTTTCTTTTTCCACTTTTTGAGGGGGGAAAATTCAACAGTGAAAAGTCCGATGCGCTGCAGCGTCGCTTGATTCGCAAGGGCTGACCACCCGGCCATGTGAATGCCCTGCCAGCGGCTCGCAGCGCGAAATGCAATCATATTAAAAGCAGGGACCGGCGCAGAACATTTGATGCCAAAACAGCGACCAGCGCGGCGTAGCTGCGATCGTCCGACCTAAACTAATCATGGCTACCCATCAACTGCGCGGTAGCCGCAGAATAACAAAAAAAGCAGCCAAAAAACCCAAAAACCGTAACACTTTGCCAGGCATTTGCATTTCCCCAGGATTCCCGGGAATGGGCAGGAGAAGGATACGGCGGGGGAAACGAGAGGAGGGTGGAGCTGACTCAAAGCAAATGCTGCCAAATGCTAATTTCCTGGCTGAAAACTTTTTTGGTCATTTGCTTTATTAACGACAAAAGATGCAGGAAAAGGCAGGGCGAGCTTTAACCCGTTTGAGTTTTTATTAGCGAATTTAAAAATATTTTATAGCTTGAATATGCTGCGAGATAATCCGTAACCGCAAATCAAAATGCCATTTCTCTGCAACTCTTTAAGATTTCAGAAATGAAGTTCATATTTCATTGGCACTTTGCACTTTCTCCTCTAAACCATGCAATTCCTATTGAAATTTTAATAAGTGAGTGATACTTGGGTCTAATTGGATGCCATATCCCCGAGGGTTAAGCCGAATTCCCAAGTTTGAATTAAATTTCTAAGACGCAGGATGTGGCGCTAAGTGCACTCCCGTTTCAGCTCGGGCTTTGCATAACTCATTAATGGCAAAAGTTTCTGCTGCTGACACTATCTCAGATGGAGATAAGGACCCCCGTCTGGCCACAAAGGATCCGGCCGGAGCCATACCAAATTTGAAAACCGAACGAAAAGAATGCGAGACATCTCAGCTTACGCCGGGGGGGTCAACTGACGCATTTATCAGGCAAGGATTGTGCAATATGGCCACAGAAGGCGGGCCCATCATCATCATTATAATCGTTACGATCATGGCCTGCATGTACATACGCAACAAAAATTAATTGTGCCCACATGTGCAACAGGAAGCCTGCCCGTAACGGATCCAAACCCTTTGCCGCAAATGAGAAACTTGGACAATCGCATTCACACATTCTCGGCCAGAGACAATTGAAACTTTTTGTTCGAGGACGAGAATGAGAATGACTACGGCAACGACAACGACTACGACTACGGCTACGACTAGGACGACGGGGACAATTCTGGTCCCATTCACATTTGAGGACATGAGCTTTTCTTCTTGGCCAACCAGCTTGACATGCGTTGGCAGGACACCAGTCCAACCCCACCAATGTCATTTTTCTCCTGCCCATTCTTATGCTCCAAAGCATGTGTTTTAGTGCACCGTAGGAAAAACTTTACGCAATATCTGAGGGGTTTTTACAGCAGGATTAATTTGGTTTGGTTACGTCAATACCTTCTGGATTACAAATCCAATGTAAAGCTAAATAAACTATTCACTTTTAAAACGATTATAAAATATTGATGAATATTTCATCTTAAAAATACCAATTTTTGGAACAGGTTCTTTGATTCTTGGCAATAAAACTAATTTGCCTTGTAAATATCTCAATTTGCAGGAAAGTTACTTATTTTCCGGGGTGTGTGCGTACATATGAGTTGGCCAAGCGTTGGCCTGCTTGTGGTCCGGGTGGCCCTTTCAGCCATATACCCATCCATTCATTCATTTTGACATGGCAGCTGCCTGGTCAGCACCTTCACCTCGCCCGCTCCCTCGGCATCCGTCGCCGCATGGCAAGCATTCAAGGAACTCTTGTTGTGCCGCCCTGCTTGCGGTTTTGTACATGGTAGCATGATTCGCCGGCCCGGCCAAATGCAACAGCTAACAGATTCGACATGGCGGTGGGAGTTCACTTGAGTGCAGCTGAGTGGCAAGACAAAGCTACGGCCCCAGCCCCAGCCCCAGCTCGGCCTGGATAGGGCTCTGGCTCTTGCTCCAGCCGGAGTCGAAGTTGAAGTCGCTGCCGTTGCCGTTGCCGGTGCCGTTGCCGGGCCGGAGAGCAGCAATCGGAGTCCGTTTGAGTGCCTTTGTTGCGGTTCATTCAGTGGTGTATATACGGCTCTGCCCGACTTGGCCCGGCCAAATGTCGTTGCCGCGATGGGTCCTTCTTGGCTCTGCGCTGCTTTTCTGCTGTTCTGCCGCCTCATCGGGACTGTGTCGCATTCTTCAATGTCGCCTTTTAGTAGCGTCATGGGCTTCATACTTTGTATTGAAAAGTTTTCGCGCGCCACTGACAGCAGCTGAATGCGGGCCGAGACAGTTCCTTCGTTCCGCACACAAAGTACATATAGATACGCCGACTTGGGCAACTCTTTTGGCTTGCAGCGGATAACCCAACAGACAAATAGGTCTAGAATAATTATGTTACATGTTTATGGTCTTATGACTATTTCAGAATCGTAGCTACGATGGCAGCTTGTGATATGTCTGCAAACTAATTAAATGTTTGCAAAGCAGGTGCTCTTTGATTTCTTTATTTACTAGACATAAGATAATGTAGAGCTTATCCCATCAGCATACTATATAAAAGGTAATAATTTCGATATGGTATATTCTTTTATTTTCATTTAACTTTTTAACTCTGTTTTTTTAGCCCGAAAATTGCTTGTTGGGTTAACTTTTCGATGCCGCCGTCCACTGCAGTCAATGTAATTCTTTCCCGCTCTTTTATCCTGCATATGTGTGTGTGCAGGTCCTTGGGTGTATGTGTGTGTGTGTGTGCATTGTCCTCGTTGCCATTGTTTAATGGTCACATTAAAAATGCCTCATTGTTGGCTCTGTAGTCGTTGTCAACTTCTGACCGCGCCCTTTGCACAATATTTTCCACTGAATTTTCCCTCGTCCTTTCCCCATAGCCACCCGCCCTTCATTTCACCATTTCTTCCCCCCTGTCCATTTCTTCTCGTGTCCCAACCGCTTTCTTCTCCTTCGACTGCGGCGCGGCGCGGAAATGTATGCTATACAAAATGCATGCCGGCGGCATTGGACTTTTTAGTGGCCTGCATTGCACTTTCTGTTTACTCGCCTCTCGTGTGCAAGCCTGTATGCACCCGAGTACATTAGCTGAAATTTAAGGTGAGTCCGTGTGTGTGCCCTGGCACACAGTGGGCATTTACAGCAAACAAAACATCCTTTGTGGCCATCGACTTTCGTGGGTTCTGCCGCATCTGCCGCTGCAGCAGGGTCCTTCATGTGAGCACAATTCGGAATGGCAACAAGATGGTGCAGCCTGGCGTTGCATTTTCCCCCGTAGCAGGTGTATTGAAAGACCTTATTAGGGCACATTCCTTCCTCCAGATTCTCCGTCAGCAGGGATGCCAGATAGACGTTAGGAAAATCAGCAAGTTAATGCCGGTTCTATTAATAACAACCTGCTCAAGTTACTCCCTGTATTGAATTATTAATAGGAAACTAATATGAGACGAAATGAAGTAAATTACAAGCAGAAGAACTTCAACATGTGTCAAATTATTTGGGATAAATGAATATACAATACCTAATCCTCCAAGGGGGCAGCCAGCCATCCCTGCTGAGTACCACCCATTCGAGACTATACGCTCTGATCAGCAGCTGGAAAAGGGAACTCAGAGGTATAGAATTGCCAACAAAAAGGAAGCTTATTGGAGTTGTTAGCCCAGTGTGGGCGTGGCGCTCGGGGCTTCTCTAATGGTTTGTTGTTTGCCTGCATCGCTCTCGCCGGGTGTGTGCACACGGGTCTGTTGGGAAAATTAGATAATTGAAAACGAAACGGGGAAATAATGATGCTGCCGATCGGAGCTAAGTAAGCTTAAAAGTTTACCCGCTGCAGACGTGGCAGAGGAAATTACGATGAAATTGCCAATAAAGAAAAATTCCAATCCCAGCGAGCAGAGATAATTCCCCAACACACTTCCACCGCAAATGCTAAGAGCTGATGATTCAATTGCCGGGCCACTGCAAAGTTGCCGGAGTAATGAAAGCGAAATATGGATGGAAATCTACAAATCACGCAGCCAGCCGGAAATGGCATTAAAATAATACATTAACTTCACCAAACGTTGCGCCGCCCACACAAAAATGTGATTAATTTAAAAGAATGCGAGGGCGGCTGGGGAACGGTGGGAATTCAGGGCTTGGGCTAGCGGCTAGGGAACGGAAAAAGGACTCACAAAGTTATTAACAGAGAGTTGTTGCCGCCTAATACAAATCACGAGTAATAGCATTGTAATAAAAACAAATTTCCACAAACGTTTGGCCTAATTGTACGATGGAAAAAATGGAAGAAGTGCCACCCGCTAGCCCCCAGCACTGGGCCGCAAGAATTTTCCTGCGGGGGTGGGGACTGTTGATTATTTTTTTTGTTTTTTGTGGGCACTGTTGCTTGTGTGTGGCCAGCGTGACACAGAAAATTTCACAGCACTGCCAAAAGCAGCGAAAATCCCCCACAAATTGTTTCGGCCAAGGAGTTGCATGTGAGTGGCGCATAAGCAGCCCCCGAGCCACCGGACGCCGTCGGATGGTTGGAGTTGACGTTGACGTTGCTGCTGACTAAGGCGACGACAAAACACACGAACATAAACCCAACCAACCGACCGCCGCCCAAACACTACGACGACAATATAAACACGATAAGCAAAAAACTGCGATTTCCCCTCGGGGAGCGTTTCCCCCATCAGTAAAAAAAGTTCACTAGCAGTTTCAGGGGGGACGGGTTGGCAAATTCAGTTACTGTGGTGCAGTCGTTAAGAACTTAAAAAAATTTAGTTTTTTAATATTCCTATCTACGCATATTTACAGCAAAGAAGTTGGCCACACAAAATTATGATTTTGTTTTAGCCATATTTGTCATTAAATGGGAATTTTAAGCCCTATTTTTGAAAACTGTTTCTGTAATTGTTCCTGTGTTACGAGTATTGTGTTGAGTTTTCTGTTCAAATCTATAAAGGAAAACCCTAATTTATTTTGAAAAGAAATGTAAAGAATTAAATAATATTTTTAGAACTTTAAGTAAATATGCTAATCATTTTCAAAAGTTGCACATTCTATTGTGCTCTTCCCTGCAGCAAACAATTATTTGCAGTAAATTGCAACGTTTCGCCTTACCACTTTTGCAAATACCTTGAATTAATTTTCTAAGCTACAGAGGTCTAGCCAGGAATGCTCTGAGCCCTGTAAACCAGCAGCGTTTGACCACAGTGCCACGAAACCACCTGGCCAACGGGGCACGGAGCTGCTGCTCCTTGGCTTGGGCTCCCGATAGCGCTGTAAATATTTTCCGAGCCTGCAGCCCTGAGCTGCACAAAACCCGGAACAAAAATGCAGTTTAAAGGCTGCAGATGCAGGGCGGTTTAAGACCAAATCCCCACAATCAATCGGTCAAAGACAGGAATCGTTTGGATGCCGTCCGCACGCAATAATTATCATCAGGATAAGGAACCCTGCGCCAGGCAGCGCCTCTGGCTCCTGCTGGCCATTGACGGGCAGGGCCCGGTGCAATGAGGAAGGTGAAAAAGCCAAATGGTTAAGAGAACCTAACAAATGGGCCCCCACTCGGACGCCCGAATGGGCGGGGGAAAACCATGGTCCTGCGAGTGCTCTGCCCTGCTTGCGGTTTTCCTAAGCAGGGCACAATTAGTGGTGGAGCAGGGAAGCAGGGAAGCAGGGGGGCGGTGCCCGGGGCACGGCAGCATTAGCCCCATAAGTCAGTCACTAACAAACACACACTCGCGGTGTGTGCAAGTGAACGTGTAATTCGATTCACGGAGAATCGACGGCGGCGGCAGGGGCCCGGAGAAAGAGAAAGGCACGGCTCGACTCGACTCGACTCTCTAAGAAAATTGGCTGCGTCGCCGAGGAAATTTAGAGTGGACAAAAGCGGCAGCAGAAGGAAAGCAGCAGGCAGCAAGCAGCAAGCAGCAGGCAGCAGGCAGCGGCAGCAGGCGGCACATGAAACACAATTCAAAAACACTTTGACCGGCAAAGTTGCCACACGGAATTTCTTCTTGTGCATCGGTAAAGCGAAGCGGGAAAGTAAGCAAAAGTTTCGCACTTTTGTTTCGCCAACTTTTGTTGCAAGATAGAAGGCAGGCGAGCGAGGCGATGTTTTAATAAACTTGCCATCGAGTTCATTAAATTTGATTCAAGTAAATGTGTTTGTCTTGCCGTCGCCGCCGCAGCCCTCCGCTGATTGTTTTTGGCCCGGAAAAGCGCTCTACCAGCCAGCTCTACCCGCCCCCCTGCTCTTAGGGAAAACAAGTGGAGACAATTGCGGCTGATTGATAGGCAATTAGTGAAAGTGGATGCTGCCGTGGTTGCAAGTGGAAAGCAACAACTGTTTGTGCATAAATAACCCGAAGCAACAACCGCCGGGCCGAAGTGTCATTAACCTAATTGCCGCAAAAGAAGCCACCACTTTGCGCCACCTTCCGGCCGCCACTCTCCAAAAGCAAAAACGTATACGTATAGTACAAAAACCAAGCAAACATTCTCGCCCATAAATTCGAGGGGCCAAAGAAACAACGTGCAACGTGTTGCAATAAAACCAAATTTGCATAAAGCAGGTAAAGCCCGAAACCCACCAAGCGCCACCAAAATAAAAAAAAAGAGGAGAATAAAAATTCCAAACGGCAGACACAGGACCCACAGGGCAAGAATTTTCTCATTGCCTACAAATATTTATTTTTTGTTGCAATTGTAAAATGAACGAAATTCCAATGCAGTGCAGAGGACTTGCCGGTAAAAAGCCTGTAAGGGTGCAGAGTGGTCAAAGACACAGGAGGCCGATGCCACTTAAGCTGCCCCAGTCGCCTGCCCCAGCCGTCGTCTGCCGTCTGCAATTTTTCGGTGCTTACCACTCCCTGACTCCCTGCACTGAGGGCAAAAATGCCACAAAAAATGCTGAAATTGAAAAGGCAAATTCTTCAGGCGGGCTTGCTGGTGTTTCGCAAATAAATTAAATCCAATGCAGGCATTGCCTGCCGAACTTTGGCCAAGTAAAAGGGCGCTTGTGTCCGCTTGGGTCACTATAAATTATCCGGAAACCAAAATCAGTTTAACACAAATAAGCTTTAACCTGGACTGACCAAAGATCAAACATTAGCTATCAAATTCTGGATTTATTTGTAGATGCTTTACAGATCTTAAAAAGTTCGCTAATAATTACCTCATTTTTGGGTTGAAATTCCCACCGCAATCCTTCAATGCAGTTAGAAAGCGACACATCGTGCATTCCATTCAAAGGAAAGTCCTTTGGCAGGTCCTGCCAACGTTTCTTTTGCTTTTCGCCAGTGAGCTCTTCTTTGAAGTCTGCCTTTCTTTTTTTTCGTGTGTGGATTGCAGAAAGCTTTGCAAGGCAGGGCAAATAATACGCGATATTTTCGGCCTCTCGAGCGGGAGGGCAGCAATTGTGAACTGTGAACTCTGAACCCTCCTCGCCCCGTTCCTCGCTCCTTGGCCCGCAGAAGTGTGAATGTTTGCAGTGCCCACGCCGAACGGTTGAGTGGGGCTCTTTGCTCTGTTTACTGGGACAAAGGCAGTGGCAAGAGCTCGTTGGACAGCCCATTGAATCGTTCTGTGTTCTCTGGATCGGGCCGGGCCGGGACGGGACGGGAGCTGGAGACGCGCTGAAGGGGTCTCTGAAGAGCCCTGGTCCAAGGGGACCATTGGACACATTGCATCGAGAGCCCGTGGTGTATCGATTGCGCAGAGGGTGCTGCAGACGTGGTTACCAGTTGACATTTCTAAGTGCAGTCCTCGAACCGGCCAAGGGCCACAACATATGTTTGCCGCTCAAGTATTACGACTGTGGCAATTAAGGTATCCGTCTCTGCCCATAAACAGAATGCAATCGGTAATAAGTTTGGAGATTTGTTAGGGCACAACCCCTGGCTAATTGATAACCAAATTGGACAGGACCGGCTTGGTTACAGCAAATATTTAATTGACAATTGCCCAGAGCAACCCGGGCCAAGTGAAATTGCTCGATTAATTTGAGTTTACTCAGAGCTTTGGGAACCCCTGCAATAAAGTTTGACCCCTATTGGACAACTTGAAAGCATATTTTAGGAGCAGTTGTTGATTGTAATCATCTTTTGCTTGCTTTGCAGCTGAATCCGGCGACATAGCAGTTCTTCGGCGGACAACCTGCAACTGCGGGCCATACCAAGAAACTTGAAGGAGTTGTGCCCTCGGAAGCACTCCAAGTTTTGCATTGCGTCGACGCGACGCTGCCCTTAGCGATTCCTTTGACCACAACAAACCCAACACGCAAGGTGAGGCAGGTGAGAACGGCTTAAGAGAAAGTTGACGTGACTCCGCTAAATCGGCAACACATTTGCAACACCAATACCAACAGCAACCGGGGCGATGTCCAACGAAGAGAACGAGCACGACGACTACATGGCCAGCTTGGGCCAGGCCCAGGCCCAGGCCCTCGAGGATGATGTAAATGAGGGCGGCGGAGGCGGCGGCGGAGGGGGTGGGGCCGGTGGAGCAGCAGCAGGCAGCGGCAATAACGAGTCCGGGCTGGGCGGCCAAACAATGCCACAAATTAGTCCGAACGCACCGCTCGAGGGAAACGTTTCGCCGACACCGACGCAGACCCACTTCGAAGATAATCGTCCGCACAGTGGCATCGGTGGCATCAACAGCGGGAGCAACAAGCACATCGGAAACGGAAACGGAAGCATCGGCATCGGCACGGAGCCCAACAGCAACAGGAGCAGCCCGGCCAAGAGCCCCAAGCGGCCCATCTCGTCCAGCTTCCGGATTCACAACGCCGCCTACGATGAGGACGAGGACTTAGCAGCCGGCGACCAGGGGGCTCCCGTTGCAGTTGCAGGCGAGCCAGGCGGCGGTGGGCGCCAGGTGCCAGACTACTGGCAGCAGCGTAACGGCACGGCGGGCACAGCGGTGACGGGCGGCTTGGCCAGTGGCCGCCAGAGCCGGGCCATCAGTCCCAGCTACCTGGACAACATGAGCGAGAACTCCGAGCAGCCGCCGGTGGTGCCGCTGGTGCGCTCCAAGTCCCGTCCGGAAATCTCCAGTGCGGCGGCCTCCCGCTACTCGAACCTCTCGTACTGGAAGGCCCGCCGCGTGGTGTTCTACCGGAACGGGGATCCCTTCTTTCCGGGCGTTGAGTTGCGCTATCGGCCCGGCCGGGATGTCACCTCGCTGGACAACCTGCTGGACAAGATCTCGCCGAAAATGGACCTGCCCCGCGGGGCCCGCTACGTGTTCTCGATGGACGGGGACCGGAAGTATCATCTGGATGAGCTGGAGGACGGCGCCTTCTACGTGGTCTCCTCGTTCAAGGCCTTCAAGGTGAGTCCCCCCGATAGCATGCAGAAGTGCCTGCCTGCATTTTGGCAATTTCAGCGTTTTGGCGTTTGCCATAATTTTGAAGTTTAAGTGAGCGTTTCCACGTCAGCGCAAAATCAATATAAATTTGAATATTTTGGTATAATTTCGGTGAGTGTGCGGTGTGTATAACATACATAAAACTATATACGAGGCGTTCGGCTTCTTTTTGCGGTCAGCGGCGTCCCACTCCAAGCGAAAGGCAAAAAGCAAAAAGCTTGGAGTGGCGAAAAACACAAAAATTAGAGAGAAAACTTGGTCACTTGGCCTACAAATCAAAGGCGGTGCGCGCTCGCCTTTCGGCTTCTTTGTTTTGCTCCCTCTTCCTTGGGAGCGGGCGTCCTTGGGGGGGCCAGTGGGCGGAGAAGTCAGCAAGTGGGAGTGGGGAAAGTGGGTGGTGTGCCGCATTTTTGCATGCAAGCACTTTCGTTTTCTCTCGCTCTCCTGGATCGGGGGAGTTCGAGGGCTAGCAAAACAATGCCAACAATTAGCACGCCTTGTGTGTCCTGGGACGAGGACGGGGGCAAGTCGGGAATTAGGTCTTACCTCTAATGGTTGACTGAGAGCTGTCGAGGGCTAAGAGAGCGGGTTCTGTGCTTAAGAGCAGCGGCAGTTTGGGTCACCAACGGAGGCTCTTTAAGCCAAGAAGCAGGCCGGCTGACAACAGCCTATCGATATCGATGGCGGTTTCAAGCCAACTGTGGGAAACTCTAAGAAACTGTCACCACTTGCTGATAAAGTTTACACAATTTGCCGGGACATATGATCAGAAATATTCTTTCGAAATTAGTTTTATTTTCTCATAACCGGTCGCCTTAAATGTACAGGTATATGCAAAGGAAACTAAACAATATTCACACTCACTATCTGAAAACATTGGACCTATCTTCATTTAATTATGATCATCAAAGTGGTGATCACCATTGTTTTAATCCTAACAACCTTCAAACACTTATACTACATATCAGTCACTTATCATAACAACATCCTAACTAGTTTCTCCGTATTTATGCTTCCTTACACTCGGAATTTTTGATAGCCAAACAGTATGATCTTTCCATCTAAATTGAAGAGATTGCAATTACATCGAATCTAATAAAAAACACATGTGTTTCCACGGTGCTTCTTTAAAATTTAGTTAATTTAGTAATAGAAATGTTAGCTTTCGTTTAAGATAAGGATATCAATGGGGAATCCCAAGGGTATTCCGAAGGTTCTGAGCTTAATATGAAAATATTTCAATAAAATCCACCCGACTTATAGCTAGACCTTTTCTTGAATAGAATTTGCTCTTTCCTGCAAGCAGTTGACTGAAAAATTTTAATATTACAACTCACTAGCCACATTTTTTATGGCTCTGGAAGGAGTTGACTTTAAGGCCGTCTGCTTTATTTCCTCCGGCCCGCGGCAATTGACCGAAAAAGAAATCCGCAAAAATCACTGGCAGCATGCGGGCGCTGCAATCAAAAGTCCGCACATCCTGCATGTCTCCGGAACAACTATTGAAAAAGTTTCCACCTTCCTTTGACGAAACGCAGTTCGCAGGGTTTCGGGCCGGAAGATAAAGGACGGCGGGCGGTGATGCGGCGATGCGGCAGTGCCGGGAATTCAAGCAAGTCATAATCGATAGCGGCCAAGTCAAAAGCCAGCGCCAGCTATGCGTCTAATGCAGTCGGGTGCCTGACTGAGCCAAACTCAAAGTGAGCCAGCGAGCTCAAGACAAAGAATGCCCGGGATGCTGGCTCTGGTGCAACCCGCCCATCCACCCATCCACCCAGGCGCCCATGCGCCCGCTTGTGCTCCAGCCTGCCAGTGCTCGTTGAAGTCCCCCCTGAAATTCATCCGCGGGCGCCGCGGGTCCACGACTCCGACCCAGACTCTGGCCGCATTTCGCACTCGGTGCGGTAAAGGCAATTGCACGCCCGGCCCGCGGCTGCCAAACAAAAGCACAGCAGGCTCCATTCACTTAGCAAAAACAGGGAGTCATCCAATTGCAGGGTAAACATCAGCGGAATTTTTGATTTACTTTCTGCGCTCAGCCCTGGGAATGATTAGACAATAAGGGAATTGGACTTAAGGGTTTCCATGTTCCTCAATGTGGGGAATCTTTAAAACATGTATGGATCTTAAATTCTGAGTCTTAAGCCTGTTAAATTATACTATCTGCAACATTCTGGGCCTCTAGTTTAGTTACGAAACCTTATCTGCTTCAGCACCCAGGAAATCAATTGTAATTTGTTGACCGGTTTTGTCATCTCGAAACGTTTAAAAGTTGGTTAGGTATTTCCCCCTAAGAGCTCAACGTTTTTTTCGAGTGCTGCACCCGGCTTCATCTGCTCCAGCGCCCCGAAAATCAAAACTTATGATGAGCCAGCGGCACTTTCTTCGGCAACCAAAGGGTCCTGCACCGCACTGCTGTGCTCCGCACGTCGCACAAAAGGCTACAAAGAACAATAGCGAGGGAGCTGGAGCTGGGGCTGGGGCCGGGGCAGCGGGCAGCGGGCGCAACTGTATGTGTATATATGTAAAACTATGCGAACGTACTCTTATATATATGCTCATCAAATGGGAAAATGCATAGAAAATCACGCGCCACTTGGGGCGCTCTCACGCGAGAAAGGCCAATTTGAAAACTTGTGGCGTTTCACTTAGGGAAATTAAAAATGTATGCAAAGTACGCAGAAAATCAGGAGGGCCAGGAGGGCAAAAAGAGGCGCAAAGTGCAGGCCGGGACGGGCTAATAATATAAATTCATTTTGCGGCCAAGCAGGGCCGCGAGAACTGTTTACAAAATCATTTATGATAATTTATTCAACCCGGCATGCGTGACGACACTCACGGCGATTGTGATGGCGCTGGCGCTGTAGCTGTTGCTGTTGCCGGCGAGCTGCGAAATTTGAATGATTTTGGGTGCAGCAAATTGCATTAACCTTGTCAAGCTCGCCAAATAATTGCTCGGCAGGGCGCCCCCGACACGGAGTGGGTGGGGTCATCACGCTCGCAGTTTGTAATCAAAATTTAAATATTCGCCAGCCCACCGCCCGCCGAAGGTCGGGAACACAGAGCAGAACACAGTGGAAAGGTTGGGTGGAAATTTTCAGACAATGGGCTGGATGGAGAACGTCTTTCGAGGAAGACGGGAAGAATAAATGGAGAGAGATTAGGGCGCATTAATGGAATTTGTTGGCTTTCCTCGAAAAGGGATTCCAGCCGCCGGGTTTCTTAGCAGTTTTTAATTTCCATATTGTTATAATTTGTTTAGGGACCTCGGAAATGGGAAAGGGTACGAACACAAAGAATGAGGATCTGCAGAGTGATTGCTTGCGTAACTCTTTTTGTAATCCTGCTAAATCTCTGCCTAATATTTACCTTGGTTCTAGTCCTAGCAATGTATTCTTTGTATCCACTATCGCACCCACAAAAGTTGTTTCGCTGCAGATTGGAAATTGATTTTCTTGTCCCTAATGGGATCCCAAAAATCCATTTGCATTTCCAAGGCTGAACAATTCGATTGTAGCTTTTAAATTTCCCCGTGCCAAGTAATTTATTTACTCGGGTTTTGGTGAAAATACCAAGGATTTGTTTCATTTCTATCAGAGTACTCCCTGCCAGGTTGGCAATGCAATTTCGAAATTTTCTTCTTGGCCCCATTATGGAATTCCATTTAACTTTCGCCTGGCGCTGCCCAATTTTGCTATGAAATTAGATATATATCATGCAATTCTGGCTGACCGATAATGCCACTGTGCCATAAATACGCCTTAAAGGTGCAGCACGCCAATTATGAACGATGGCCGAGACTCTTGCCCCGCCAACTCGCTGGCCAAGACACGCAGAGCTTGGCCAACTGGGTAGGGCAGCAAATGCCGCAAAGAAATTAAGATTTTTGGCACAAACGTGAGCGGCATGCCGAAAGAGCAGCGAAAAAGCCAGTTGCGGGGCATGCAGCACGCAAGGTCAGCGCCGCTGTAATTAACTGCATATAAAGTGGCCAACTGGCCGTTGGGTGGGTGGCTATCGGCGAAGGGCCGGCCAGGCTAGCGGCCAGATTTCACGTCAATTATTTTCTGTTCCTTGCAGCCCGCAGCGGCAAACTTATGGCCAAACAAGCTGCAGTGACATGTGAACAAGATTAAATCCGGACGAGATCCCCTCTCATCGCCTTACCCGCCTCTGCCCTCCCATATCCCCATCCACATCCACATGCATATACCATATACAGACCGCAGCAAGCCAAAAACTTCGGAACTCGCCTTTGGGCTATAAAGCGTTTGATAAATTTCGCTGCCATTTACGTGTTGCACGCGCCAGGGATGTGAAATGTGGATGAACCAGATGGGGGAGCATTGGGGGCTGGGGACTGGGGACTGTGAGCTGTGGGCTCCGAAAGTTGACTATAACCGGCTGAGGGGGCTGGCATTCCACCGTTATGAGCGGAAGGGGACAGCTGTGTCCGTTGACTGCACCTGACGACATAAATTGCGCATTTGCGTGGTCGTGATCCTTTTCACTTACAACGCCACGACAAAATCTCAGTTGCTTTTACCTTTGGCCACCTCCCCGGGCCCCCTTCCGCTCCCGTCCAGCCTCCCTGGTGGCGCCGGCATCGTTCGCTTTAACAAAAGGTTCGGGCCACCGGGGCGTATGAGTAATGCGCGTTTGGGTGTATATGACGCGTCTGCTTCACAATTACAAAAGCATTTTATACTCAATACCCATTGAAAATACGGCATCCTGGGAATATTTACCTACAATTTGATGCTTCCCGTCAGCGGTTTCTACCAATTTATTTGATTTTTCATATAAATTTTAATGTGGGTGGCTGCTCCTAATAGGTCATATACCATTTTAAGGTTTGTTTTTATTTTAATGAACGTTTTTATGCCAAACCTTGTGCGTCGTCTCTTTTTTTGTGATTTTATTTTATTGCCAGGGATGTTAAAATAATTTTGCAGCCCCCCATTTCCGTGCAAGAGGCACTTCGTAGTCCATCATTCTTTGCATCTGGCCCAACTTATAGCCGCTTGTTTGCTGGTGCTGCAATGATTTTTTAATTGCTCGACACAAATATAAACACAGACTGGTCTTTTTTCTGGCCGCCGCCGACTCTTCTCTGGCAGATCTACTGGCCTCCATTGTGGGCTCATTTTAATGATTTTCTGACTACGTCATCAGAGCCATGCTTGATTTACATTTTTGAGTTGTCTGCCCGGTGCAGCATTAAGGCTACTGATTGCATTGACAGTTGGCACACGTAACTGCTGCAGCAGCAACATCCTGGGAATTCGGGACATCCAAGGGGCAGCAGCGGTGGGAGCACTCGCAATCCGAACTGGTCACCGGGCGGCCCACTGGATTTTACTGTTTAATTGCCGCCTTTCATCGCATCCTTAATTTGTTGTTCGGCGCCATTATTTTGTTTTTCCATTTGTTGCTTACCACTTTTGTGCCGGTGCAGTTTTTCATTTAAAATTGTTTGCCAATCAGGTCGAATGAAAAGGCCCCGAAATAATTGCTTCGGTCTGTGGACCGACTCGATTATTGAAAAATTACATTACTTTAATTGAATGGCTTTCGGGACAGAAACAATAACAGAACCCTTGCTGTCATGCCTTCGAGACTAATTGAGGGGGGTTTCCTCCTTTGGACAATTGAAACATTCACGATTGTCAAGAAGTGTTTTCTCTGATGTAATAGATTGATACGTTTCGAAATCTTTATAACAAAAAAAATATACTATGTAAATATTTACTAAATGAATATTTCCTAAATGCAGAAACCATATACATATCTTTTATATGACATTGCTATTTTATTACTTAAAAATGAAAAGGCTTGAAACTAAAAAAAAGATGGCTAACAATTTGTTCCAAGAAACAATTACTGTCATATCAAAAAGAACTTGATTATTTTTAAAATGAGCCATGGCATAAACTTCATAAGAAATCGTATTTTGTTATTGGAATAAAGGTGTTTCGTGAAAATCGCGTTTAAAGTTTTTGGTAACACCATTATTTTACCAGACCAGATCGCTTGAAAGACTTACAACTTTGACGTATCGACTTGAATAGCTTAACAATTAATTACGAGTAGGACTATATCAGATATATCGGTTAAAGAGGAAACCCCCTTGAAGTTAATTGAGTTGTGTCGCCAAATTGTTGGACAATACTCATACAATGGAACATGTGTGCGACTATTCATTAAGTATGACTATTAATGTTGATTTTAGTGGGCCCGCAATCAAGGGAACTGCTAAGACAGAGGTCGCAGATACGAGTATTTGCACTAGGTAAAAGAGGAGAGTTTCAAAAGTTCCCACAAAGTTACAATAAAATCTTTCTCGTATCCCTCTAACTCTCTATAATACTTTGCCTTGCGAGGCATCAAAAGTGCTTCGGCAACCCTCCCAACTCATAATTATCTGTTTACATATGTACGAGGATTCAGCGCGTCTATAGCCTTAAGACATTTTGCAATTATAGCAAAAGCTACAACGGAAATGTGTGGAACGGCTGCCATCAAGAGATTTTGCTTGCGTGGATGCCTATTAATATTACGCATACGCCGTGTTGCAGGCGCAGTGGCTCGGAAAATGTGACCCAGACCGCTATTGTTGTAATTATTATTGTTGCTGCTGCCGTTGCCGTTGCTGTTGCTGTTGCTGTTACTCTTGGAGCTGCTGCTGCTGTTGCTGCTGCTGTTGTTGGTGTTCGCCTCCGGGCTGGGCCCACAATTAGGAGGCAGCCGGAGATGCCAGGAGGGCTCGAGAGCTGGGATTTTGTAAGGGCATTAATAAAGCACTTTAATAAATTAGTCCAACCGAAGCACTTAAGCGTCTTATCAAATCAGAGCAGATGCATTGCCTGGCCGGCCGGCTTAACGCTCACATATGCACGCCCCGAGAAGAGCCGCATTAATTTGCGAATATTCATATAGGCAGTCGCATATCCATAATCCACTCGAACTCATTGTGGTTGACATTTAAATTGGTCGTTGTCGTTGTTGGCGGCCATTGGAATTGCATTAGCGATGCACTAGACAGGGCTCGGGGGGCTGCGTAAATTCCTATGAAAATATGTAGGTGTTGAAATCGTAAAACAGCCCCGGACAATAATAACAATTATTAAAAACAATGAAATACAAATGGAAAGCAGCCCAGCCATCCTCGTGGCTATAAACAAAGGCCTACCATGGGCCAAATTTCGTAATGGAGTTATAAAATATGCCCGTAAATTGGTTTTGAGTGCCCCACGGGAATGTGTTTCCCCAATGACTTAATCATTTTTTCCTCCCAACGACGGTTAATGCAATGGATTTTTTGTGACCACGAGTCCATTACTTTTGAGTAACATTTTCATTGAAATTTTTTGTGGCAAATAATCATTTCAAATTTTACAGAACATCAGAATTAAATTTCCCTTTAATCAATCAATTTATCATCTCAAATGCGGCCAATCAGCTTGTTGTGACTTCTTTAAAATATGTTGTTTACTCTAGCATAAGGGGAGCATGGTTCCCCGGCATATTACTCGTAATTTTTCCCTATTGTCCCACAATCAGGCATTAAGCCACCCCCCGCACGCGATGGCTGACGCACTGGCATCGAAAGGACACGCCGCGCGCGTCCTGTGTTCCCACCGCGCGCCCACCACAGAAAGGTCCTGATGCAGGACCGAGCACACAGCGAAAGCCTCGCAGCATTTTCCGTATAAACATGACAATTTAAAACGCATTACAGTGCGGCAATTAATTAAACTGTCATTGGTTTGCAAGATTCTGAATCGTTTCGCCGCGCCACAGAGTCAAAATAAATTGTAAACAAAAATGCGAAAAAAACAGGAAAAAAGCGGGCACGCAGACGAACACAAATATTGCATTAAAGTCGGTCCTGAAAGTGTCCTGCGGACAGAGTGGCGTTCGGGGGCGTTGGTGGCTTGACTGGCAACAGTAAAGCATTGCGTAAATTTATTGAATTGTAAAAAGAACATATATCAGCGTTTTTAATTGCAACAGCAGCAACAACAAGGAGATGGCTTAAATAAATAGCCAAGGACAGTTTAAACGGCTGTGGGGCCGGGACAGGCAGGCCCGGCAGAAGTGGCAGCAATTTGGAGCGGCAGGGCAGCAGCCACCAGTTACTGTAACAGTAACAAAAACTATAAAAGTTTATCGACTGAGCTACATAAAAAGGGTGGAACTTATTTGCCTCCCCCTCAGCTACCCCTTCTTTTTAACCGAGAGCGAAATTAGAATTGGCCATTTAAATCATCGGCGGGCAAGAAGCCACCCACCCGCGCACTCCACTCTATTTTCCCGCCATTTCAACCCATTGAAACTTGAGTGCCGAGTGCTGAGTTCTGAGTGCTGGGTGCTGGGCAAGTTTAACGACTTTTGTTTTGTTTAAGATGAGCTGTAATAATTTTAGTCGTTTTACTGCCACATCCCCCGCCATAAACCAAAATTAAAATATATTAAGTTAATCAAAAAACGAAAACGAAAAGTTCTTGGCTGCATGGCAGCCAATTTATGCAGGCCCACAGCGAAACTTGCCAAGATCTCGGCCGCAGACGGCTGGGAAAAACTTAAACCAGAGCCAAATGACAGTAATTAGAATTTGTTGATTTTTTTTCTTTGCCTGGAAGGGCGGCAGGGTATTTGTTTGGTTATTTGTTTATACGCTCCACGTTTGGCAACACGGTCTTGGGGGCTGCCAAAAAAGCAAGTGGCCAACTGGCAGCAACTGTAATAAATGACAACAAATTCCCCGCAGCCCCAAGTCGAAACTGTTTTGCCCAGAATAAATAAATTATTTACAGGCGCTTGGATGCGCCAGCCCTGCGCGCCGGCCCCGGTTTTGGGGTTACAAATGCACTCCCCCTCCGCCCGCATCATATTTTCATAATTCTGCCGCTTTAAACTATGCAAAACAACTCAATCCACCGGACCGTGGTGCTGTAAAGCACTCGGCAAACATTCTTGTCGCCCTCAAAGCGCACAGAGCAATAAAACACAGGCCTCCTCCAGGAGGCTCTTTCGGGGAGCTGGGGGAGCTGGGGGAGGTCCTCGAGGAGCGGCTTGGGACTGTCTTCAACTCGAATTGATGGCGCTGACTACAAATTCGACTTGTGTGAGCCATATTGTGTGTGCCGGTGTCCCGGCGTTGTGTTTCTGTTTGCCCGTTGTTCCGCTAATGGTGAAAGTTGTCAAGCGGCTCAAGTGGTAAAATGGAAGTCGAGGCGGTCGGGGCCGAGGGGCCAGGGGCGAGCTTCCGTTGTTTTTCCCTCAGACAACAACTTTCACTCAAGGAAAGCCGGACACGCTGCACAAGGGAGCTGAAATGTAGTTTAGGCCGATAAAAACACTACAGTGTAAAGTTTTTATGGCCAGCTTTTTAGGGAAGCATTAAACGGGATTCAAGAGTAAGGGAAATTTAAAGTGTCCAGCAAGAGCTGCATAAACGCGGCTAATTAGAAAATGAATAAAAATTACAGCCGAAATTCGCAAGAATACATTTATTTGCTATCTCTGCGCTCGAATACCTCGGAATAAATTCATGGAAATTAAGGAAGAAACTTCTGGCGTTACGCTAAAATAAATTCCCCGAGAATCTGTTACAAAAACAAACCTTGGGAGAAAAATATGGAAAATATTAGTTAAAATAACTCACGTGCATAAAGGCGGGTTCCTTGCCAAATTCTTATCCTTATACTGCTATTATTCTCGCCGGGAAAACTTTCTCGTTTAGCTGGCAGGAATCCTGCACCATTTTCCACCTTCGGTTAAACAAGCAAGAAGTGTGTGCCACCCATTGTGAATGGCACACGTCGTCAAACATATTGAAAAGTTTTTAGAATTTGCAAACAGTTGTCCCGCGCTGCCAACCGCAGCGTGTTTATTTGCTGCACTGCGAAATAACTTGGCTTACCTTACCTAGTGTCAAGGGGTTCACCTTGTTTCTTCATGCTCCTATTTTCTTGCCGTGTAAGAAGAAAAAGTACTGGCAGTGTCAGCCGGAGAAGGAGAAGCAGCACCAGGGCCCGCTGGTCACGTCGTCGTCGTTGATGTCGTCTGAAACTTATGAGTTTTGAAATGAAAACTGGTACAAACGGAAATGCAATTGAAACGTCGCCATTGTTGTTGCCGTTGACGTTCCCATTGCTGCTGCTCCTTCTGGTATTGTTGTTGTTGTCGCCGTCGTTGTTGATGGCCTGACAGGACGAAGGAGAGTGTGTGAGTAAGTCCTAATACTTGTTTGTGTGTGTGTGTGCGCGCGCGAGAGTGAGTGTTGTATGAAGTTTTTGCGCTAAGCTATTTGGAAATGCCATTAGACCATGTCACACATACAGGCCCAATGTGTCAAGACGACGAAGCGTCTTCTTTTCAGCCATCTCCCTCCCTTTTCCCTTATCCGCGCCCATTTTCCCGCCATTGACAGTCCACTCCCCACTTGTTTATGTTTATGTATGCGCTGCAATATTTTGCGTCATATTGTGTGCTGGGCTGCGGTTTGGAAACGCGCCTGACGAAACTTTTGAGCACGACTGTAGGCACAGTTTGGTGTCTAGCAGCGGCTAATGCGGTTACATGGCAAACTCTCCGGCCACGCAAATAGAAAAAGGCAGGACTTCGCAGCAGCAGAACTTTGCAAAAGGAGGAGCAGCGGCAGCAGCAGCAGCAGCAGCCCACGCAGCCAGAAATCGCCGAGCTGGCAATTTAATTTCCGAAAATATTTCCTTGACGCATACGAATTGTATGAGAGTTATACGAAACTTTTGTTGTGTGCAAGTGACATTAATTATATCAGCTGTGATAAATGCTTTTTTATACGGACATATTATTCAAATTACAGCCGAAAATAAATATAGCATAAGTAAGCGCCGCGAAAACCTTGGCGCATAAATCAAGGCGCAAATTGTCACGTGCTCTAAATTCATTTATTTCCCTTCAGTTGCGCGGCCCCCAAATCCGAGTCAAGGCAGCCCAAAAATACTCGTACAATCAGAAAAACGCTCCAAAACTGGGCTAAGTAGCCGCCACGTGTGTTGCCTTTGCGGCGGACTTTGCTGCGTTGTGTGCTGTGTAGTGTACGAGTACGAGTGTATGTATATGCGTGAGTGAGTGTAATTGGGTATTGTAATCGCCTTCGATGTACGCCGAATCGACCACAACGGAGATGACCGCTTACCCCAGCCGGGAGCAGGCGGAGAAGGCGACCCTACGTGATTTCTGGGCCAAGGAGTCGGCTGTGAATGCATTCCTCCAGAGCTCACATGTAAATATCCAAATAGCGCTTCCAAAATCGCTGCCAATGCTACCAAATCGATTGTTGACCGGGCGCTGGGTGCGAGTGCCAATTGTTGGTGGGCCCCTTGGGCGGAGGAAACTATTATACTGCGTAATCAAAAGTGTCAACATTTTCTCTTGGCCACGCCAAAAGCAATCTAAAATCAAATGGCGTACACGCAATCTAGGCGATACACTACCCTGCAAAACACAGAACTCAATACTGGTTTTAAGCCCTGGAAATGTTATCTCAAAGACGCATATTTTATTTACCATTTAAATCAAATTTAATTATTTACAATGTACTATGGGGAATTTTACCAATTTAAGTTTGAATATGTTAAGAGCAACAAGGAAGCTCTCCCGAGGCCTAGTTAAAGATTGCAGCCTACAATCGTAAGATGGGGGCGCAGGGGCTCATCCCCAAGTTTAAGGCCTATCGATATCTTTGGCTCTCGATCGTTTCGGTTCGGTGACTTGCTCACCAAAATATAGGTCAACTTTAAAATTACAAAACCGCGTTTAACTAATCAAACTAGAATAAATAAATTCTTCCTCAAAACAGTATATGTTGCATAACAATAATTTGAACTTGTTCCTTCTTTAAAATCAGCTGTTAAAGTCAGCTGTTGTCCGCAGACTTTAGAGTAGATGATTTTTGACGGCCATTTTTAGAGGCCTCCATGTCAAAGGAAAAACTCTATAGAAGAATAATTTAAATTGCAACGTAACAGTACTAGTTGGTCTTTGCTTGCTTTTTCAATCAATGACTGTTTTTACAAGTAGCATTTGAATTTGTAAAATATTTGAATTGATGCTTTACCAAAGGCCTAAATAATTCCATTATCCTCTCCGTTTTAAAGTTTTGCTAACCAGTGCCGGGGAAACGATTGCGAATTTGTTCTCATAGCTTCTGTCAGGGAGTGTCTCTGCTGTGGCACTTCTCCTGAATTTTAAGTGCACTGATTAAGTGCATAAGTGATTTAAATGCTGGGGGAATTTTCATCTAAAGTCATAAATTGAATATGTTTCAACTTTTGGCTTTGCCTGCGATTCAGTTACGGCTTCGAATGGCCTGGCCCCGGGCCGGGTCGTGGTGGGTCGGGGTGGGGCAGCTTCGCTTTTGTTGGAATTGCTTGAAATTTTGCTGGCGCACTCAAAAAACTTTTCAGTTATAATTTATCAGATTTTCGAGTTCAGACATTTTACAACAATTATGCATAGTTATGCGCATTGCCACAGATAGTTTCCTTTTCCCAGTCCGATTACGAAACCCAGTGTGTATGTGGCGTATGCGTAATATGCTTGAGCTGCCAGGGAGGCCATCACAGTTGATGCTCCCACAGACGCTGTGTGCATTCGCAATCAACTGGCTGGCGACTGGCCTCAAGATTTTCGGAAAAGCCGTACGAAAAGCCGGATTTTTGTGCTCGGTAAATTGACAAGTTCCGCTCACAGAGTGCGTCAGGTGATGCAACAGGAGACCGGCGGTCGGCAGACGGCGGGCAGAGAATAAGACATATGTACGGTTCGGTTAACAAATTTGCATTTACAACTTTTGCCAGCTAATAAAAATTTCATATTCATTTTATCCACCCGAAAAGCCAAACGCAACTGAAACAAAAACCGAAACCGAAACAGAAACTGAAACCTAACAGAGGCAAAACGGAAGTCAAATAATTCCGACACGTATGTCCACGCCACTTTCAAAGAGCGTAGCGCATACAAAACGAAAGAAAGAAATATGACTCCGCACGGAATATTTATGCGGGAACTCCTCCGCACACTCGCAATGTGACACATTCGCAGTCGCAGGACCGGGAGCAGGAGTGGGAGCGAGAGGATCAAAGGCAGGAGCTTGGCAAAATATTCGAAACTTTGCATATGCATGAGGGGCGGTGGGCGAAAGGAGGCGAAAGCCGGGCCATAGTGTGGCGCATTACATTTGTAAAATCTGGCACACGAATGCAATAAATCACAACACAGCACAAAATACCCCCCCACTGCATACAATGGCATTATTATTACTAATGCAGGCTCCTCTCGCATGGAACCTAAGAACTCGGGGAAATTATTAGGGTCACATGTGTAAAAGGATATTTCCTTATTAACCCAAACACACACACAGACTGCATGGCGAGTGAATGAAATATGTCGGCCCGGAACGGCGCAACACAGAATTATTATTATGGCGTCAAATAATGAGGCAAAAAGTGTCAAATTTGCATGCGAAATATGTCTAGATGGCATTTACAATATTCCATCTCTGTGTATTATTTTCGGTGGCATGCAATTGCGCCAAATTAATTGCCTTGCATGTGTGATGCTTTCGGGCCCGGCCCACAAAGGACACACACAAAACTAGGCGAAGCTCTCAAAATGCACAAGGACAGGCCCAGTGACGGCACAGTAAAGCCTTGCCGACAAGCCCCATCCGCAAGGTGTGAAGGTGAAAATTATAGTTTAAATTTGAATCACTTCGGACCAGGGCTGAAAATTCAACCGAACCAAATTGAAAATGGCGTGATTGGTTGATTTTTTTTTAGATTCTTGTTTGCCATACTGCTTTTCCACTGTCCTCGACTTCATTCTCAGCCTTTTGCCCCATTCTAAAATCGGACAGTCCATGCAAACACCCTTGGCACTCACATAAAACTCAACCTAAGTAGGGTATAAATATTTGCAATGCAAAATGCTGACTCCGAGCCCCGGCGAACGAGATATCCAGGATGCGTAAGAATGGTCTGGCCCGTCCGAGAGTTTTGGAATCTCGACTGGGTGGCTGGAATGGCGGATGTCCTAGGTACTCGTACGCGCACTCGTATCTGGCACTGCACATGCACTGACACACGGGCTGGCGGCCTTTCTGCCGGAGGCGCATGCAACAGGGAACTGCCACTTGCACGCACGGCATACGAACTAACGGACGGACAGACAGACGGACAGACAATGGCATAATATATTGGTGTCTAAAGCAGAAACGACGAAATGGCCGCCTTGAGGAGCAGGCGAAAGAGTGCGGTAAGCCAACGTGGCGGCACTTTCAACATTCAGAAAAAGCGCAGAAATTGCAGGACCATTTAAAAAAAAATACATACATGACAGTCAACGGCTAAAACACAATTAGGACATCCTAAAAAGTTCGATTATTATGTAAAATATTGTGAAACAAGGTTGTAGAAGAATAATATGGACCAAAAGAATAATTAATCATGGCATTTCTAAACATTTAAAGTAGATTTTGTTGTACAAATATTTGTAAACCGAAATGAACAAATGTTTTGGATTTGGGGGCTTACTTATTTATTGATAAAATACAATCCAGCTTACCATACTAAACCTAAAGAAATGAAATCATTTACATTTATCAAAGTGTAAGGGCTTAAATTAAATTTTTTCAATAGATAGGTTACCGAGATATTTTCAAAAATTTCGGGTTGTAATAATTTGAATTGGGTAGTAAAATTACACCCTCTAGAAGCTCCCTTATTTTTCGTTCGCATTGCATTTTCCTCAGCAATTTTCCTCTCCGTGTGCAGCCTCACTGTTCGGGTTACAGTTACCATACGGTGTGTGAGTGGGTGTGAGTGTGTGGGCGGGGGGCGGGAAACGGGAAATGCGAGATGGGCGATGGGAGTAATGTTAGCTGCCCCCGTTGCTAGTTGCATGTTGAAATGTCGTCTGTCAGACATGATGAAAATAATGGAGCAGAAAATGTCACTGGCTATGCTAAGGGCACATGTGATATGCATGCGCACACAGAACCGAACCGAAGAGCAGAGCATCGCACAGCTTCCTTGCCATATCTGTGACCCAGGGCCACTTGCCCTGACCCACTAGCCACCGCCCACGGGCCACCGCCCACCGCCCACGGACCACCGCCCACCTATCCTTAGCGGAACGTCAAGGCTGGCCGTTGCTTTTGGCATGATGATTTAGTAAGGCTGACATTCCAGCGCGTTTCGGTGGCGCGCTCATTAACGTCTCCCGATCCACGGCACGAAAATGCAATTACAGCCATTCGCCGCTTGCCGTTCGCCACCCACTTTGGCGAAAGAAAGAAAATATATAATTCAACGTTCATCAACAATTTGTCAGCGAGTGGCAGGGAACAAAAGCGAAAGAAACATTTCTTGTATTGTAAGTTGAAGCAATTTGCATAACGTTTAACGCTCTATGGCAGAATAACAAAATATGCGCCTGCCAAGTAATTAAATTCAAATCAGTTTTGTGCTTCTGTTACGGCATTTTCCCACCGGGCCAAATCCGCCCCCAGCCACGCCCACCCAGTGCGGGCCGGAGAGTAGAAGAAGAAGAAACTGCTGCGTTGTCCAAATGATTGAAAAATTTATGGGATGCAGCCTGGCAAGTGACATTTATATTAATTTATTGACACTGCGTGCCTGCGATAGCCAAGGCCACACATGTCGGGGGATATTGAATATTAAGTGTACGGAAGAGGGCGCCCAGGATGAAGTAACCCAAAGCCTTGGGAGGCCACCTAGTCTGGGTGGAGGGATTGTAAATTAAACTGGCCAAAGGGGTCGCCAAACCTTGGCAAAAACAGCAACCAGAGCACGTGCCATAATCATTAACAAAAACTTGTCAAATGCAATAAATCTTTATGCATTTTTTTTTTCGCCCAACTAAAGTTGACCTCCATTAAAAACCAGGGGGGCAGGAGCTGGCAGGAGCCGGCAAAAGCAAAAGCTGGGCTGACGAGGCCATTAATAAACCGCGCACATGTAGGAAATAATTAAAATTATACCCAAGGCTTAACCTGCCACCCCCCGTCCGAATCAAAAAATCTACTAGAACACGGGCAAACATTTTATAAATCATAAAAAATTATGTGTGGCATGCGTGTGGCGAGGAGAACATAAGAAATACGAGTAATGAAAGTAAGGAAGGAGCTTGGGAGCCCGCGGAAGGGGTTAGCGTAGAAACAATGGCCGGAATGGCCGGGACGAAACGAGAGGAACAATAAGGGAAACTGAGTCAAAGGAGGCTCCTTTCATGCATGGGAATAATTAAGCTATAAACCTCGACCTCTTTTCCGCGGGCCGCTTCACTTGTGAGCTTGAAATATTTACACCTAAAACAAATAATAAATGCCCAACAAATTATTTATGCACGAAGACTCGTCGCTGAAAATGGCGACGATAAGTCAGCCCCGGTCGCTCGACTTCCGCACGAATGTGGCATAAAACGCGTGCGACGGAGGGGTGCAGAGGGGTGCGGGCCATATGACCTAACCTTGCCCATAATATGTTCGCCAATAATAATCCGCCCCCGGCAGGCGGGCCTAGGAATCCGAGCTGGAGAAAACACACAATAAAAAATAATAAAGACTTGTAGGAGTCGGTGGCAGCCGAAGAATGCCAGCCGAGCAGTAAAATGCCGGGCCAAACTATTTAAATCAAAAACTTCGCATCGGCCAGCATCAGCCCGGAAAGCTAAGGAATTTCCACGCAGCAAAGGCAAAACAGAAAGCCCAAGTACAAGCGCCAGAACCAGCAGCAGTGGCGTCAGGAAAAAAAACATATAAAGTGGAAATAAAAAATTATGCAAAAGCCGAAAGGAAACAAAGCCAAAGGAAAATGCGCGATGGCAGGGCGGCGCTGAAAGGAAATTGCGAGTATTATTACGACTTTTATTAATTTTACCACAGCCCCCGTCCCGCTCCGCCTCGACCCGACCCGCTGCGCCCCTTGCTTTGGCTTGGCCAGGAACGACCATGGCCAACACACTTTGTACCATTTTGCGTTTGGGCCAACGTCGCCGTGTCCAGTTGAAGTTTCTCACTAAACAACTTTGCACGCATCGGGGCGAGCAACTTTCGCGGACAATATTTTTTTGTGTCGTGCGGTTTCTGCGGTCCGGTTTGCTTTTCTTCCCATTCCGACTCCCAGAGGAGGATTTTCCTTTCGCCTGATTTATGTATGAGCCGGGAAAACTTTAAATTGTGTGCAGTGTGGCAGTAATCATTCTTGCGACGTCCGAAAATCGGTAAACTTTTATTAACAAGTTGAGCCGGGCCTTTTTCAACTAGGCAAAAGCCAAATGGCAAAAAAAAAGTGAAGGCGGACTGTGCAACAGACATGACGCCAACAATAGAAATTGAAAATATGGCCCCCGGCCGTGGCTCAAACAACAATTCAGGAAAACTATGCAACCAACCAACGGGCCCACATGCAAAGTTCGAAGCGACATGGCAGGAAGGGGAGGGCGTTGTCAACGCATGGCACAAAATGTGAATTATTTTGGCCGATTGTGTGGCTTTTATGAAAATATTTCGAATTCCCATAAACTCGATGGGAACTATTAGAGCCGCAAGTGCATGCTGTTTTTTCACCTCTGGGGTGGGTGATGAAAATGCATCGCAGGATCTATCCAAACAAAAATCTCCGAAATAATTCATTAAACAATTCAGATAGCGCAACAAATTCATGAAATTTTTGAGAATTGAGTCAACCTTCAGTTGGTAAAAAAAGGTTACGAAATTGAGAGTAAGCTTGTGCAGTTTTTGACCCACTGTCACCCTCCTTGAGTGCTCACCTTTGCACATGGTCAGCAAATATGGAAGTCGTTAAACTGGGGAAAACTTTTGCCACCGTGTGCCCACAACTCAAACAGAGTGAGCCATCAAGTTTCCACTTAAAAGTTGTGGACGCAGTCAATCACATTTGTGCCACTGTCCAAACAATCACCGGCCATCCGAACGCCGCACAATGGATGGAAATTGCAGTTGCGTACGCAACTATCCTTGCATCCCTCTGCGCTCCTAAACTTTCCTATCTACTATATGTATCTATCAATTTCGGCGAGTTTTCATTTTCATTTTCGGTTCATTGTCCACGCTGAACACGCTTTTGTTATTGTTTTATGCCATAGAATGGCCATCAAATGTATCTGTATCTGCGCTTTGTGTTGTGTGTTTATCCGTCGGAGCAAAACAGTAACAGAATGTGGTCTCTGCCCGCCCGACGGGGCGGGGTGGCAAGTGCGTTGTGTATTTATTTTCATAGCCATGTTTGTGACACAATTGATTGGAAAAACATAAACATCGGGTCCCGGGGCTGAGGGTGTGCGTGCCTCTAATACGTGTCCAACTTGAGTTGATTGTCATGTCGAATTTGCGGTGCAAGGAGCAAAACGAGATGGGACAAGGAAAGAGGCAAGGCAAAGGCAAGGCTGCGGCGCTGGCGGTGGCGGCGGCGGCGTTGTCCGGATTAGAAAATTCTATTTATAAACATCAAGTGGAGCAACAGCTCATTCTCACCTGGCCCCGGAATTGATGACTGCCGGCTGGCAAGTGTAGCAAAATCAATTTAATTCAATTAAAGTCAGAGCAGGGCAACAACACAACTAAGACGATTTATTTCGACACGCTTCGCAGCAGCGCTCGCTGCCGCACGAAACTCGTAGCCAGAGTGGCCGAAAAGGTCGAGCCAACAGAATTAATCTTACCTTAAAGATAAATGAGGCTAGCGAGCTGGAAATTAAAGATGCCCTGGCGCGCCGGCCCCTTCATACGCCCCGTTGGCCGGCGCACATAAGTAGGCAACATATAATTGTGGTGTCGCATATTCAGCATTTTGCGAGCATTCGGAATTTTCCGCCCGAACTTGTTTGAACAACCGCATTAAATGCCAGACCGGACCATGTGACAATGCCAGGCAAACACGCACACCCGGAAAACCAGACAAAGAGCACGAAATATTTAATAAGCAGCCTCAAATCAGCATCCCCGAGCCATTTTGGGCGATTCGTTTGTGCAGCTGTCGTCGCCGCAAACAAATATGGCTAGCCAAATGACCGCAAACACAGCCTCGTTTTTCTCCCGGTGCATGCTAATTATTTCCATAATTTCGCCCCCAAAAGTGCGCCCCTGCGAGTGCACTGCCCACAAAAAGCCACCGCATATTTTTCCCATTTTCGCATTTTCATTCACAAAGCAAAGTATTGAATGGTTGGTTGAGATGGGGTTGGGACGGGCAGGGCGGGTTCGGACTAGGACTGTGGAAAATTGGAAAAAGGCACAGCGGCAAACACGACGGGCATTGAAGTATTACCCTTAGGCCTAGGCAAACACCATCGAGAACACAAAGGCGAATGGAGAAAGGCGAAAGTGGAAAGTGGAAAGCGGAAAGCGGAGAGCGGTGAGCGGGAACTGTGAGAATAAGAAGGGAATGCCGAGCGTGCTTCGTGCCGGGGAAATTCAAACACTCGCACACCCAACCAGCATGGTAATAAATATCCATATAAGCCACTTCAAAGTGAAAAGCAATAAGCTAAACTACCACATCAACTTGCCCAAGAACGGACCAGAAATCACCGCCCCCTCGGCCACCTGCCGCAAAACTATACAGCAAAGCAACAGCAACACAAAGCCAAAAGCGGGCCAACAAAATGGCCCGGCCAATACCCACATACCAAGGCCAATGCAAACACCGATACCACTGCGATTTCCACACCGAATGTTTGGGGGGGGCCAGCGAAAGTGGCCGTCTCACAGGCAAAAACGTAACGGAGCAGGCCCGAACAGGGCAGCGCTGAGCAGCCAAAGCGAAACAAAGGCCCCCAGCCCCGACGGGGAAAACCCAAGCGCGCTCCACTTCTTCCGCCGCTTTTCTTTCCTTTGAGACTGTTTCGCAAGTGAAAGTTATACGGCTCTTTTGGCACGCGCACACACAGAGCACACAACAATATACTCCTCATGCATACTTCATTTTGGATGACGGGAGCGGCTTGGATTCGGTCATACCCTAACGTCCAACTAAAGCCAGTTTGGGATAGGATAGTCCATACAAAACTATGCTTTGCCTTGTGTTTATAAGCCTTATATTGAGTGCATATTTAAATCCCTGAATACACAATCCAAAATGGCAATTAATCACAAATATTTATGCAGAGATATTACGTATCATATAAATTTCGAAAAATACGGACAAGCAGGTTTACTGAGACACGTTTGAGGGATAATATTCGAGAAACTTCATTTCAGAGCTTAAATCAATCCCATTGTATCCTCCTAAAGTGAATGCCAATTGAAGTTCCACCTAAACCAAGTGCTTGAACAGCGCACACATCTCTGGGCGACGAGGTGTGGATATCCGGGGTTGATGCATATTCAATATGGGCCTGGCCTGGGCCCGGGAGTGAGCCACAACTCGCGAATCGGCCTAAGCGTCGGCCAATAGCTCATGCAGCAAATGTTTCTCTTAAGGCAAACAAATCAGCAACACACACTGGGGCAAGGGTAAAGGCTCCGGCGAGAGTCGGAACACAAATATTCCGACAGTTGCAGGCATGTGTGTGCGATGGCGGGATTTTTGGCGCGCAATTTCAGCGACGCGACGCCTTGTTGATTCAGCGCCAAACAGCAGCGCCCCCCGACGGCGAGTGGCTGAAGCGGCGGATGCCGCGCACTAAGCGAAAAAAGGGGGTCAATCGTAGAGGGGGAAAAGGGGAAACGGCAAGCTAATGGCCGCGAAGTTTTCCGAGATTGACGGCCCTGATTTGGCCAAACAATAAATAAATACAAGTATACAAGAAATATGAACACACCGGGGGACACGGGGCCATGGGGTCACGCGGGGCAGGTCACGGCTCGGGTTCTCTCACCTGTAAGTTGGAGAGTACACTTCAGTGGCAAAGAGCCCCCGGGCGCCGAGTTGCCAATTTGAATATTCTTTATATACACACGCTATGGGTGGTGTTTGGTCACTCCAACGAGCGGGGATAGCGTAACGTAACGTATTCGAACCGTGGCCGCCTCGCCAGTTTTTCCAGTTCATTCAGTTGCTCCTCGAACGCCAACGAAACCAAAACGATACATGTGACCCCGGGCGGCGCCCATAATCACAGCGACTTGCCCTCGAACCTCGAACCGCTCGCGGCACGAACTATAAATCAACCTTAGCGCATTAACCAATTCAAAGTGCAATTAAATGTAAATGATATCAATTAACTCATTTGCGCGCGAGGAGAAAATTACAATTATTCCTGCACTCTCGCCGCCCTTTTTGCGTGCGGACTTAATGCTGTGCGGCGGATAAAACTGCAACTGAATTAAAAGTGCCTGATCCACCACACACCCACAGGAAACGGGAAAGAAACTTTCGCTTAAATGTACATCGACGAGGATAGCGAGGAAAGTTCGCCCTTTGTGATGCTCACATCGCCCACGAAGTCTTGGGTCAGTCCTCCGCACAATGTAAACAGAGAGTCCGGCCAGGACTCTGGATTCTGGTCCGGGGACTGCCGGCACATCACACACATCTCCGGGCGCCCCCGGCCCTGTTCCCTTCGCACACACATCTCTTAATTTCACATTTCATTTTTTCCTTCCCTTGGAGGGAAATAGAGCCGAAGCCGACGCCGAAGCCATGCGGTGTGGGCGAAACAGTAGCAGAAGCGGAAAAAAAGTTGGCAAAAAGTTTAAATGACTTTTGTTGTTTTTCTAAGTGTTTTTTAATGGTCTACGTGTGCTGGACGCTGAAACCTACTGCCGTCCGGCTGCCCCTCGTTGATGTATGCTCAATTTTAAATATTACTCCTCGCCTCCGACATCCGACATGTTGGCCAACTGACAGCCGCCGAGGTTAACAGACTTGATTCGGGCCAATAGGGCCATTGTAATATACTCTAAATAAGCTCTTGATGATACAAACTGAGGGGAATGTCCCGTATAACAATACAGTTTATGCTCCAGATTTCGCATTTCCTTGTAAAATAGTTATTACTTGCTAGGATTTTTGTGATTTTTTTTAACCAATATCTTTTGTCGTAGTGTACTCTGTTGCTGAGTCGGCAAAAATTGATGCAACCCACAAAATATTCACACAATTTTGAGTAAATGATATTTGCATTAGCCACCAACTTGCTCTAAACTGTTGATTAAGCAAAATACGGGACACCTGGAGTGTCATGTGTAAAATTGTTAACAAAAGGAAAATTAAAACAAACAAAATATAAAATCCAGGACTTAAAAGTTAAAAAAATTACAAATTTATTTATTTAGAGTCCCCGACACAAGCGAAACAAACCCGAATGGGAAAATATTACGTATACGCCACGACATCCGCAAGCACTGGTTTTTAATTCGCATTAAATATTAGCTGAGCGTGTGAATCTCCGTGGCATTCGGGTCTAAACATTAGTGTCAATATGTATTTGTTTGTTTACCAGTTTATTGGGCAAACTGTTTTATTTGTTTACGCCAAAACAAAACCAATTTGGCCCGCACTAATAATCATAAAGATTACCAGCGGATGTGCAGGCGTTGGCGGGTCCCCGGCTTAAATACGCGTGAAATGCGGCATCTTAAGCTGCCACTCAGACGCTGACACACCCCAGAAAAAAGGGGCAGGGGCGTCTCCGGGCACCGGACCCCCCTCTTTTGGACTGTGTCGCTGCCAATGGCTTTCCTGAATTTTCTGCGAGGCTGCACGTCAAACGTAGAAAGGGCTTTGAAGTTGCGCTTAGATTCTGCTCGCCCCTTTGTATTGAATTGGTGGCCTCTCCCAACTTGCTTAAAGTTAAATTGAGCGCGTAATTTAAGCTTTTGCCGAGCAGCTTATATTAGTTGCTAAGTGGCAGGACCAGCCCCAGCGCCCTCGTCTCTGGTGCGCAGGAAATTCCCTTTTTCCCACAGGTCTAGGCCGGTTTTAAAGAATGACTTGTCTATGGTGAAAATCTGTTAAATATTTATCCACAGTTTGAGCGTTTAAATAAATGCTAAGCAAACAGATAGTTGGAGCGGAAAATATTAATCAAATCAAAAAAGTCTCAATCTATACATCTGTGAATCCAATAGCCTTGTGCACTTTACATAATTAAATTCAAATAATATTCCGATATTTCTGTGACAATTTAGCGGCATTCAAAGCTAAATCCCGAACAAAGAGTAGCACAAAAGTTGGCCATTCGATGCGATCCGAATAATTAAAAATCATTGGACAAATTTTAAAAGCGATAATCGTATTATCGGCAATAATTATGAAATTTGATTGAATTTCGGGGAATTAGCAAAGAAGCCAGTACGGAATATTTTTATATTTATTAGGGTAAACATGCGCACTCGTATGTTGTTGGGCAGTTGGAAATTTACGCTGGATTTGCTGGTTAAATTTATTTACTTCATTTTGCCAAATCACCGCAGGAGTCTTTTTTCCTATGTTGTTTTTTTGCGATTCGCAATTTTAATGAATGGCAAAAACTGTGTGTATTTATTATTATGTTTTCCCTGGAATTTTAATTGATTTTTGGCGAGAGAGGAAGCAATGGCGGCAAGTGAATGGCACCTTGTCCGCCCCCTGCCACGCCCATTCCGGCAACGGCAATCATTGACACGTGCCCACTGTTTTTCGGCTTTCCATTTGCACGAATTCAAATCTTTGCAAACACAAACACACACGCCAGCCAGCCATCCAGCACATATTTGAATTTCTGCATTTTTGTTGAATTTCAATTAAAAGCCTTGATTTTGATTGTAACCTTGTGCACATGCTGGGCCGAGCCCAAAATTCCAAACGCCCGAAAACTGTGCACGCCCAGGCCCACTCGGAAAAAATGAAATCAAAAACAAGATTCATTTTAATGGTTCAAAATGGTTGTAGTTCCATTTTATCGAGCATTTATTTCATTCGCAACTCGACAACGTGTTCCGTTCCCTCTCACAATATTTAAAACACTCCAAGAAATGAAGTAATATATTCATTAGGCGATCTAGAGAATAGATGAAAGCAAGACCCGAGCTTCTTTATATTGTAAGTTAGGAGTATCCACTGTGTAAGGGGGAAAAAATTATTGGGGTCACTGTCTACGGTTCTGGTTGTGGGCCTGGCACAAGGCAAATGTGAAATTGCTGGCTGAGGAATTGTGTTAAAAACGAATTTGCATTAATTTCAGTTTCCACTTTTTGTTTCGTCCTTTGGCTCCTGTTGTCGGTTTACAATAATTGTATATCCCATCCACTTGACGTTCACCTTTGCCTTTGCCTTTGCCCTGCCCTGCCAATGCCTTTGCGAAAAGGCCAGAGGAATCAATTGGTCCAAGAGCGGCAATCGAGAGGGGGCGCGCAGGGGCCGGAAGTGGCGAGAGAAGGAAAATTAAATTGAAAATCCATCGGAGCCGAATGTGGAATTAAAATTGAATTTTCACCTACGACGATGAGGAGCGACGGATGGGCGGATCAAACGAATCGGAACGAAACGAACCGAGACGACGCAGGAAGACGAAAAACAATTAAAATTAAACAATTTATTTATTTTGAATTATGGCCCCGGCCCGGCCCGGCCCGACGACGACTACTTCTGCTTGTGGCAGGAAACTGGAAACTGCAAACAAGAGGCTGTCGCCGCAAGTATTCGTATGCTCCGACCCCGAAAAATGGGAAAAATGCATTTGTCAAATTGATTGTGAAGTGAACAACTCAATTTAAAGGCTTTCCATCCCGCAAACAACAAAACAATCCGGAGAACCGGAAGGCCGGATGGCCGGAAGAAAAAACCCACAAATAATTGTGAAAGCAATGCAGTCGGGAATGAAAATGGTGTTTTGCCTCCGGGCGACACATGATGATTAGACAAATGGAAGCCAGGAAGACGGGACGGATAAAGTACATGTGTATATACGAGTATATGTATAAATGCCGAAGCGCCACCCCAGTCATTAACCTTGTAGGAGCCATCAAAGCGAACAGCATCGAGAGTGCGGGGCCGGGCCGATAATTTATTCAGGCTGTGGCCCAACTAATCTCGCACTGTCAGTGACTCTAATCATTCAATGAGATAAAAGCAAAGGCCAATACGCCCACTCGTAGCCCCCAAACTGCGGCGGACTTCTTTTCCAATTTGCGGTTTGGCGGCTTCAAAGAGCCACTGAATAGAGATGGCAGCGTGACCATTATCCGAGCTGACAGACGGGAAATCGAAGGTCCGAGAGCTTGCCAAAAAGCGAGGGAGGGTCCGTTCCATTTGAGATTCGAAGTTACGAAAACTGACAGGCTCCTCCAGCCAGGATATGAACGAATCGGGCAGAGCTCTTAAATAATATATTTGACTGTCCAAAACTGATATTAGAGGCCAACAATCTTAAGCTTAAATCGGGTCAGGAAATATTACATAAAAGCATGAAACTTTATCCAAAACCTGCAAATTGTATGGTCTTTATGGTTACTAAAAATTCTGCAAGCTAAGATCGATAATATTTATTATAATATCAAATGTGACCCAATACCTAATATAAAACTCAAAAAACCTTCTTGCATTCTTGTACGTATCGTAATTTCAAGTTTCAAAAATGCACTTTTAATTGAAAAACTTGGTCACTTTGGCTTGGAGAACTTTTCAAAGCCCATCCCCATTGCAGTTTAATAACCTCAAGCCTGAGAGCTAAAGTGAATCTCAGAGTCTATTGTCAGATTTGTTACACATCTTATCCCAGCTCATCTCGTCCTTAATAAGCTCGGGCGAGATCTCACGCTCTCATCCTAAAGACTTTTGGATGCCCTCTGGGCGGGAATGGGCTGGGGGAATATACTCGTAAGTTCACAAACAGAAAACCAAATTCCCCACACACAAGGGAGTGTTGTGCAGGAGGTGGAGATGTAATCTGGTAGTGCGTGTATCTTCGAGCCCGAGTTCTCTGGGCGGATTGGGCGGGATTTGGATGATTTTGGCAGGCGGCTGTGACGTGAGTGGATGGATGCGTGTCCATGACCATGTCCAGGTCCACGTCCACGTCCACATTTACGTGCACCCCCGCGCACACCTCTTCGGTCAAGCCGGGCGGTGCGTGCTGCAAAACAATTTAATTAATTCCAGATTTGCGCGGAATTTTTCACGAAAGCCGCGATGCCAGCAATCTGTAAATGCCATATACATACGCAAAATATATGTTATATGTTTTTTTCGGCGGGTCAGGGCGTGGGGGGTGGGCCCCTGCGGTTGGGCTAGTCAATGCCAAAAATCCAGCCATTCGCACGTACTTTTACTATTTATTTGTTTCTCACTTCCACCCGTTCATCTCCTCTTTTCTCGGTCGACTGCCCGGATTCGCATTTTCCGCCGGATAGCCTGCCAGCTACGGTAAGAAGAACGGGATGTGGTATGCATCGCCTGGAAATCAGGGCTGGGGCTCCAAGCCCGCCAGTCGGAAGCCCTCAATAATGGAAGCGGATTTGGGCACATTATCGACCACATCAGGCTCGATAAAACGCAGCGCCGGCCGTGTGATACGCATCATCAATAATTTGGATCACTCGGTGCAGGTGAGTGTCTGTCCTCTGTCTTTGCCCCTGCCCCGAATGCAGATGAGGCATATTCCCGCCCCTGCCGCGCATCCATATTTATTGTTTCATCCCGGACGATGCCCGACAACGATGCCGATGCCGCCCACCCGCCACGTCATCAACAATGCACAAAAATATTTTGGGGCAGGCCGGGAATGAAGGGTGAGGGTGGGGCAGGGGGGAAACCGGGAGTATTTCCACAATTTCCACACAGCCACCTCGTGCACCGTACACCGGGCATTTTCGCAAAGTTTGCCGGGGCATTCGGCGGGCATTTGCGCTATTTTCGCAATTTCGTTTGTATTCGCAGCCCGGTCAGCGATGCGTTGTGCAAATGTTTTAATTGCCGCGATTAAAGTGCGCATCGGCCTGCAATATTTATGTAAATTTATGTTTGACTATTGCATTAGAGTGGCCCAAAACGCATCGCACCCGACCAGGCCCGGGCCCGGGCCCGGTCTGTTTATTGAAATTTATGCAAAGTGCTGCGATGAAATATGCCGAAGCCGGGCAAATATTATTCGAGTAAATATGGTACGGAAAAAATATGCTTAAATATTTAAAGGCGGAATGCGAAAAGCTCGCTGTCTATGCCGGGTGGTAGTGGGTGTGTTTGTTTGCCCATGACAGCGCATTCAGATTGGTATCGGCCTGGAATGCACCACCTGACCTCAGCGGTGCATCGGCGATGGCGGAATGCATTTGTCGTTCGCATTTACTTTTCCGCTTCACGCAAAAAAAAGAGAAGCTGTGCTGTGTATGGATGCCAATGCGAGCTCCGAATTGAGAGCCAAAGCGATTCGCTTTTATTTGTATAAATATTTGCCATCAATATTTTATGGTCAGCGGAGTGTATTTATTATTTGCGCTGTCCGTTTTTTCGCCCAAAGCCTCAACAGCCGCCGACCCGACTGACTTAACTGTCATTAAGGGATCCGGCGCATAAATAATTTGACAATTTATTTCACCCAACCCGCGGCGGAATAAAACCACTTTGATGTGTTTTTTCATAGTGTCAATTCTTAAATCGCCCCTCGGGGGCCATCATTAGTTGTGGTTTTCCGGCCTTGTTCAAATGCAGTATATCGCCCCGGTTTTTTGCCGCCGTCGCCCGGCTTTTGACTGCGCAATTGTAATTCGCAGTTTATTTATGCATTTCTATTGGAAGCATCCCGAGTGCAGAGATTAAACTTTAATGGCCACGCTAAAAAACGGCGCCATTTGCATTGCTTTGACATTCAGAATGCTCGGAGCCGGTGCGCCATTAACCTTTGCCTACTTTCGCGGGCGCCACTCTCGACGGCAATCATATGGAAAATCAATTGTCTGCAATTTGGATTTTATTGTATGCAGCCGGAGAGGCGTGGGGCAAAAACAAAATTGGAGCCACGGTCAATTCGGTAATTTCCGCTGGCACACAAAGCAGGAAAAGCGGCAACGAACCAAAAAAAATTGCCAAAAATCGAGCCGAAACAGAGAATCGGCTCGGAAATCGAAGGGGATAACACACTACCAGTATGTCGTCGATGGCTGCATTAAATCGCTTTCAAATGAACTGCAAAGCTTCATGTTTGATCCTCCGGTCGTCAGTTTTTCAAATTATATTTTAATTACCTTTGGTCGGCAAAAGAATACATGCAAATATCCCCTTTTCTGCGTTGGCAAAACTTTCCTGCCAACTTATATTACCCTCGGCAAGGGAACTACCAGTACGAGAGGCAGCCTGGCAAAAACTTTCAGAATTCAGGTGCATGGCTCCATAACTCTTTGCCACCGTTCCCGCAGAGCTCACACTCCCGTAATTTATGTTATTATTACGAAAATGCCTTTAAAATATGAATTGGCTTCGGCACTGTAAACGTACTTGCCACTCCCCCCTGGCCCTGGCCCGGCCGTTGTCGTAGTAACGTTTTATGGTAATTTTCCTAAGTGCAAGTAACATTTTTGTAGTCCTGCTGCCTTGCCACGATTTTTGCTTTTCGTTTGCCAGTTGCCGGTTTCAGGTGGGCCCTGGCATTCGTGCAGTTTTATGAATCAAAATACATTACGTCGTGGGCGTATCGGCACCTCTCAGCACGTGGGCCGGACGCCGTTGTTTTTCCCCGCTTAGCTCGTCGCTTGTACTCCCGGGAAGACCTTGGGAAGGCCGCGCCTGATCGGGCCAATTAGTGGGTGCAGGGGAGGCAAATCCGTGACAGGTTCTGTTTGGGGCTTTGGCCCGTCTGCCGGAGATGTTGGCCAGACCGAAATCGAATCTCATTAATGGCCAAGACAGTGTCTGGCGGGAACGGGAAGGCCCGAAAACCTGCAGAACAAAAGGTGGCCCGCCCTCGGTTCGGCGCTTTTCCGATTTTCCACAGCCCCCCGCGCGCTCCCCTTACTAGACACACTTAATGGAGTTTGCAATGCAAATTTGACCAAAGTACAACCGACAACAAAGCGAAAGAGGAAATTGTAGTAGTCATAGTTGTTGTTGATATTATTGTTGTCGACCCGAACTCTGCACGCGCCCATTGACCAAGGCCAAGGACATGCCAGCCAACCGAGCGAGCGGCCGGGCGACCGGGCGACCGGCAACGAAGTCCTGGCGAAAAATGTATATGTGTTCTTTGCACTCCGAGCCCGGAGCTTCGAGCGCCAAAAGTGCGGAGCACGGAGTGCTGACGCCGATTGCATTACACGTACATCCCCCGGAGATCCGTTTCCACACCCTTCAGGCACCGTATAACGAAATTGGCGTACAACTTTTGCCACAAGGATGTACGAGGGGATCCAGTTTTGTTCGAGTTTGCCACTAGTGGAAACTTGCTTATCGAACCAGTTTCTGAGAGCATTTTTATCACAATCCTGCGTTCCTTAGGAGAGCCAAATTTATTTATTATAAATTCAACTACATTTTATTACCAAATACTATACGATAAATTCTCTGCCTCAAGCTTTACAAATTATCTACTTTCTGCTTTCAATGGAAGTTTAAAATTCTTCAGTAGATGGATTTCCCGTTCACCTTATTACTCAAAATGTGAGCGATCTTTAAATGCTTGCTAATAACCACAATGACGTAATTGGCAACTGATTGAAAAGCAATTTTTAAAGACATAAGCATACCCCTTCTACGAGTATGTCCCCTAAACCAAGGGACACTGTGCTCATGTCGCCCACTTACTGTCTGCCTGTCTGTGTTTGGCCCTGTTTGCATGGGCTCCCATGTTTGTGTTTATTTGTTTTGCTTCCGTCTGGGCTGCTCAGTGCTCAACCAGACACACAGCAGCTGAAAATGTCTATATCTATGGCCACATCAAGTGTCCCGGTCGCCTTCGCCCTCGCCCCTGCCCGTTCGGGTAATGCAATTGAAAGCCACAATAAATGGCTATGCATAATGGCATGCTACTCAATATCGCCGATACCCGCTGCAATCCCTCCACACCCCCCTGTCCCTGAATAAGTATATATACAATGTATACATCACCCGATACTGCGCGCTTGGGCAAAACTAAAGTGCATCGTGTCGCCGCCCTGCATTTTGGTGCCGCGCTGCCACGTTTTGGCTCTGTCAACTTGCGGCTCACGTGCTTGATGTACTAGGTGCAACATTTCGCATTCGGATACTTTATGTGTATTTATGAGTGCATGGCGTGGTACACTGTGTGAACGGCCTGCATATCGGTTCAATTTTTTCCATAACGTATACGCCCCGTGGGCATTGAGACAGCAAAGCAGCCTCACCTGACTTGCCGTTAGTGTGCTTTTCGTGAAGGCAAACACAAAAGGCTCGCTTCGAGTGTATGCAACGGAGCTGAAAGCTAAAAAGAGGCAAACGAACAGTCCACTTGACGGAGACCAGTAATACACTCTACAAACTTCAACCGAGCCAAAGGACAATCTAATATTCCCACCACCCATTTGCCGGAAGAATACGAAACAAATATAGTAGGGTTAGGCGATCATTTAAAACTACTAAGTTATAATCTTATATGTTACTTTGTAGCACTTGCATTCTATATCTAAGCTTACATACTATTCACATTTAAGGCTGTAATTATTGAGTGTTTTGTAGCCCCAGAAGTTAACGAATGTTTTAATTAAATTTGCGTATCACTATTCAATCGTTTTCAGTTCTTGAGTGGTCGGTGGCGCTTTTTCCATTTAAATTACTCTCGGTCCTTTTATGCAACGCAACGAACGAACAAACGAACAGCCGTTGGTTGACGACAATAAGGACGACAGCTCCTGCAGTTTAACGTCTTTTGTTTTATGCATGTTTGTATTTTATTGGAATTCCTTTGTGTATGGGCCGGAGGGAAAAAGAACTACGAGGAGCTGCCGCAAACGAAAATATTTGGGAAATTTGCATGGTTTTGACGTCACCAAGATTAAATCAACCATGCAACGGCCGGGCGATTGAATGCCAGGCGGAAAACAGGAAAAAACAGCACTATTTTCCAAAGGGAAACGGAGCAGCAAACGGCCGGGACTCGCAGACGAAGAGCAGTGCTGGAAAATGTAAATCCCACACACACACACACACACACACACACACAGAACGCAGGGAGGTCCTGGCCGTTTCCTTCCGGCAGCCCTTGGCTCCGCCTCGCTCGATTGGCACCTGCTCCCGCACACTCGTCCGAAAAGTGCACGTAATTGGCTTAACAAACGCCAATTGTTTGGGGCCACCTGATTGGAGTTGGCAACGTACCCGATAATGTAATTATTTGCTCACATAATTATATTTGTTTATAGTCCCAGGCCCCCGTGTGAGGGGCCTGCATGTATGTACGCTGATGCGCCTCATTGTGGCATCTTCGGAATGGCCCACATGGGCATGTGGCTATGTACAAGACACACACGTCCACTGACAAAAAGGGAGCGACAGAGAGACACATGCATGCATAATTTATGGCCCAGACATCGACAGTTTGCAGCAGTTCGGGCCCAAAATGCATTGCACTAAATTATTAAAAGCATCTTTTCAGCCTCTGTCCTGTCAATTAATTTTCCAGCAAATTAAGTGACGGTCGATTGGACTGGCGAAAGAAAAGTTTAGGTAAACTGGTCATTGATTGGCAAATGGTGTCGCAATTTGCCTAATGGATGCTGCTTTTGCCAAGGCATAATGGTGGCTTTGAGTATTATTAGAGGGGATTCGAAGAGGGAGCTTTAAGTATTTGATTTCCCGAATTTAAGCGATGTTTTAAATTTGATGAAAGCGAAACCATTTGAATTTGAAAACATTTCTGCCGGGCCATTGCGTCGCAGGTGCTACGCTTTGATAAACCATAAATAAATTGTGATAAATAGAGGCCAAGCCGGGGTCCGGTGAGGTCCGGCCCCGAATCGGTCGCCACCTGAACCGGTTCGTCTAACGACCCATAAAAGACATGCGTTCCGGTAGTCGCAACGGTCGTCACTGTAAATCAAATTGCTAACCATAAAATGGGGCCAAAAAAGGCAGAGAGCACCGGAATATGCGATCAAGTTGAAAGCACAATGGCTTTGAAAAATTGAAGTTTGCGCGTCAGTTTAAATAGATTAGGAAGGGTTCCGGGAAACAAATAAGAGCAGGTGAATTTTAAACATAAATTACCAAATTGAATTGAGGATTCTTCAACTTTTAATCTCTTAAGAGGGATGGCACGATTGCAGAAGTTAATAGATTAAAATATGCACGACGTCCTGACAGTAATGGAGTGAAAATGAAATCAGAAGCTGTCCAAAAACTTTTCCGGGGAAGCTGTCCCCGTAACAGATAGTTTGTGGCCTGGCCTACTTCGATGATAATTATAATTGATTCACAAATTCACGGAATAAAAGTTTTAATATTTGGTCAAGCCTAGCGAACAGTCAGATTGCCAACTTTTGCGTCCAAAAAACTTCAAAATGAGCTGGATAAATGCGTGTTGACTTTTCGGGGACAGCGCGGGGTGAAAGTTACAACCTGCGCACCAGGCCCGAATATTTTTGCACTTTTCCTCTGTTTGCCGGCAATCAGTCGCCGGGACTTGGGCGGGAAATTAAGTGGCGGCGGCGGCGATTCGCGGGGAAAACCACTCAACACGGACATAAAACCATTAAAACGACGCCTTTTTCGAAGCCAAACTAAATACATAAATTAAACTGAGCCCCGGCCCAGACAACGGGGGCGAAAGTTTATCGTTGTCGTACTTGGTCCCTGTATTTGTCTTATTTTTCGTTGTACTATATTCGCCGGAGCAAATAAAACTTCCGTGGCCAGCTGCTTTAATTTTATGGGGCCAGCCGAAGATGAGAGACAAATTCTTCTTTAACACGCGTGAATAACTGCCATCGGAGGAGCCTCCGCCGAAGGTCATTAAAACTCAAGTATTCCACTCGAAAATAAGCAGCGAAAGCAGAAAAGCCAAAGTCAAGCGCCAGCCAACAAATGCAACAAAGCGTGGCCTTCGCAGCCCTCGTGGGTGGGTGGCTGCTTGGGTGGTGTGTCTTTGGACTTTGCGTGGGGCACACCCAATTATGAGAGCAAAAGCCCGGCTGCAGCAACAGCAACAGCAACAATGGGCCAAAGGCAAACAATGCGCCCAAGCTTGCCGGCTGGGAGCTGGGAGCAAGAAATAAAATGTATTAAGCATTAAAATAAAACTCAAACTGGGTCACAAGCTCGATCAAAGGCAAGTGGATGCGAGGACGAAGGCCAGGACGCAGGCCGACCGACGACAACATATAATTATAAACATTAGTGTGCAAAAATTGGTGGGAGGAGGGCATGGCAGGGGAAGTCCCGAACGGAAGTTGCGTGCCATGACTAAATTTTTGACCGCGGGCCAAGTAAAATGTGTTGAAAAGGCCCCCGACCAGGCGCTAGCCATACTGCCATACTGCCATACTGGTGTATTGGATATTCGGGCCAGACTAATTACCCGACCAGATTTAACACGTGATTCTAGGGGCATACAAATCCATATACTCACGCCATGCATATCACCTCCCTCTCGTTTCAGTGTCGCGTTTTGTTGAACCTACGCACCTCGCAGCCGTTTGAGGAAGTGCTCGAGGATTTGGGTCAAGTGCTGAAAATTAACGGAGCAAAGAAAATGTACACAGGCACTGGCCAGGAGGTAGGTGAACGTCCACGTGGATTTCGGGCGGAGGGCTAGGGAGGTTGTGTGCCACTTGCACGACCTTGACACGGCCTAATAACTTAATGAAGAACCAAACTTGGCCGACCTGCAAAATGATTTGACAAATTGGTCCACCCCAGCCCCGGGCAAGGGCCGGCCCGGCCCAGGGAAAACCCGGTGGAAACTTGGCCAATTGTTGGGGTGCCTGCCCAAAAAGTGGCAAAGACAGATATGCACAAGTTTGCCAACAAAGCCGGACTATAAATAGCATAAATGCGTGACGTTTGTACCATTTGGTTCAGAGGCCATTCATGTTTTACATTTAATTCAGAACTGAGGGAACAAAGAAACTTTATAGAAAGAGGTATAATTGTTCCCGCAATTTGTCCGTTTAGGTTCGCAGTTTCTCGCAGCTCCGGAACGAGTTCGCCGACGTGGACACGTTCTACTTGGCCACGGGAACCGCTCTGATCGCCGGCTCGCCCATCCGGCGCTCCAGATCCCGGCCCTCGGTGGTGGCCGCCGCCCCCATACTGCCCACGGACGAGCTGCCGAAGGTGCCGCTGCGCGGTGCCCGGCCCAGGAGCAAGAGCCGCCCGAGGATCCTCTACGCCCCCGAGAGCGAGATCCTGCGCCCCAACGGCGAGTACACCATGCTGGACATCATGAAGGAGGAGCCCACCAAGGTCACCATCCGGGGCCTGAGGCGCACCTTCTATCCGCCCGTGCACCATGCGCCGGCGGACAACTCCCCGCCGGACAAAAAGCTGCAGCTGCAATGGGTGTAAGTAGCGTTCTCAAAGAGGAGATTGGTTGCCTTAGGAGTTTAAAAATTATTCCCTTTCAGTCACGGATATCGTGGCATCGATGCCCGGCGTAATCTTTGGGTTCTGCCCTCCGGAGAGCTGCTCTACTATGTGGCGGCGGTTGCCGTGCTCTTCGACCGGGACGAGGATGCCCAGAGGCACTACACGGGACACACCGAGGACATTATGTGGTGGGTACTTGTACGACTAGTAATTTAAGCAGCACAAACCAGAGCTCAAGCCAATTATCTTATGCACCCGCCTTTGTATCTTTGCAGCATGGATGTGCACCCCTCCAGGGAGCTGGTGGCCTCGGGCCAGAAGGCTGGCCGGGATCGCAAGTCCCAGGCCCACGTCCGCATATGGAGCACAGAGTCCCTGCAGACGCTGTACGTCTTCGGAATGGGCGAGCTTGACAGCGGGGTTACCGCCGTGGCCTTCTCGCAATTAGTAAGCCACTTTCGGAATTAGAGAATAATTGCGAGTGTAACCATGGCTAATCCCGTTTCAGAATGGAGGCAGCTACATCCTGGCCGTGGACAGCGGACGCGAGAGCATCCTCTCCGTGTGGCAGTGGCAGTGGGGACACCTGCTGGGCAAAGTGGCCGTAAGTCGCCTGCACTAATCCCGCCCACTTAGAGCGTTGACCCTAATCCAGCCGTGACCCCTTGACTCAATTTGCAGACCCTGCAGGAGGGATTGTCGGGGGCGGCCTTCCACCCGCTGGACGACAACCTAATCATCACCCACGGACGCGGACACCTCGCCTTCTGGCACCGGCGCAAGGACGGCTTCTTCGAGCGCACGGACATCGTGAAGCAGCCGTCGCGTTCCCACGTCACCAGCGTCCAGTTCGAGCCGGACGGCGACGTAATCACGGCGGACTCGGACGGATTCATAACCATCTACTCGGTGGACTCCGACGGGGCCTACTTCGTGCGCACCGAGTTCGAGGCCCACAACAAGGGCATCGGCTGCCTGATCATGCTGGGCGAGGGCACCCTCCTCTCCGGCGGCGAGAAGGATCGCAAGATCGCCGCCTGGGACTCCCTGCAGAACTACAAGAAGATAGCCGACACTAAGGTGAGACAACAGCATAAAAATATAATGTTGGGTTGCTGCCAGAAAGCATCACAAACTATAATGTTGGATGTTGAGGGGTTGCCAAACGTGAGGTTTTTAAAGCAAGAGGAATCGGTTTTGTAGCTTTTTCAAAAATAGAATGCTCCATTCTTAAACTAAATGTATATACCCTAAAGATCTGTTATGGGTTACAGTGGGATATGGGATATAATCTGAATCTGAACAATCTGTAAATATTTATCGATTAAAATGAATATAGGTATATAAAGTGGACAAGGTATATAGAGTGCATAAAATAAATACAGTATAATCTGTACTCCCTCAGGTTTCAGCCACTCAAATTAATTTAATAGGTGTAGCATCGTGTTTCTGGGTTCTCGGTTATGCAAGTTTCCTACTTGTTATCCAATATTGTAACTGAATCCCTTTTTAAACAGCTCCCCGAGGCCGCTGGCGGCGTGAGGACCATCTACCCGCAGCGACCGGGCAGGAACGATGGCAACATCTACGTGGGCACCACCCGGAACAACATCCTGGAGGGCTCCCTGCAGCGCCGCTTCACGCAGGTGGTCTTCGGGCACGGCAGGCAGCTGTGGGGCCTGGCCGCCCATCCGGACGACGAGCTGTACGCCACCGCCGGCCACGACAAGCATGTGGCGCTCTGGCGGAAGAACAAGCTGATCTGGACCATACAGACGGGCTACGAGTGCGTGGCCCTGGCCTTCCACCCCTTCGGCACCCTGGCCGCCGGCAGCACCGAGGGCCACCTGCTCGTCATCAATTGCGAGAACGGGGCGGTGATGCTGACGCTGCGCGTCTGCGGATCGCCCATCAACTGTGTGGCCTACAACCAGGGTGAGATCGCCTCGCAGCTCTCATTAACTTTCTAGTAATTGTAATAATTTCCGAATCGCTTTCAGTTGGCGACATGATCGCCATGGGCTCGCAGAACGGCAGCATTTATCTGTTCCGCGTCTCCCGCGACGGCTTCTCCTACAAGAAGGTCAACAAGATCCGGGGCTCGCAGCCCTTGACCCATCTGGACTGGAGCATGGACGGCAACTTTGTGCAGACGGTGACGATCGACTTCGACCTGCTCTTCTGGGACGCCAAGTCGCTGTCCCCGGAACGCAGCCCCATTGCCATGAAGGACGTCAAGTGGCTGACCAACAACTGCACCGTGGGCTTCCTGGTGGCGGGTCAGTGGAGCAACCGCTACTACAGCAGCACCAACACCATCGTGGCCACCTGCAGTCGCTCCGGCGGCCACGAGATGCTCGCCTCCGGAGATGCCGAGGGCTATCTTAGATTGTTCAGGTAAAGGGGAGCAAACCAATAAGTTGCTTTCTATAAATATTGAATGCAATTATCAAGTTTGAGAGGCAACATTTTACTTTTTGTGGGGTCAAATATAACTTGATTATCGCTTGATAAACTATCGAAATATTCCATCGAAATGAATTTAATTCACTATTTAATTAGCTATCTTTTTTATTGTTATTATGTTTTTATAGTTGCTAACTTAAAAAAAACGACTTAAATATGCCCTAATACTATAAACTAAAATCTTATATTAACATCCTTGTAGTAACAAGTTGCTTGTGATAAAAGAGTATTCTTAAACTGATTATTTCGTAGATATTTCTAGACCTTTGGAAGGTTAAATGTTCGTAATATTAAGTCCATATTTTCCTAAACTTTACATTCAAAACTTTTCCTAAATATTGAATGTATACAGAAATTGTCAGAAGATATTTCAACCATATCCCCCAAGGGTATTTAAACCCCGGGTTCCACGTTACAAGCAGGGACTTAAAGTTTAAATCCTTAAACCATCCAGGACCCTGTTTATTTTACAAAATTCCCCTGCATAAATAGCTTGCTTAGGGCCAAACTTGATAAATTTCTAAAGATATTTAGTGTAACTAACGATCTATGCCTCTTGCAGATACCCTTGCATCTCGCCGCGCGCCGAGTTCCACGAGTCGAAGGTGTACTCGGGCATGCTGGCCTGCGTCCGCTTCCTGACCGGCGACCACACGCTCATCACCGTGGGCGGCACAGACGCTTCCCTGATGGTGTGGGACATTGTCGAGGAATAGCTGAAATGGCCACCGTGGCATCGCACCGCCGCCCAGTACGAGGCGAGCTACTCGGACTACTGGCACCGCCGCGCCTCCAGGGTCTCCTCCACGATCCTCGACAGCGACTCGGTGGACTACCAGTGAGGATCGAGTGGGGACCGGCGAAACTGGGCGGTGACCTGCTGCTTGCTAGACTCAGACGAACAACATCAACAATTGGCCAGCGTTCCGTTTTGGTTTTAGATGAACGAAATATGGATATTAGATAATTGCACCGAATACGATGGAAATTACACATTTTTGAGACGTTTTTGGGAAAAAGTGAAACCCGCACCTGCAATCCAGCACCCTAGCAATCGAATCGAGATCTCGGCTTCCACTCTGAAATTCAATCTTCCGTTCCGGTCTTGCCATTTGCATCTCGCAAGCGACACACAAATGAAACACTCGTTCGAGCCCCGCGAACGAACTCTCAATGCCACTGGTGGATTCAAAACTACACATATCTCTATATATAGCCAGCATAGGAACTATTCATCTTCCAGAATGTTGTCAGAACTCTTCCCCGGAACAATGCAGTTACAGACAGACAGTGAGTGACGAACAAACAGACATACCACATCTCACCCGAAATCACGAACACGTATAACGAAACCCAAGTGCACTTCCAACATATATACTTATATCGAATGTGTATTGTTATAGCAACTTTTATTATAAGCGTTGAAATAAATAAACAGTTTGAAACAGAGCAACTCTCGCGGGCACTCAATCGGCTATCGATATGTTCGAAAAAGGTGGCAGCGCGGCAAGCTGAAGTTCTAGTTTGGGTCTCCGCTCACAAATAATGGTTTTCAGTGGCGCCAGTGAGCAAGCTGTAGAAGCAATATTTTAAAATACTGGGTTCGAGTCTTAGATTTAAGACAGAAAATGGTTTCTTCTAAATTTTAGTCCTGGGACACCTTAAATTTGTCTATGAGACTTATAATAGCAACAGATTTAATATCGGTCCACTCAACTTAATTCTTTTTAATAATTGTATATATTTACATACATATTTCCTTAAAATCTATGGGGAAGGTCCACTAAGGGATACCTTTTCAATTGCCTAAGGTCTACGCTATTGTCTAGTAAATTTTTACTTGTGGATATTAATTGTATTCCAGTCTTTACAAACATCTGTTAGAATTTGAATTTACTTTGACTCTAACGGAAAAAAACTTTAATTCCTTGTGTATCTCCTAAATAATTACAAGCCAAGGATCCATTTCTATGCTTCCCAGAACCACAGACTCATATCTTTAGTTGATCTACCTTACAAAATAAATAATTTATACCTATTAAAAAAGTTTCATTTTGTTACACACACATTGTTTTTTAAAAAGTTTTGGTGAAACCAATCCGTGAACGTTTCTGCAAATATACAAACCTTGCGTAAAATGTAATCGCAATAGTTTCCTGAAATTGCAACATGTTTTTTCACATTTTTTATTAATCATAGTAATTTTATAATAAGTCTCCATTGACTCATCTCAGTTAAGTAAGCCAACATTATTAAAAGGTTGTATTATACCTTGTAATTTGTGTGCTAAAGGAAACCTTAAAATGTTGGAATGCTAACAGAGCCTCCTCAATTTCTTTTCGAATGTGGTTTTGAAAAAAGCTAAGCAGGGAACTCCCCCGCTTTTTTGCATTTCTGAAAATGTAAAATGTACAACACAAGAGAAGTTTTTGTTTTCCTTACCCCGAAGGAATTTTTATTCTTAATCTAATTTTGAACCCTAAACAAACAAACATGGAAGACAATGATTCGCTTACTCTAGTGGAAGACAATGATTACGGGCTAAGACTTATGCTAAGTTAAAGCATTGTTGAGGTTTCTATGAGCTACGGGAATATGTACAGTTGGTGGAAGCGCCGAGCCGGAGTGGCTTGCTTCCGAGGCACACAAGTGAGTTGGTCAGTCTCGTGTTCTCGTCATCACAGTTGGAGTTTAAAGCCGAAGTGCCCATTTATCGACCTTGCAATGGGGTCACATCACAGATTCTACTGCTTCGCGTTGCCGCCAGAGCTCAAAGGCTGATTAGCTTGGCCTCCAGTTGCTCGTTGAGCCAGTTCTGGTGCTCCTCCTCGGTGTGGCAAGTGTGGTAGAGCGCCGCGGTGCTGGGCTTGGAGCTTCCGAAGATCCGCTTGAAGGTCTTCAGCAGCCTCTTCATGTTGACGGAGGCGCCGGTGAGGGGTCGCTTCTCCGACACTTCCTTGCCATTGGCGTTGGTTGGAAGAGCTGCGTCGGCGAACATTTTGCGGGTTTCTCAGGATGCGAACTGAAGATCTTTTCGGATGAAGAGCTGTAGCTCGAATGATGCTATTGGGATGGCGAGCTGCCTTTTTATACCCGCTGGTGGTGCAGCATCTCGGAGGGTCCTTCCCTCGCTTTCCCTACCTGCCGAGCAACCCCGGCGGGGATCAGGGATGCGTCATCGGTTTTTCCGGGCAGGTAAGAACCGCCTACCTGCGCGGATGCCTCGTAACGGACTTTCTCACACAAACTGTAGCAATTTATCTGGACTCATTCCAAATTAATTGCAATTACTGCGGGCACTTCTTGGGCCGCTCTAAACTGATTATTTTGATAATCAACAAATGGGAAAGGAGTCGAGACGTGGAAAGGATCGGATACATTGCCAAGATTAGTGTCATTAATGATCACATTTGGGCCACGCTCGCTTATGTTAGCGGTTTGTTTACATTGCAACGAACTCGTATGTGCAATGTTTAGGAAAAGTACACAAACAAGTACGAACATATACAATTAGTTTCGAAATAGTTTCGAATAAATACAAGAGGTTCGCAAACAGCAAATTTTTATTTGTCAAATGCACCATAAGAAAAGGGATCATAACACAATTCAGTTAGAGTTTCTTAGCAAAAGAAGTAAACAAATTATTTCCACATCATCAGATAAAAATCGAAATATATTTATATACCGCCATATATATAAAAGACCACAAATTATATTTAAAAATGCATGGAAATAGATTAAAGTTAAAATAAAATTATACCAAATGCCGTAAACAACAAATGCCGTATCACATTAGAGAAGTACTTATATCGTTACAACTATTAAAATTATAGGTATAATAAGCGTTTAGAGTTTTCTGGAAACGTTATGGTAAATAACTCAATAAGAAAGTTATCTTCAATATGTAATAAAAAATATAATTAAAACAAGCATTTAAGTTTATTGACCACTCAAATTTGATAGAAAATAAATCGATTTGAAATTCTAATAAAATATTTAACAAGAAGAAAAGGCTCACCAATTATAAAATAACTTGTAATTTTAGATAATAAGTAATATGTTTACACATAAATAAAATGATAATATGAAAATCTAAACGGAAAAATATGCAAAAGAAGATTATATTGGCATCCATAGTGGGAATATTCTAGTCACTGTATTTAAATTGCCAGGTTCTTAAATATGTATATTTTTGTAATATTTAATAGAAAATTTGTATTTATAAGTTGTATTATTACAACTTTAAGTTAAAATGTGCTAATATAAGGAGATTCAAATCAAATAATAGGTACTCTTAAACCTTCAACCACAAAATAAAACATTCTCCACTCCCGACCAGATCTATCCTAATCCAAATGAGCATGACCCTGCTATTAATTTGAGTCATATTTTGGCTCTAATTATTTTAAAGTATTCATCAGAAAAACTTTATAAGATTTTCCCTTTTAGGGGACATTCTCTTTACCGTTTCTGAACATGCGCTTATAAAATAGTTCGTATGATTTAAGAGAAAATTTGTTATTATTAGTTTTATTAGAACCTTAAATATAAATGTGGCAATATAAAAGATTATTAGAAGAAGATACTCTTAATCCTTAACCACAGACTGCATTCCCCACCAGATCTATCGTAATCTAAATTGAGCATGACCCTACTATTAATTTGAGCCATATCTTGACTCTAATTATTGTAAAGTATTCAACAAAGACGGTTGATAAGGTTTTCCCTTTTAGGGGATCCGCTCGCTACCATTTCTTATCACGCTTATAAAATGGTTCGGCCTCTCGAAGGATAATTAAACACAAACGCCGACAAAGAACTAACCCGCCGACTATCTTATCCTGTTTTCATTAGAGATATGTGACCCACCCAGAAGGGCCGATATCGATTTCGGATTCGTTCTAGCAATCCATGATCTACCCATTGAGTCCGCCTCCGGCGCATTCTACACTCGTATAGTCTTCTAATTAAGCAATTAAGTTCAAAGGATAATTAGGATTAACGTGAAAATTGCGATTTCCACCGTATCACATTGGAGGAGTATTTCGATTTACTCCGATTTACGCATAACCAAAACTCTCCAGACTCCGGAGATGGAACATTGTCCGGGCCGAAACGAGCGTAAAACACCAAATGGATCGTGGCGAACAGCTGAAACGAAATGGTAACAGGATGCCCAAAGCCAAAGCCAAGGAGTCGTCCGCCTGCCAATTGAATCGCAACGAATTGGAACCAATCGATTCGGATCGACACGGCCGAGGTTTATTTCTAAGAAATAAAACGAAAAATGAATAATTGTCAAATGTCAAATGGGTACGAAAATGGTAAAAACCGTGACGTGACCCGAACAACAAGTACGCATCGCACTCGCCCGCGCCAAAGGACGAAGAAGTGTGAGCAGGATCCCATTATTTTGTGTCCCTCCAGAAAGGGCTCAGCATGACTTTTGTCGGTCCAGGACGCACAGGGATGGGCATAGATCGTTGCACACCAAACGTTGCATGTCCACAAAAACACCTCCGATCCCGATCCGTTTGCATCCTGGAGTAGGCATTGCGATTTGCAACGCCTGAACGTTCATGTTCACAATTGCTCGACTGCCGAATAACGTCCTTTAGTTTTTCTTCTCTATTATTTCTGAGCGCTCCTTTCAATTCGACTGCCGATGGCAAGGAAAAGCCAGTTACGTGCCCGATGAATAATTGTATTTTGGCGACTTTGTCGCCAACGGCGAACGGCAAAATCAATTCGTTCCAATCGTCTGCCCAAAAAATGTAACCGAAGCAAAAGTTCTATTCAAAATCTGGCAAAATAAGAGTTCTCAGAACCAAGCACGTTCACTGTGCAAATTGAAATTATTACGCCAATCTAAATTTGTCCTCAAATACCTGGAAATAACCTAACGAATTAATTCGCAAAGAATTTACTTGTCTTGCCATCGAAGGAGTCAATTATTTGGACATTTATTTTAGATTTTCTCTTTTGCGAAAAATGATTCAAGCTAACGAAACCTAAAAATATATTTACTAAAAGATTAATATATGCAAAACATCTCACACAGATATTACGATCGGATTATTTTCAATAAAGTTATGGGGTGGCCTTTACTTTGGCCCCCAGTACGTATACGTAATTTTGCAAATATTCTTTTTGGAATCTGTTTATATCAACAATAATTAAATTGCCTAGTAGTCGGTGACAGAGTATGTTAATTAAGTTTTAATTCCCCCTTTAGTCTATATTTTCTGAAGTAGGCTAAATTTGCAAAAAAATTAATTAATTATTCCTTTAAAATTATAACCGTTTATCTCGATCCTTTTAATAATGTGAAAAACAGAAACCGCAAAAAAATCTGTATTCATGGCACATAAAGTTTCAAATTGTGTGTAACATTATATTTCACATAAATGACCAAGTTGTTCGAACATTGAACTTAATAATAATATTTTTTTAATATTTGTTAATAAATTCATACATTTTCTGAGCAACAATGAACATTTTTCCGTTTTGTTTAAATTTGTGCAATATAAATAATTGAGAATATCCGAATTTACTTTAATTGGATTTTAAAATTTTAGAAATGTAAGCCCAAAATTAAACTACATAAAATATATGTATACCCACATATATTTTAAAAGAAAATTTATGAAATGTGCTTTGAAAATGTTATGTTCTTTTATAAAATAAAAGATTGAGAAAAGATTATTTTAATATTTCAAATGGATCTATGTTCTTTATATTATCAATAGCAATTTTGATTTAATAAAACTGCTCTACATATATAAGTAAGCCCGAAATGAATATGCATACTATACTCGTATATGTATTGTCGCATTCATACTCACAGAAAATTTATGAAATGTGCTTTGCCATCATTTGTTCTCTTAGAAAAACATCAATTTATTTTGAATAGCACAGCCAATATAATTTTGTATAGCTCAAACGGAGGCTAACTCCTGGCAAAGAGCAGCTCAGAACCAAAGGCAGTAAAATATGAATTCCATATTTTGTACTTTTCAGGCATTTCAGGCTTAATTATTTTCAATGTTGTTGTATGTCACGACGTACAATGAGCAGTCCCGTGCAAAAGGTTTTCCCGGCGGCTAAGCAGCAAACAATAGTTTAGTAATTATGGAATGAAATATGCAAACGGGGGGATTATGATCTTTTCAGTGTATGCTCGAACCCGAGTCAACTGCGGATTTTGGGCAAAGGTAAATTATTGTTAATAATATTATTATACGGCCAGATCATAAATATCAAGTCAATTTGTGCAAAGATTAAGAGACACATATCTATGGCCAGGTGTTGCAAGTAAAATTTCCATTGTAGAGGCTATATGTCACTCATATAATGATTTCTAAATTAGTTAGAGATAATTCGAGTTTCCGAAATCACCAAGAGATGAAACCCAAATTTTGATTATATAAATAAGCTGGTTAAATGTAACTTGACTGAAGAATTTAGGCATGCAGATGGAGTTTATTCTTAAGTGTCGCTAAATATATCAAATATTTTTGCTGTTTGTTTTCGCTGGTGCGGCCAAGTCAGAAAATTGGCTTCGAGGAGAACTCAAGCTGGCCAATTATCAATTTAACGTCCTAAACAAACATGGAAGCGAATAAAACGCCAGCGGGGAAATTGAAATTTCCTGGCCGGATTACCTGGAACATTGGCGGAGGAAAACAAACGCAGTCGATCAACCAGACGAGCTCATTATTGAATCGCAACCGAGTGCAGCGAATCGATTGGAAACGAGAGGATGCCCTGGATGCCCTTGCAGGACCCAGATCCTATTAGAAACCCAATCAACCGTTTCAAATGGGATACATGTTCCTGTCTGATCCTGTCCCCGTTTAAGATCCTTTCAATTTTTGGGTCACAAAATTTGAGAAGCGTTGAAAATTGCTTACAGGGCCCATGTGTTTGAGGAATCGAATGGTACTATGTAGTAAACTAACTAAGGTAGTTAGTTGCTTCAGTTTGATGATGGAATCCATCGAATCTGAGTCTGAAATCGATGTTGGTGGCCCAATCGATGCTGGCTAAACCCAATTTGTCGGCGATTTAAAAAGCAAATTGAGTGTCTATGCAACAATTTTCGTAGCCCATCGAGAGAAAGGACCCGGACCCCGGGAAGTACAGTGAAACACGTACAACGTTGGCCTACCCACGTAGATCACAAAAGGCGGGCCGGTCCGAGAGAGGAAACTGCTACTTTTCGCACAATGCTCGGGCGCATGAAAAGAGACACCTCCGAACTATTCCCTTGTCACTACCAGGCGATCCCGACAAGCCGACGCATCCGTCACCTGGTGCGATTAGCCGCTACAATGGCGAGCGGCCACGGCAGGATCAAAGCGGAAAATTCATTTGGCTTGGTGGTCTTCGTCTCGGTTTCGCTTTTGATCTCCGCACAAGCGGTCCTTTGTATTTTTTACTGTTCAACACCGAATTTACTAAAACACCCTCGGTCGCCCAGTTCATTAGACACATAATTGTATCGAATTGCATTGCGTGGGCTGGCCGGGCCTCTTCACCAGATCCCATAATTGGGTTAACAAGAGCTTGTTTTCGCCCCATTGTAACGAATTCTCCGAGCTTGGAAGCTGCGAGTGACTAGAAATGGTATATTGGCAGCAATATTATTATTATTTTTTCAAAGCTACTTTTTTAACCAACTTTTTACGCATATGTATGTCGCTATATGCATTTGCCACAGCCTTGGATCATACATAAAGAAATATTGGATGTACAGGTTATTTGGGGATCATAAAAGTTTTCCTTAAGTACATCGCTAATTCTTTATATTTATAAGCCGACAATATCTAATCTAAAGCTTAAATACATTTAAAATAAAAATACATTTCCATAAAAATTAAAATTCGTTGAATATTGCCAATCCGTTTTACTATAATACATTTAATTGTAAAATGTCGGAGGAATGGAATAAGAGAAACCTTAAATATGCTATAAATATACGATTCATATTTTGTTTTACCTTCTTCAAGCCCTTATTTTAATGTTTTGTCATCGGTTATAGACCGCTTTTACGGAATTATCGTCCATAAAAGTTTGCATAAAAAAACGGTGGAGAAGCTCATATGCCCATGATACTACTGTTCCAGCCAAAGATTCCAATTATAAAATCCTAATAGCTACTAAAGCCCTTCTATAGTACCTAGACTCGTATCATGAATGGGCCGTTAAGTGCAAGATGGACTTAAATATAGAAAAATGCGGCCATGTTACATTCACGACAAGAAGGAGCAATTATCCCGCAGATTACCTGACGGACAGCAGAAAAAAACATTGCATAACACAAATATACTTGAGGGTGAATTTGGAGATGAGTCACAGATTTGGCAAACACTTATGTATTCTCCAGTAGGTCTAACACACAAGGCCAAACTACAACCCTAGCCTATGCTATGGGACCCGGGACATTGTAGCCAAATCTTACTTAGGCAAGCTTCGAGTCCTGCAAGCCAAAACCATCAGGAAAAACACAGGAGCCCGATCATTGGTATTACAATCCGAAAAATAGCAGTTACTAGGGAAGAGTTACGCGTCACCAAAACATCGCCGCTTGCTTCCTAATCCATGCTGGATCGGGAGTGACTATAAGGCTAAAAGAAAGTCCTGCAGATGTGACTCTTTTACCATAATTATAGATAAAAATGGTATTTTAAGTTTGTGCAAATGTATGTAACAGGGAGACCCCATAAAGTATATATATACATATATTCTTGATCAGCATCAACAGCCGAGTCTGCTCGTCTGTGTGTATGAACACGTCGTTTTCGGAGATGGTAAGAGCAAGAGGTGTAGTTCTTTTTGCTTTTAGTGCGTTATTTATGTGTTGTTATCCACGCCCATAACTTGGACGAAATAAAAGCTAGAGACATTTTTGCATTGGTTCCATTTAACTAAGACGGTGATAATGATATTTTCAGATTTTGGGCACGCCCCTTTTCGCCTTCGCATTTGCTATATTCTTCGCTATATCATCGAAATGGTAAAATCGAGTCCGCTGATGTTAGGCATGCGCATGCAAAATTACGTCCAGATCGGATATTAAATATAGAATATATGGTCGATAAATATTTTACCCAACGGCATGACGCGGCAAGATTGGTACATGGTTTTTACTTGTATTACAAAAAATTATATTTTATATTAGGGCCATTTTTACGTAGGGCTCATGTTGAAGCTCTAGCTGGTACGAGTATCATATTAAAATTAGGAGGGTATGGATTTGTACAAGTTATTTCTTTTATTCAAATTATAAATTAAAAATACAATTTTGTTTTGTCTTTCTTTGTAACCTTAGTAAATTGAAACTGCTTATATCAATTCAATTATCGTTATTGTTTAAACAAACACCAAATGTTTCGGACCCAGTTCCAATCTATTTGCAATCTTAGCTACATATTTTTCATACATTTTTGAACGTGTTGAAAATGGAACATATTGTTGGAGACATATTATTTTTATTGCGCTAAGCACTACTTATTTGGTCTAGAAAAAAGTCAAGAACCATTTAGACTCTTATATAAGAACACGAAAAATCCAAAAGGACTCGTACGTGCCGTCGTTTGTCGAACAATTAAATGTAGCTATTGGGTCATATTGTCCTCGCTATTGCTTTTTAATTTTGTTACCATTACACTCTTTTCTGAGTATTCTTTAAAAACGAATCACTTCAATTGGGACCAAATTGCCTTGTCCTTTAGATGACGCGGATCAGATCTGCATTGATCCTGCAGTTTGCTTTAAGGTACAGTAGATGCCACAATGGAAACGATTTTTGGGTGTAGATTGATGCATAGAAAGTCCTTTAGAAATTGACTTGAAATTTATGGTACTCCATTATACGATTATTAACAATAATTTGCCTTTTACCAGGAATCCGCAGCTGACTGCGTGAAAAGAGCAGCTCTCGAAAAAGAGTGTATTATATGTTTGATAATTGCTAAACTATTGTTTGCTACTTAGCGACCGAAATTGCTTTCAAAGGACTGCACATTGTCCACCTTAATGGCTGCAGCACCTTTGAGTAATTGAAGGTGGAAAGCAGAAAAGCGAACAACAAAAAACCGAACTGAACAATTAATTGCCTGGAAAATGCCGTGGATACTGCACCAAAATGGTGGACAATCTTTTTAGGAGGCAATGACGGGGGCGAAACTTTGGAAAGCCTGTGGTGCCATTGTTTAGAGTCTCTACACTGCAATCTATTTCATGTTTATAGCATTTTCGAAATTATTTATTGCAACATAGGTTTTTGCCAACTTGAGGCTTAGGTCGGTGATAATATGTGGTTTCTATTGGGTTTTTTTACATTATTATAATACCATTAAAAAGGCCACAGGGTGAAATTGATTGTCTAAAACTGTTTGTCTTTTAAATAAATGTTAATTTTGGAATTTGAATATCTTGCATTACCTTGATGGCAATAGTTTTTCCCAGTGGATATCGAACATGGCAAGGATATGGCTGAGATCCAGATCAGACTTATGGGCAGCAGCAAGCAGGGACATGTTCAAGGCATGTTAGCCAGACTCGAGGATCAGGGATCCCGAGGGAAACACAAGATATTGCAGACAATAAATGTATGTATAATTGGGAATGGATTTCATTCAATGGACCGGACCAGAGCTGCGGAGCATTCGTTGCGCATGTGCAGATAAATGTTGCATTGTCTGCGGGCAACGAGTGCTGAATGAGTGCTGGCCTCTCAGAGGACAATACTTTCTCACTCGACAGTCGAGTGTGAATGCCGGCTAGAGGTCCTGCAGGCGAAGAATGTCACATTGTCCTGTCCATTGAGAGGCACTCGTGCGTAGCTCCGCAGGACATCTCCGGCCCATTCAGGGCAATACAATTTGCGACCAAAACGCTGAGATCGCTCTTAGTCGCACCAGAAATTGGTTACAACTGCGAGCCAGCATGGAAAGTGCATTTTACATGCCAATTCAATGCAACAGAATGCAATTCAATGAATGCCCTCTCAAAGAACGACCAGGATATGCCTGCATGGCCTTGAACAATTTCTGAGTCCTTTATTGCCATTTAACATTGCATTTACCGGACAAGGCCAATAAAATGGGATGCGTTGCTAATACAATTTACATGCAATTGTTGTGATCTGGGCGACCGGAAGCCGGTGTTTAGTCACAATCTGCGATTGTAAACAGAAACACGACTTCTCAAGGGAGTGCTAATGGAACACAATACTCGTAGAAGCGGAGCTAAACTTGCTTCGATATGCTCAAGTTCCCACTTCATGGAGGTCCATTATCTTAGGTTTTAGTGCAAACTCTGAGTTACAATAAAATGGCGTACGAAAATGTAGTCTTCGCAATTCTAAAAAAGGGAACGAACGAATTTGTAAGCGTTTTAAATATACAATCGTGATCTATAGTTTTCCTTGCACGAAAACAAACGTTAAGCTACTTTTTTTGACTACACTGCCTTTAAAAGACTATCTTTAAACAATTATGATATCCTAAAATCAAATATAGAAACCTAGAATCAGTATTATGAGACGCCAGCATAATATTTTCATCTGAAATTTGCCCAAGTTAAATATGTACTTTCGTATTCAAAAATTTCCATTGCACAAAATCCATTAATTATTTTTAGAAATTTGTTCTTTAAAAACGGTTTTTTCATAGCCCGTTGCCAAAGTCAAAGACAGCCAGTTCAAGTTTTTCACTAACTTGAAACTATTCCTAAAAAATAAAGTGTTTCCTTGATAACACGCCAACAAAGGCAACTCAAAATTTGGCTCAAAAGTATTCATAGAGTCGTAAACTGCATGTACAAGTTTTGGAGCAAATTGAAACAATTCTTTCCAAATCAAATATTTTCCTGATGTATTTTCCTAATAAGCAAAATGGAAGATAAATCTATAGAAATACGGGTTCGCAATATAAGATATAAATTCGCAATTAAAAATTTCCTTTGCACAAAAACCAAATCATATTTTGACACATTTTTTCTCTCAAATAGGTTTTTCAACACCACTTGGTACAATGGAATCATGAGAAGTTTTAAATAACTTGAAACAATGTCTACAAAATTAAATATTGTATTTCTAGCCAGAATAGGTGAAACGCCAGTATAGGTATTTTGTATCTAAGTCCCTTACGAGTATAAGTAATTAATTAGCCCTAACTAAATGGGTAAAAGATAGATTTACTTTCGTAATCAAACATTTGCCTTACCCAAACCCTATCCATATTTATTCTTCTTCGTTTATTCTTCAAAGAAAGATTTTTTAAAACTACATGTAGGCGTCGTCGTAGACTGTCTGCATTAGTCTTAAACTAAACAATTCCTACAAATCAAATATTTTCCTAATAAACCGATAGCGTAGATAACATACATAAATTTAAGGTAATATGGTGGAAGCCATATTTTCGAAATCATAAAGTTCACTTGCACAAAATCAAATCCCTATTTTCAGAAACTTAATCTTAAAACCACATGCCACAATACAGTCATAGACTGTACAAGCTTTAGAGTATACGAGTATCGTCCGGAGACGGGTTTGTTACTTGAATCACCCTACGACATTAAATATTCCCCCGATGAGACGCCAGCATTGGTAAGTGAGTAATTAGCCCAAGGGAAGATCAATCAGATAAGTCCGAAGACGCAAAGTCATTATCCCTGTTGCCCTGAAGACAGCGATGCTGAGGGTACAGACACATTCGCTGGCAGCATTACAACCTCGTGACTTTGAAAACTAACCCCAGATCCAGGGTCATCGGGTGTAGAAGTGTAGAAGAAGGTCTCTAATGAGCTCTCTGTCAATAAATGTAGCTGGCATCCCGGCGATTATCACAAGGGTTTCTCGCTGGCCAAATAGAGGTCTCTTTGCACTTGTACGGCAAATATTGACACAGGACTAAGCAAACGCGGAGATAGACAAACAGAATGCATTATTTTAGGGACGACAGCAAGTGCAGGTCGATTGGAACAATATTTGACATTCCTACTTAGTTTTGTACATATATTTTCTTAATTTTTGGCGGCACCACTCCGGAGACATTCTAAATCATTGGCAGCGGCGCGCCTGGAGACAGGGAAATATTTATTGAAAAAATAGCTATGCATGAAATTCGAGGCCCGGACAAGAGAAGCAGGGTTCCATTGTTGATCTTATCGCCGGCAATGGATCTTCGAGTGCAGTGAAAACATAGGAAAATATTTTGTAAACCAAGTACGAAAACAAAATAAATCCCGGCTAGTTTGGTGCCTTATCTACATCTCGGCTGGAGCGCTGGGATCACCGCTCGACATAATCTCTTGGATGCAGGGGCACCACGTCTTCGTCTAGATTGCACATGACAGATAAAACAGTAATCCCTCGCATGCAAGTACTCGGATTCGAACAATGAACGAGCGCAGTGGAACGAATGCCTGTGATTGAGACACTTTTGTCTGCCCTCACACTTGGTTTTCGGATATCTGGCCTGGAGATAGACACTGCGATTAGTATCTCTCGTCAAGTAGAAGTTGCTATCTGCGCCAGATCCTAGGCAGCCTGCTAATTGAACCTCCGAGATAGAAGTGGTGACCAGGAATTGGTTAACCAGATTCCGCTATCCGGGATCATGTGTGAACTTAGGAATGAAGATGCAATCGAGCAATCAGCAGGGCGAGATTTGCTTATTTTGGAACAGTTCTATCTAGGGATATCCCATTACCACATGTGATAAATGATCTCAGCTTCACCCAAATGTTCTGTAATTAAGCATCAACGATAAGTGCACGAGTTCATTCACATGTGATTATGCTGGTTAACTGATTTGGGCTCGGGTTTAGGAGTTGTTGTGCGGATCTCCTAAGGAATTTGATCATTTAGGGTACCCAGAGTATTGAGTTAATTAGCATACTCATCTATTACATAATATTAATGATTATTAAGCGATTTGGAGCTCGTTTAATTGTACAATAAAATATACTGAACATTAATCCTGATAACTGAAAAGACTGGTTAGTTTTGATAGCTAATAAATTATTTTTATTGATTCCCAGATTAGATTTCTATCCTAAATATCAAATTTTAAAGAATTATTATTATTTGAATAATTAAAAAGCAGTTTTCTGCAAAAAACTCTATTTTAAAACTATACGCGCTTAGAATTATGAAGGACAACGTTTGTTTTAAATAATCCAGGTATGGTCTATGCTACATATAATGCCTAAATTTATTTGATAAAATACTAGGAGCACTCTGGTAATTATTTTAACAACTACTTGCATTTTAGTAAGTTTTCTAAGAAAGTAACATACGTTTTTTCCTTGAAAATGTTTCAAGGACAATGATCTCGTAATTTAAATGTTATACATAACTAATTAAAAAGCAACATTCATATAGGTACAAGTACATGTTTTAAATTGTAATATATTTAGAGTATAATAACCCAAGGTAAATCAATTTCTTGGGACACTAATTCTACCCATATAAGCGCATCGTTATTCAAGTTTATGATAAATATGAAAAATCTTCCCTTCCGAAGCTCTCGACTTCCGGGAATTAAGTATTTACCATTGTCCCAGTTATACATAATTTTCAATAGACGATCATAGGGGACATTTCAGTGGGAAGATTGAAAGATAAACGTTTCAGTTTGGGCTGAATTGCTACTAGAGAAGGCAAGTATCTCGTACGGACATTGTGCACTTTTGAACCCCTATACACTGGCATTTGACAAAGGCCAAGGAGGCAGGGAAGGAAGACGCTCCCAACAAAGCGGCTAATCACCGATGCCAAGAAGCCTTCAAGGCACATATTGATACGTGAATGTCTCTGTATCCGAGTCCTTGTTTACCTACATGTCGCCTACCGAACGCCCAGAGGCACGAAAGGAGAAAACAAGGAGAAGCAGAAGTCGCTCCCTCACACACTCGCCAGGACAATCCACGCCAATCCCCGACCCTACCCAATCCGATCCCATCCGATCCGACCCGAATAGATCCCAATACACTTCGATCCGACTGCCGCGGCAAGCCAACATAGCGGTTGACCATCGTAACCCAAGACCCACACAATATCTTGTGGTCCCATGTATGGGCTCACATGCATTCCCACTTCCATTTCCAGTTCTATTTCGAGCTCTGTTCCTTTTCCTATTGATCCGACACTGCCCGCCCGACCTTTGTCCTGGATGTGTCCTTTGTGTCGAGAGCCAGTTTCAAAGAAACAGGAAACATAATCCTACAATAACATTTTTACGCACTGAGCTCCTTTTAAGTAATCTTTACGTATGAAATTTATTATCACTGCCATTCCATCTACATGTGCATGTTTTTTTAGGCAAAATTGAAATAACACAGACGATATGAGGAGTATTCAACAAATTCCCGATAATATCCTCAGATAAGGTACATGGAAGGAGTAATTTGCCCGGGATCAAGTCTGAGCTGATGGCAGTGGAGTCTATTATTGTTATCGTTCAGGGGATAAACTCGTAGGGATATATTATACATATTCATGTACGTGTATTTTACAGAAATAAGAATATGCAAACATATTTATTTAAAAATTTCCAAATATCAACCAAAATCTATACAAGAAACGGTAGTAAAACGGGAATTGAATTAAGAGAAAGTTTTACTAAACAATTATGTTTTCACGAGTGGTTAATAGTTTAAAAGGCGTACTTCAAAGATCGATATCGATATTGAGAAGGTATTAATTGCAATGATGCAAAGTACGCCTCGATTTTCACAAATTTGAAAAATATGTAGGTGCCATTACAATATGATAAGGATATAGAAAGTTTTGAATGATAAGGTCGGAGCTGTGAGAATTTATGTAAAAACAGGATCAATAAATTCGGACCATACTCTGAAAAATGCAACACATTGATTCTTTAATATATTTATTTGTGTTTAAAACTCGGAAAAAAAGGTATAATCATTTTCGATTTTAGAGAAATAATTGTAACATAACTTTAAATATAATTCGAAGGTAAACTAATAAGAATGCACTGCACTATGAGAACGAATAGAAGAAAGATCTTAAATGTTTCAAGATTTTAGCAGCCTGATTTTTACAGATGCTAGTTGGATTTAAGTTGAAGTTTAGCAATAAATAGTTTTGTCAGTCAATCAATGTAATAGTTTGGTTTAGTGAACATTTTATTCTCGCCAATTTCCGTTTTAAATATTTGCTTTATTTCCGTGGACGTCTAGATCTCTTGGTTTTTAGGTTGCCTTATCATTTGATATCTCTCTCCTTCTATTGTTAATATTTCCAGATATTTTTCCAACAATAAACTTGATATCCAAACAAAGCCAAACAAATCTCGGTTTATTTACCAACCGACATTTGTTGCGAGCTCCCAGAACCCACGTGAGAGGCGGCCAATAGAGAAATCTGTAGGAACATACCAATTTTAGATATTGCCAACTACTCAATCATGGAGAATAATGAGCAGCAGCAGAAATAAGTGAAGCAAGCAACAAATAAACGCTTTGATGAGGATATATGGGCCAGCAACAGATATCCTAAAAGAAGCAACAATCTAAAAAAGAACAAACGCCAGGAGATACATGGATGTACAGAAATGTATTCACGGGATGGCTAAAGGAAAAGTCATGCAAAATGCTGACAATAGGGCCGCAGAGTCCCCCCGAGGCTGTCGCATTGTTTGGGCCGCTTTTGAAAATATTTGTAAACACGTTTTTGGGAAATTTGCCGTGTTTGCCAAGGCTAACCATTGTCCCGACGGGGGAGGGTTGGAGGTAGGTTTGGCCAACATCACAGTGAGACGTCATGGAGTTTCACGTGTTGTCACCAGCCACCAACCGCCAGGCTTATTAATAGGCTCTGGTTCCTGGGCCGGGCTCTTTTTTTCCATCGGTGCCCCTGCAGTAGAATCTGTTGAAACGTGATCTCTCGCCCCGACTCGGCCTCAGACGGGGGTAATCCCCTGTCTCGACTCCGGCTTTTTGTGTGCCCCGAAGCCGTCTCCTCCTGATCCCGGGGCACACAAAGTGTGCCTTTTAACGAGCTCTAATTTGGTGCTGGACCATTTCGGATAGTCAGCGAGTTGAGGCTCGCAGCGAGCGAGCGGCAAAAAAGGTTCCATTCTTCACAACTTATTTCCAGAGAATAGCAGAAATAATGATCGCTTGTCTACTCGACCGAATCCGAATCCGAATTCGAATCCGCATCCAAATTTCAATGCCAATCCTGGATTCATCCAAAGGAAACCACACTACAAGAAAAACCAAGGTCATGCCATGCTGATCTTTGGCAATTAACAAGGAAATGGTATTTGGTTTTGTGGAACGTAAAATTGTAATTTTTCAGTAATATTGAAAAAGCTATACCTCTCCTTTCGAGGAGAGGTCATTTGGATTAACCTAACCTAAAAGAAGCAATGGTTACGATTTTTTTAAAATATTTTCTATATTCCCTTCCCAAAAAGTAACATTTAAATTTTAAGATACGTATGCAAGGGATTTTATATTTATTTCATCGGTTACATCCAAACAACTCCTATGCCTTGAATCCGTAAAAAATTCTTTTAAAATATTCCAGTAACATTAATTTCCTAAAACTGTATGGAACAATTTTCGTAGTGCATGTTTACACATAGCCAGTCAAACAAAGTTCTGTTATTGTTCCTCTTCGAGACAGATCCCTAACGTGATAATCTTTTAAATTGCTCAAATTTTACCTATGACTCGTCCTATTGGCCTCCCGGTCCCTTTTCCTCGCGCAGTCCTTTTGGAAATTGGAAAATGAGATCTTGTCGCTTATGTTATTTGGTATTTTGACAAAACAATGAGCAAATTTGAAGCGTCTTCTGTTTGATGTGTGTTTTGTGTCTTACCTCTAGTTGTTGGCCAGAAATGCGCGGCTTGCCAGAGGAAAGTCTTATCCTTTGTGCTCGCTCATATGTGTACAGTGTTTTGTTCGGGCTCGGAAAAACGATTTTCTTTACTAGCGTCTTAAGTAAAAGATGCAGTTCTGTGTAATCTTGAGCTGATTTGATGTTCATATGATGTTTACAGGGGCTTTTGTTCAGGACATTAGGCGTTTAGGTCGGTTATCCACGAGGATTGATTCCTTTTTAGCTTCCTAAAGCAGGTAAATCGAAAAAAAGACATACAAAAGTACCTTCAATGAGTATATCTATATATTTATTTATTTACTTATATAGTTAACAATCATTTATAAAAGATTAGACTAAGAAGTGTAAATCAATTGTAGCTTAAATAAAAATAACTAAATAACTAAAAGGCTATGCACAGCATGGATAAATTTCGTAAATTTTATTTAAATTCATGGCATATTTATTCGTAAATGTCGAGATAACCTCTCGAGAGTATAGCAACCTCATTAATGTATCTTTCGGGAAAATAGAAACTCCCACAAATCAAAAGGCAATTAAACAAATTAACGATGTTCCAACCCGATCTCATATCTCAAGGATAGGTCCTTGAATCGGCTCCAAATACGGCAAACTCCTTTTCATCTCGAGAGCCCCGAGTCACTTCCTCTATCTGCCATCTCCCCGATCATTAGTAAATTTCCGAGCTAAAAGGGCTCTTTGGCCCTGATCATCCTAAGTATACGTACTCGGCTCATCAAATGATGTTTTAGGACTCACTAGAAAACACTTTTTCGGAGGAACACAGGCAGGGGCGGAAGGGGCGGCGACTACGCCCCGACCGCCCTGGGCTGCCTTCCAAAGGAGACCTCCAAAGTCAAAGGGAAAACAGTGTTAACAATTTACACCAGAAAGTCTCCCATCAATCTTCTAACAATATCGTTTGTAGCTGATTGTTGGGCTGCACTCCCAAAACGCCCCCCAAAAAATATGTTAAAAATTTTCTAATCTTCGTCTATTCGGACTTCCTATGCACGAGTATACGAGTAGTATGTACAGCTTCTACATGGACAATGCCCGAAGAACGCCCCTGAAGAGCGAAGAACCCGGGGAAGAAAAGATTGGAAACCCAAAATCAATAAAATCCAACGCCGCAGGGGACACAGGCAAGTCATGGGCCGGGGCAGGGCCAAGGGCAGTAAAGTATAAAAAAGAAAATAAAATTAAACAAAAGGGACCCTTGCACACGTGTTCACAAAGGAAAACTGACCGACAGAACGACGATCGATTGCCCTTAGTCCGAAACTGTTCCACTAAAATTCGGTTTAAATTTGTGTTTTTTTCTATCCCCTTTTTTAACGACCGTCGATGAAGAGACCGCTCTTTAGTGTAACTAGATTGGTTTTCGATGTTAACAAATAGGAGTGTAAAATATTTTCCAAAAGTGCCTAGGCGCAGATAGGTTTAGAGGAGTTTTCCGATATACAGAATATATTATAAACTATACCAAAATTAGTAGAATCGCTGTAGTCGGGATTTCTAGACATTGAAATACCATGTGCGTATTTTCAAAATCATTTATTTCTATCGTTTTAACCCCAAATTAAGCCAAAGCAGACATTTTTAATACAAGGTCATTTTTAATACGGCATGGACACTTTGAAAAGGCGGTGTACATATTTGTTTGGCGTATCTTTATTATTAATTGTCCGATCTTTATAAAACTTGGCACATGAGTAGATATTATAATTTTTAGCCCTAAGCAAATTTATGTCTCTTGCTCTTACCATTTCAAATTGCAGATATAGATAAATATGAAAATTACAAAGGCGGAAAGGGGCGTGGAAAAAATTTGAAATAAACTCGATCTGTGTAAATCTATAATAGACCAAAGGTAATAAAAATTACGTCTCGAAATCTTACCATCTCGGAGAACGACATATAGACGGACATGGCTGGATCGACTCGGCTGTTGATGCTAATCAAGAATATTTATACTAGGGTCGAAAACGCTTCATTCTCCCTGTTACATTTGCACAAACTTGTACCTTAAGGTACATGGTATAAAATCAATAGAATTTTGTCACTTAACTCAAGGGACAAAAATATGTTTCAACTATAAAATTCATGGACTCATACGTACATATACATATATAGACAAAAATGTATGATTAAAATATCTGCACACAATTTTGTGTATTTCCAGCTATTAAATCCCAGTGACAAAAATAGGTATTTACAAAATGCGTGGATTAATACATGTTCTTAAGTGACCATAAGTGTTACTATATGTTCCTCTATAACAAGTTTTAGAATGTTTTCCTTTAGAACAAATTTTACAGTGTTTTTATTAGAAACAATATCTTAAAATTGTTTAGTATATTGTGTAATATATTCAACTATCTGTGCAATTCATACAATAATCGAACAAGTTTTTAATACACTTCAGGGTCATTAAAAGGGTAATAAGCCAAAATTGGGAGACAGACATTTCTAATGTTTACCCTACCATCAAAATTTATATGTAAGTATGCATTTCTGCAAGCCCATTCGATTTCTTACGGTTCAAATAGACTTGTTCGTTGGCCACCATATGGTTTTATATTGGTATTCAATTTTAACAAATAGGTGTCTAAAATTTTTCACAAATTGTCGGGTGCATATGGAAATCCATTAATCCCAATGGAGCATGGATCGTAAATAATTAACTGCAGGCCCGAAACACTCGAGACTCCACAGAGCGGCCTTTGGGCGACGCAAGGATCATATTTCAACGCAGGTCCTGGCACCAAATCCTTGTCCCGACTCCGACGTCGAGGCCGATCCCTGTTATATTTGACAACACGGATTTCATCTGTTTCCCTGGCCGTGTGTTTAATTGTCAAGTGCAGTTTCTGACACGAACCCAGCGAGCTCCTGAAATTTAATACGCTGACATGCCAGCAGATATCGTGTTCGAAATGCATATCGGGCACCCCCACCCAGGCCTCGTTTCGGATCCTCGGAGTCCTTCGACCGTTTCAAGTGCCGCCTGCCTGGGCGAGGAGGCGCAAGTGTTTACCATGCCACAATAATCTTTACTAATCAGCTATGAAAACTACCCCAATGGAGCGCTGTTATCTGCTGTAAAATGATATTTGCGTCTGGCACTGAATCAAACTCAACCATGACCAAACTAACCAAACAAATGTTTTCGAGTGCCGAAAGTTTGATTTCCATTTTCTTGGGGGCTGGTCCCGAGCCACTTGAAGGGATTGAGCTATGGAAGTAATCGATGGCTAAAGAGGCCTAAACTGCCGATTGAGGCGACCCGAATCGACGACAAGATAATGCACTCTCTCCTCACATTGGAATGCGAGTGCCTAGTAGGGCCCTAATGGCTTTGGCCTTGTCTCCAAAAGTAATTGAAACGGTGACGCCATTTAAAATTATCAAAAAAATACATAAATGGTTTTCTCCAGCGACAGTTTCGTCGATAAGACTCGGGTTTTAGGGGTACGGGCAACACGTTGGTTTCTGGGCCGACAGGTAAGACGTCGCCGCAAGACGTCTCGCGTCTTTAGCAGGACAATGAACGCCAGGACGCCGGCGCCAGCAAAATTATCCATCGTCTGGCATTTTTGTCGTTCGACTTGACATTCCTGGAATTGGCAGTACCTTTCCAGAATTTATATGGTTTTCTCCATTGTCCCAGGCAGCGCGATTTTTCACACTTGACAGGAAGGAGAACAACTAAGGCACACAACAGGTTGATGTCAACCATTCTTGCAATTGTGAAAGCAACGGCAAAATTCGGAATATACTCCATTTTAGCTTCTCAAAGATCTTTTTAAAATATACATATGAGATACATGCATACACCCATACATAGGGGTAAGGCATATACCATAACAATTTATATTATTTAAACAAAATTATATGGCATTTTCACAAAGGAAAATTAAATGGTTCATACACATAAATAGTTATTAAGGTATTTTTGATACTTTTAATGTGTTGTTTTTATTGAACTCTACCTAAGCTACAAAACAAAGCTACAAAACGCTTTATACAATTTTTAAATATAATATTTCAGACAACCAATTAATTGGCATTTATTTCTAGGGTTCTTGAAAACCATTAAATAATATGCAAACAAAAACGATTACTGTACAATATTCCATGCGGTTAAATTCAATACAAACCCGAATGTCATTAAACCGAAAACAGTGTCATGAAAAATTACAAACCGATAAAGTACAATCCCCACTCAACGATAAAAACTCAATTCAGGACACTTTCAATCGCTCAACCCCCAACAATCTCCAAAGGAATCCCGCATTTGATTTTTAATTCAATCCCTACCCATCAATCAATCAACAGAGTTCCGAAAACATCACCCTCGATTGAAACTCTATACAAAGGAATATTTTGGGGAACCTTCTTTGCCCCGAAACATATTCTTTCAACTCGAAAACATTTACATTTTCGGTACATTTTTGTGGCATTGAAGCGAAACCGAAGCCGAAACTCTTTGCATTTGATAAGACCCTTTTACCATTATGCGATTGCAAGAAGCGTTTCTGATTTCAGGCCCAAAATCGTCGTTGGACAATGGCTGGTCTAATCCCCTTTTCCGGAAGGTCACAATTGCGCCGGATTGGAGTGGCATTCGACGGTTATGGTCACGGTCATACCGGTACCCTTCCTTCAACCGCCGCTACCTCCACCCCCCACCTCCCGATTGAATATTGTTGCATTTCGGTAAAAAGGGTCCAGCGCTGCACACGTGCAAGGGTCAAAACGCAGCATCGGCAGGTAGAAGGGCCAACACAATAGGAACCCCAATGCACATCAGAAATGAAAGATAAAAGAGGATTAAACGAGACGAGAACGAAACGAGCCAAACCCTAAAATGACCCAAACCTAATGCACTTCGCAGGGGCACACAAAAAAATTGGGGATTCGGGAATTTAATTTTCTTGAAAAAAATTAAATATGTATTTTCTGATAAGATGAAACATAATTTACCACAGAATATATGCAACTATGTATGTCTGTTTGCCATTGTTTTTTACTTACAAGTGTAAACATTGCCTCTGTATATAAATTTAGTCATTAAGAATATGTAAAACCATAAAAATATTAAAAATAAAGTATAACCCATTTTTTAGACTATAAATTCTGGCTCAAAATAAGCTGTGAGATGCACTTGCCGTACATTTTTAGTTTTTGCTAATTAAAACATGGATAGGATCGTGATTTTGTTATGGTTTTTAATAATAAAGATCCTTTTTATCAATATGTCGTTACAATTTAAAGATACAGTTGAAAATTAAAGTAATTGTTATTTATATTATTGATACTACTACCGAATTTGCAAGTACAACTGAATTATTTTCAGTGTGCTCGTAACGGTCGACTAGGTGGGCATCGGCATCCATGAAAATGCAATCATCATCGTGAGGAATATCGCCAGGATCGAGCGATGATGTTTGCCGATAAGATCCAAAAACCTTTACTCCCAAAAATCCTGAACTCTAAAACACTGAGCTCTTTGGCAAATAAGAGACCTAATTTCTTTAAAATAAAACAGAAACTGTGTGTTCATGTCTCGACATGCTCGATTTTTTCGAGATCCAGAACTGTTGCACGTGTGCAAACATTGAGACTGTGGGATCGTCTCCTTTTTTACCTTTTTTTTCTGGCAATGACAATGAAAGGTTTTCGAGAATGTTCCTATTTGGTAATGGCATCAAACGATAGGAGAATACATTTGTAAACGGAGGGAGGTAGCCAAAACAATTGTTCAGAGGAGCCAACCATATTCTTTCGATATTCAATGCTGTCAACAAAGGCAAATGTGTACAAAATATATTTTAAAATATTATTCGATAGAGACGCGCTCTATGTTAGAGTTAGGAACCCATCGCCGCATAACGTTGCCAGTAATTCATTAAAATTTAAATTTTAGTAATAAACTTATTATTTAATGTTATATTACGTTTATAGAAGCACACTATCCAAAATTTTTCAAAATCTAGACTGGGCTGTTAAGTTCTCTTAATTATTATATGATCGTATACAATATAATGTACGATTATGAATGATCAGGCAAGCATTTCATAAATATAAAATTCAAAATTGATTATCGTCCTATGATAAGATATTCATTTTCAAAGTTTATCTCCCATTTTATCCCATGAAATCCGAAGTAGGAGGGCTTGATTATATCGGTCTCCAAATAATACAGAAAACCCAAACTGTCCAATAAATTTCCGAATTTCCATTTTCAAACCATTATTAATTAGTGCAGCTTGAAAATTTCACCTTACACTCTCTGAACATTAATAAAATTTACATAAAATCAACCTGATATGCCTTTCATCAACAATCAACGAGCCGAGGGGTTAACGATATGTGGTTGCCTTTTGAGAGGGTCAAATCAGGTCAGGCCATACAAGTAGTGGCTCGGATTAACCCTTCAACCTGCGAATGATATTGATATCCAAGGCATCAGACTGGTTTGGGAACCAAAGCGAAAAAAGGGGGAACCCTACACCGAAGAAGCTCGCGTAATAAGGAGCCGCAATTTCAGACGGGGGCCGCCCCTAATGATGCCGAGGATAAGCATGCCAGGACTCGACCGTTACAAGAAACCCGAGGCCTAGGGGCCGTTACAAAACTACGAAAGTAACCTTCGGGGGCCAGGGAAAAGGGCAAATAACAATTAGGAAGGCGACTCATAAACGAAGTGCCGACGAAATTCCAGTAAAATGCGTAAACCGAGCCAAAACCAAACTCTCGGATACAAAGATCCGTATCTGAACGTGCTTCTCCCGCGTCGTAAATTTTTCACGCATCAACAGAGAGCAGGTCCACGAACGGAGCCGGGGAAAGAACAACAATGACAAACAAATGCGATCGGAAGGAGCTGAAAAGGACCTGCCAAGATTTCCCAAAATGCGGCATTAATGCATATTGACTAACCTTGAGGATCCGGCGATCCTTGATCCTTGCATCGCAAGTACCCGAAAAATACGTTACTTTCCCAACTACCTACAGGTTGGGAAATGGGAAAGGGACACTGGGATCGGTGAAGGACCGAAGGACGCTGGGACGGACAAGCGGAGGGCACTTTTCGGGCTGTCTCAATGAAATAACGGACAAGTCCCTTGTCCGCTCGGGTATTTCCAACGGCGAGATTGTATCTCGCAGATACGCAAACCTATTGTTTGTCCATATCCTCCGTCTTTTATTTAATTTTCTGCTGGGATAGTGTGTCGAATTTTAAAATCTCTCCTCGCTCACATTCGGGTCGGGTCGGGTCTGGAATTTTTCGGACAAGTTCCGACTTGTCGACTCAGCACTCTCCTGGAATTTTTCGTTTCGGATTTAGGGATTTCTTCACAACAACAAATTGCGCCAGTGCGGAGCAGGTAGCAGGGGCATTGCGGGAGGGAAACAATCTCGGAGGGGTAGAAAAATCGAGAGCAGAGAAAGATCAACCAGGCATCCGAAAAATACGTTAAAAACTATGGCTTGTTGCGGGTTAAAGAACTCGATTTGATGGTACCGTACAAATAAACTTCGTAAGTAATAATGTTTTTGTTACAGAAATACAAATTATTAAAATGTAGGAAAATAAAAAATATGAATAATTGTTAAACTAATATACAAGATCCATTAAAAACCTAAATAAGGTTTTATAGAAAATATGCATGCATGTGAAAAGCTAGTAATCATTAGAAAGTTCCTAAATCATTGCAATGAATCAAATTCTGTTTATATTTTAATAAATATCATACCATAACAATTATCAATCCTTCAAATACTTCATTCAACTTGGTAAATCTAATATAAAATATATAATATTTGTATTTTAAACATTAATAAGCCGCTTTATGGTTTAAGGTATTCAATTTTGTACAATTTTTTAGCAGTACCCAGTAATGGCTTCCCAATTGCCCAGGGCCGGGCATACCCTTCTATTTGAAGGGTAGTGATCCTCTGTTGCAAGTTGCAACAATGCAGCTCTCTCCCGGGCTCTCTCGCTGCGAGTGCAACAACCACCTGCCCGCAGACGGCGATCCCATTGGCCGGGCTCTGCGATCGAGAGGCGAAACCTCTCTGCCCCGCGGCGAGAGACCCGAGCGGAGCGTATAAAAGACGCGTCCCTGCTCTCGAGGGGACCAGAACACCACCAACTCCCGAACCGAGCACTCAAGCCTCACCTTCGATCTCCAAGCCACTCCAGTTTCGAGTCCCGCCATGTCGTTCATCACTCGGGAATACAAGTTTGAGAGCAGCCTGGTGATGCAGCAGCAGCAGAAATCAGATCAGCACACGACGGCCATGCGGAGTCTGCGGAAACTGGTCAAACCGCTGCTGCGCCTCGTCAAGAAGAAGCAGCTCCTGCGCAAGACGCTCGCCGAGATCCAGAACCAGAACGCAGTCAACGCCTCGCTGGAGGACATGCGCAAGGATCCCGCCGCCAGTTGCGACAACATGGCCAACGAGCAGTTGGAGCAGCGACTGTACACCGACCTGCGGCAGTGCCCCCAGAACGTGGCCATGATCGTCCAGCAGGGCCAGCAGCAGCAGATCGTGCCCGTCCACCCGGAGCAGACCTTCATCCCGGTGCACTTCGCCCGCACCAGCAGCGGCACCTTCTTCTGGACCTCCGCCGACGCCGTGCGCCAGCACCAGGAGCACCAGCTTCGCCAGCAGTTCGATCGCTGGGTCCAGGCCTAGACACCCGATCCCACTCTCCTCCTGGCAGCTTTAAGTGCAAGTGTCTCCTTCCATTGGTCGTCGGATGGGAGCGGGTTCAGCTTCGCATGTTCGTAATCTCAGGGTGATATTAGGCATACTACACACGCAGATTGGGTCCTTTGGTCGCCGGATCGCCAAAGGAAGCGCAACTCTAATTGATATTCAATTGTCACACACTCATGGCGTCGTCACTACTACTGCAAACTCATTGTGATTCCCCGTGTCTTATTAGCCGTAAGTTAGTCTTAGCCGATCATTGTCTTCCATGTTTGTTTGTTAGGGTCTTCGAATACATATAGTAACATATAGTAAGTTCTAGGCTACGAATCATTGTCTTCCATGTAAAACTAGATGTAAGAAAATAAATGCACGAAAAACACAAGATATCCCCTGCTTTCTCATTTGAAAAGTTGAACGGTTCTTAGCAGATTGGTCTGGAAAAATCTTAGCTGCTCTCTATGGAAATCTCGTTTGAATGGCTGGAGATTGTAATGGATTCCGGTCATGCTGCAGGCCGCTCCTCAATTCCAATCAGGGTGGTTACTCATTCTTGCTGGGTACCAATCAGAGCTGATGGACCCTGCGGGTATGCAATTCGAGTTGCACGCTGAGTTCCCCATTGATAGTATCGAGCCTATTAATTTCAACTTGGAAAGGTGCAGGCTAATGAAAAAAACTATTGGCTTATAATAGTGAATTGGAATAATAGACAAAACAATAATCATGATATATCATTTACTTGACTTGCTCCACGTTCTATAAAGCTGAAACACGAAGCATAGCTGCATTTCTGAGCAATAACTTCTATGGTTTAACGTTATGACATTTGTTAGTGATAGTAGATTGTTATATTTTTGTTTTTATTTAAATAAATATGCTACAAATGTTTGTGAATTTATTGTAAATAAAGTAAAAGAATACTACCAACATTTGAAACCTATTAAGTTGAAGTTTTGTCTTGTTTGAATGAATCACCTTCTTGAATTTATCAAAAGCTTTTGGTTGAAATAAGCTGTGCCAAAAGCTTAGTGGCTTTTAAATCATGCAATAATTATCTCTTAAGAGATGTTCTTAAACTTGTATAAGTGCTTTTTTTTGCGAAATTTATAAATGTATATAAAATAAAGCAAAACGCAACTAAAATATTATGGCCCCCATAAAACTAGCATGCAGTTGGGTTACTCATACATAATTCAATTTCCTAGCCCATAAAGCACACCAACATTTCAGTTGAAAATATTCGGTTTCAGTTTATCAAAAATCTAATTAGCTTGTCATGCATTTATGCATTTTATGCAGGCTTCATTGAGGCGCTTGAGTTTCAGGAAACCTGACACTGACGACTCAACTTGAGACGCCACAAGCATAAAATTTGTAAGTACTTATGGGGAATTATGCCCGGGGAATAGGTAAGCGACCCACGACCATAAACCCCCCAAGTGCTTGGAAAGGATCCTACGCAACCCCAACCGCAGCAGCGATTGCCTCTACTCGAGTGGAATAGAAATGATTCCCGAAATCCCAAGTACCGAGTATTTCAACAGGAGACGAAATCTGAATTTCAACACGCAACGAAATTACACTTTTTTGTAATCGTGAAGACGCAACCGCAGGAACAAGTGTGAGGACAGTGAAGCCTCTCACGCCGCACAATCCCGAATTGTGCCAAAGGACCAGGAGATCTTTCAAATTCCCCATCCTCCAGAGGATTGTTCCACTGTATTCGAAGGATCTGCGGCCTACCTGTACTGATCAAAAATGAAATGTTGACGTGTAAATATTTTTCGTTTGCCGACAACATGTGTTTAACGAGGGTCTGTCACTTTTATCCTACCCTGCCAGCCTATTAACAATTAATAGCCAAAAACTAATCAAGGCATAAATTCGAGCCGAGTCCTCCGCAAACAAACCGCTCAAATTACCAACCCGAACCCAAGAAAAGGGATGATTTTTCGGTTGGGTTTTCTTCTTTCTTTTCCCCATTTTTTAAAATTCTTGCCGCATCGTCCGATAAATATTCGACTGAAATTATACTCTCCCACGAAGAGTCCGAGGGAGAGATTTATTTAGGCCTTACTTCGCACACGTGCAAGGGACCGAGCTACCTGCCCAGGAGTCGGGGATTGCGTGACGCTCAGGTCGAGGAGAAACCCAGAAACACCTGCCCCAGGACGCTACCTGATTGGCTGCCGGCTAGGGGTTGATTTCGCCAGGATCGGGTATAAAACCGGGGCCGCATTCCACAGAGGACATCACATTCAATCGCAGCGTTGAACAGTCAAGATCACCACCAGCCACGAAAGCAATACAGCCTCTACATTTGCGAAAATGGCCTACGAAACTCTGATGAACACCACCTACAGCCCTGCTGCCTGCCCCAAGAAGAACATCTACACCCCCTCGAAGGCCGTGAAGAAGCTCTTCAAGGTGGCCTGCAAAATCTTCAAGAATTCGGGTCACCAGACCCTCAAGAACCAGAGCATCATCGCCTCGCCGATCTCCGAGGAAGAGTTCCAGAACTCGCAGAACGAGCAACTGGAAGCCGAGCTCGTCGAACTGTGATTGAGGAAAATGGGAAATCCTGAAAAGCCGCCCATAAATCCTGAACAGCTTTAAGACTCCCTCGGCATCGGTCTCTAAACATCCGCCACAGCTTTACCTCGAATTTGAAAATGCATAAACTCCAGCTTTAATCATTGTCTTCCATCTATGTTTAAGAGTACGAATAAATGCATAATATTAAAACCGAAACTTGTCCAGCGTTCTTTATTTCTTATTCGAACTTTCCCTTTGTCATTGTAATTTCCTTAAAGGTTTTCCAAGAATTTGTAAGCCAAAAACCGTTCTTACCCATCCCTACCTACCTACCTACCTCCCGCCCGCCCTACCTGCCCCCCTCGGCGTTCCCAGAAAATCAAGACCCTAAGAACCTTAACTCGAAAACAACCGCGCGCGTCTCCTACCTGTTCCCTTTTGATTCAAACCTGTTGTGGATCCGAAAACTCGAAAAAATCGTTCCGAGGGAGCCGAGAAAACCTGTTACCTCGAGGCGATTTCTGATTTTCGTTTTCAGCGCTCCTTCTTAGGGTTGGGCCCGGGACAAAATAAATCTCGAATTGCATCCGAACAGGTAAAGGGGCGGAGGGCAGCGGACCCCGAGAGGTCCCTGAGATGATGAACAATACAAGGGCCGCAGCAGCGGCAAAAACACCATCCAAGCCAATCCTATCTCAATAATAAATGCGAAAAGGCCGCACGGATCGCTCCGATCTTCGAGGCACTTCCAAAAGGGGCAGCGCAGGTAACACACATAAGATTATGTGTGTGCATTATTTAAATAGGTTCTGCTGGCGGATTTCTTATTGAAAGCATACATCTAGGTACAGTTGGCGATCGACCTGATGAGTTTTACTATTACTCAGTTTTGGATTTATTCAAAATGGGGCAGGGAATATCGTTATCACGATCTAACAAATGATTATTATTCATTACAATATTAAAGATTTTAATTGATATTTTTCAAAATCATCAAGGCAGCTTATGAAAATTGGGAACTTAATAATGTATGTAAGTTTCAATTGGCAAATATTTTCAAATACCAACAACTTCTTCCTTGTCGCTCCTCTTAGGAGCTTACGTCTATTATTTAAATCTGTTTAAATTTGTATAGCCTATTTACATAAATGCATTTGCATATCATAAATATTTAAATCTACAGCATATTAAAAAAGACTAAATGTCACTGAAATTGTAAATCGAAATGCTTTTCGTTTTCTAATGTGCAAAAAAACACAATAAACACCTCTCAGATCCCCCCACACCTTTAGATACATAAACACAACTCAATCTCATGTTTCTCCCCCAATAAACTGGGGTTTGAATCTTTTGAGCAGTAAAAGCAAAACAATTATCCCACCGTAAATAAGATATAAATGCGACACATTCCCGAAAACCCCAACCAATTAATATCAAAACCACCGAAAAGAAGCCCTAGAGATGGGCACGAAAGGAATCCCCCGCCGTGTCACGTCGAGTAAGCAAAAACCAGCAGGATCCCCAGCCGAACGTGAGAGTTTCCAGGATCGTGCCTCCAAGGACCTTCTGCGCTGCCATCTCTAATCGAGCGACAATAAACCCAAGAATGAAAGTGCAATAATTGTATAAATTTGGATCTGAATGCGGCCGGTTTTCGGTTACACTGGATCAGGAGCAGATTTCTGACGAACTAGGAAAACAAACGTTAACGAAATCCAAAACAATAAATGGGTCTCCGAGTGAAGGCACGAAATGTGCTGTTCCCACGCCAAGGATTCCTCCAGGGGGATAATTGTCTTGGAAGGAGAAATGGTCCCGAGATTCCCACGCTTGCCCGAGATCTTTGGGATCTCAGGTCCTGCAGGACCTACCTGCTGCCACCGGCTAACGTGTGAAACTTCGGATCCTTGCACCTGCCTGCCTTTCGGGCGCTGCGATTGGCTGAGATGCTGCCGGATCGCCGGGGCGTCCCGAAAATGTATAAATAGCGCCGCCGGTCTTAGGGAGAGCATCACACAGCATCCGACCGTCGAGGCGAGCACAACTCAGCACACACGCTCTAATATTTTCAAAGAAAAACAAACACCCGAGAAATGTCGGCCATCAGCAAGCAGAAGAACTTCAACACCATGTACAAGTCGAAGGTTTCGCCCTCCCGCCGCCTGAAGAACCTCCTGAAGCCGCTTCTGAGCCACGTCTTCAGCACCAAGAAGGCCCAGCAGCAGCCGAAGAGGAGCTCCTACATCGCCTCCGAGGAGAAGGAAGCCGAGTTCGAGTGGCTCAACAACGACATGGATAACATGGCCAACGAGCACTTGGAGAACCGCTTGATCGACGAGATCCGCCAGTGCGCCAAGGAGGACGCCGTCATCGTGTACAATGAGAACGGATCCGGCGAACTGATGACCATCGATCAGGAGGACTACTACGTGCCCGTTCACTTTGCCCGCACCAATGCCGGCACGTTCTTCTGGACATCCCTGCAGCCCAAGGCCTGCGAGCCCTACGCCATCGAATGGAACTTCCTGGATCGCTGGGCCCAGGCTTGAAGGAAGCTTCTCCAAGCCGAACTGGACGCAGGACTTTAACCTTGAACAGAAACGGGGGTTTTCGACCTACAATTGGGAATCAACTCTTCGACTGGACTGGAGCTCGGCTCTCCAGCGGGATGGGCACTCCAAAGTTTGGGCACTTCGACTTTGGGTTCATCGGACACTGGGCAGCGCTTTCGGAATTTTCCACATCAACGAAAATTTTCGAAAAGCGGTTGGGAAAACCACAACCATTTGTGGCGGTAGAAACCCTAACAATTTACCTGCTTTTGCTGTGCAAAACCGGGTCAAAATTGTGGGGACGAGATTTGTTTGTAAACAAAAACTAAAATAAATAAAAAACCAATGAAAACTTATTTGAATTAGTTCTTATTTATGCTCAACGATAACGGATTTTCACAGGCAATTTCAACATGTGGTCCTGACTGGAAAATTGTTTATTCCAGAGGTCCTTGAAGATATGGGACATTCCCACAGAACCTCACACATGTGGCGTTCATGTTTACCTTAACCTTAAGATCTGGCTGAGATTTTTTGGGAATTTGACTGAAATTGGTAATGTTTCGGTATGCCAAGCCAGACATAAACATTTGTTCTTCGTTTTCTAATTATTAATTGTGATTTTGGTCTAACAAAATTGCGTTTGTAGCTTAAAAGACATTGAGACATTTCCAGTTTTTGGCAACATCTGAATAACATCTGAATCATTCATGATTTGAGCAGACGGTTGTAAGCTATGTATCTTGAAAATAGTTCTCTTTTAAAAAGCCAGGAACGATGCTTTCATTTTAAGCCCAATTGCTTAATTTAAAGTTTTTGTCAACATCTCAATAACATCTGAATCATTCATTGTTTGCGAAGAATCTATAAGCTATCTTTAAAACACTTCTCTTTCAAACAGCCAGGAACGATATTACGAGGTCTGCCAAAGAAATATAGTAGATTTATTGCTGCTTTCAAATTGAGCCCAATTGTAATATCCATTGTCTTGCATTTATAATTTGAGTGTTATTAAAGCACTCCCACAAAAGGCAAAATTTATCCTACAACCTGTGAAAGCTCCGGCAATATCCAGCAACTTCAAAAAGTCTCGAATTAATTGTCACAAATCATTTTTGTTAGCTTTCCCATGAAGAGATGTTTTATTTCAACAAAGGAAAAACTATTTCTTAAACAACTAAATTGCACTTAAACGTAATGGAAGACGTAGGCGACTTTGTTGTTAACTAAAGGCAACGTAGAACGCCGGCGAAGCAGTCTGATGCTTATTCTTACATCTAACAGTTTCAGGATACAAACTTAACAATGGTTAACAGAAAAAGTGTAACAAGAAGTGATAGGTGTGTCGGATCACAGCAGGACGTTCCTTGAACGTGGTTTAGATAGTATTGCACATGAAATGGGGGGGTGTTGTCCCTGGGGGGTCCGCCAAACGGAGTCGTCTGTTTGGGCACGAGTCCCGCCAAAGGCACCATTGCACTTTCCTCCAGCCCGGTCCTGTTGTCTCCTCCTCCGCATCCGTTCACTGACCCCTTGACCTTGACCCTGCCGTGTCCTTGGCGGGGTCGGTTGAAGGGGCGTGCGTCGATGGGCGGGGAGCCAAGCGGTCTTTTAAAGCTTCTGTACCAACCAAGGTTGCGCCGTGCCGCCGAGGGCACTGCGCAGTGGGTTGCGCTTGGAGCGCGTTTAAAGCTGCAACCAGCACATCTCCGGTCCTGGAACTCCGGCGAGATCCTGCCGAGATCCTGCGGAGACGAGGAGATGCGGTCGTTGACGGTATTCGCTGAGCACTGACTCTCGGCAGCGGCGATCGCCGGATTTTATACAATCCCGCGGCGACGTTGACTCCGCTGCCGCGTAAATAGAGATAAATGCAACACGACGCACACACTCACCAGCACCACTCTCGACCGCTGCCTGTTGCCTGGTCGCTCGGTGAGGTTGCTGTTGGTCTTGGTGTTTGTGTTTGTGTTTGGGTTCGGGTTTGTTTTTGTTATCATGCATTTACGCCGGGCCCTTTTCGGTTATCTGCACTCGTCGGGGCTACGGCTACCACTACCCATTTTTATGTTTATCACTTTTTACCCAACCCCGCGCTCCCGACGCCCCGCACATGATCTACTGTTTACTTCAGGTCATTCCTTTCAAGTGCACTGAGAGAAATGTGAGTCAAGTGGCAAGAAATATTGGTGTCCATTAGACTTCTGCATGAATGCATCCAAAACGACAAATGAATCACTCATTCTAGGTTGCGCACGCTTTTTTTTCATCACAGTATATTTGTTGTGTTATTTTCTTCCTGCCTATAGAGTATAAGGTACGGTAAAGAATGAGTGCAGTATTTTTAAGAACACTACAGTAATGTACAGATCTTTCATGCTAAATGCAGAAGTCTAGTGTCATGCAGAAGTCTAGTGTCCATGATATAAACTCAATAACTTACAATATACCTTTGGGTGAATCGCTTAACGTTATTAACTACCCAATTCTGGAACCCAAATATCCTAGATATCCAAAAATATAATATATGGATTTCTTTTAAGCAGCTATACAAAAATATGTATGGGATACGGACATTGTTACACTAGTGTAACGCCAAATTTTATAGATATAACCCAACATGTACAAAATATTACATACCTACTTTATCTATAATATTATAATAATACGAAATAAGGAAAAATAGATTTAAAGCTAATGCTTATATTAACATTATATAGGAAAAATAGATTTTAATATAAAGCTGATATCCACATTATATGGTATAGTACATTCTAGAAAGAATATATCCCAAATATGCATCTGTTAGGTGAATGTGATTGATAGATCATTGGCATTTAAGTTCTTTGAGTAACATTGACAATACTTTCAATACAAATATATATATAATTTTTATCAATATTCTTAAATTATATTTTACCATAACAATCATTGCGATACTAAATATTCCCCGCATTATCTGTGTTTATAGAATTCTAATAATCATAACTTATTACATTTCTCACTCGTGTTTAAATTACATAGCTTAAAGTAAATAGTGATCATTATTGATGTTGTTATTAACATATTATTCAATGACATGAATAATGGTAGAAAGTCCCTCGCCATTTATCAAGTATAACTTGCTTCCACGAAATTGAAATTTGTAAGGAAATGTATAATTTAATTAGGGAATCGAAACATTTTTGCACCGTGTACTTGACGTTGGCCACTCGGTTGACTTTGTTGTTTCCCCTGCGCCGATGGCTGGTGTGATTTGTTTTCGTTTAATCTTTTTCCTCACGCACGTTCGGCAGCATCTCCATCTCCGTCTCCATGGGACAGAGGGTCCCGCGTCCCCGGCTCCCTTTCCGCCGGCTCACGATTTTAACGATCCCGCGGACCCCAAAACGAGAATCGGCCCTCGCCGGCGGAGCTTGTGTGCACTCCACAGATAAAATTCTGGTGCACACATGTGGACCGGACCCCGGCACAGATACAGATACAGATACACTTTCAGATGCACATACAAATGCAGATGCGGATACTCAGATACACACTGCAGCGTACTACGCCCCTCTGGAAATGCAGTTTAATGACCGTTCATGACCAAGTCAATCAGATGCGGGACTATTTACGCATAGCGAAATCGGGGGAACCGCTGCCACCTCGAATAGCGCAGACACCCTCAGGATGGGGGACCTTTCAAGTAACCATACGAGTACACTTGAATATTATTAACAACGAAATCTTGGTTGAACCGATAGCGGGTTATGCTGGTTAATTTGATAGTTTGTCAACAATAAATATGATGTGAGATTTGATCGGACCGAAAGCGGTTATTTAAAAACCCATGACAATAGTTTAACATAACTGTTACAAACTGTTAGCTAATAGACGGCCTACCCACTCCAAAATTCTCGGAAATGTTTAAAATATTAGCTTTCTTTTCCGATACATGCATTTGTTTATCTAAGACTAGATAGGGCAATTGGAAGGGAAGCCCAACATACTCTTACATTTGCGATAGGAAAGGAAAATATTTATGTGCATACTGGTTTTTGGCATAAATCGGTTTAGTGTCCCTGTTCACCCGGGGTCTTATCAATAAAAACCTCTACAATTACCAAAGACAGCAGGTAGGGAGATGGCCACAATCGCTTCCCCTAATCATTTCCTTTTCTCCTCGGAACCCTCTCCATTGGCAGCCCTGGGAACGCACGTTATGCGTGCGCTCCTCACGCGCAGGACACGTTCGGAAGGAACCGTGGGAAACGCCGGGCCGAAGAATCGGAGGCACCGAAGGTACGAGTATAATAAATGCACCGGACCCTAGAATAGGGCAACAATAGCCAAGGGCAGGTCCCGGTCCCCCGCACCCCAGCCATTTCGAATTGAATTAGAAAAGGTTGCCCAGGTGGAGTTGGGGGCAGGCTTCAAAAGCAATCAGATGGAAATCAAGCAGCCAAGTTAGCAGTCAAGTCATGGTAAGTAGACAACCAACCACTCAGAGAGCCCCTACAAAAATATCCGTTAAGAAACCAACCCCGAAACATCCAATCCAAATGTAACCGAAATTGTTTGCTTTTGATGAGATTTATTATTCTACGCCATGCACAGATTTTCTGACTGCAAGAACAAAAATACCTGCTGCATAGAAAGGTTATGAATATTGATATCATAACTCTCTGTATCACTGACCTTTGCAGATACGCCTGAGACAACTTGTTCTTCTCCTTGCGATCGGCAGTGTCCACGATTACGTCCATGTGAGAGATGAAAAGGCGTTCTTTTTATTTCCGAGTCAGTATGAAAAAACCGAGTATTGCATTAAGGTAAATTATCATTAGGCTTGCAATTTGTACCCATCGATTGCGAGGAAATTGGGTTACTATGGCAAATTTGGTCTTTTAGTTGGTCGTGGTGTGTCGCTATGTGTCGGACCAGCCAAAGGACTATACGGACAGCGATGAGTTCGGCACCAATCCAGGGGAATCGGATACTTTTATGAAAGATATCAGGGAAGATTACGAAAAAGCTCAGTGCATTCCCGTGGGCCTCTCGGCCGGTGAACTGAAAACCTTTTGGGAATTGACCGCCAAATGGGAGAAGCAAATTCGGATATCGTTCCTCACCGAAAAGCTGTTTGTGGTGTTGAGCGAGACCAATGACGGCCGTTCCATCAAGGTCAATTTTGGCTCCATTGTGGGATGGTGCAACGACACCAAAAGACCTCATCCCAGAATTGTAGTGAACAATATTAGGCCAGCCCTTGGACCAGCCGGGAAAAATACTGAAGACACGTGCCATGAGGTGACCCCAGTTAGTAAATGGGTTGGTCCTGAAATCAGTGGAACAAATCTGCTGCGTAAGCTTGCGAACAGATTCCCAATAGTACTCGAAAAACTTGAAAACTACGCAAAAAGAAATTGCTGTCCCTACGAAGCCATTCGAGGTCGTATCGAGATCGTAAACGATGGTATTGACTTTCTTCAGGCATTGCAGGGCAGCGATTCGGATATGAAGCCAAAGTATTCGGGACCTATAAATTCCGATTTTGCGAATCTCAAGGATAGACTGGACAACCTTATTTTAATAACAGACAAAAATGCCGGTACGAATTACTCGACTGGCAAGTGCTGCCCCGGCGTAATGGATAAAATTAAAAATTTGGAAAATAGTTTTGGAAATATTGCCAACTCATCCAAGCCAGACTTCGATTGGGGAGCTTTAAAGGCACGGCAACAAGGCGTAGATCAAAGTTATGCAGATCACCTGCAGATGTTTCACAATCTTGAAGGTTTCAACGCCAATCAGAGTAACAACAACGACTGCTGTGGCAATCAAAATACTTCGATTTACGAACTCCAAAAAGGGATGAAAGACTTTAATTCGCTCCACGGTCTCGAAAATCTAGAGAAATTTCTGAACCCTTTGAACGAGATCTTAAACCAAACAAATGTAACGCTGTCAAGCTCCGAAAATCTAAATTCCACGGAAATGCAAATTCTCGATAAACTTTCTTTGTTATGCGATAAATGCACCCACGCACCGATCCGTAGTAGGACTCAAATGCTTACTACTAAAATAGATGCATTGAATACGAAATACGACAAGATAAACTTCTTGCAGGGGGTGAATTGGGCGAACCTAAACGAATCCATTAATGAGGTAAACTTAAGAGTAAAAGAAATACCCAAAATTATAGCCAATCTCGAAAAAGGCGAACAAATTAGGTTACGAACAAGTCTTGATGCTCATATTGCTGCAGCCGACTCCATGAACAGAGTAGATAATTGTTTGCAAGAAATATCAAAGGTAAGAGACACTATTGAAGATGCCGAACGTAGTCACAGCAAGAGCTTATTTATCTACAAGTTAAGTTCTTCTGATTTGAAAAATCGGCCGCAGGAATTCAATGAAAGCCTAACAAGTTTAGAGGACTCTATCCTCAAGTTCAATATAACTCCTCAGAGAAAAATTTTGAATCCCATGGAAACCGAAATGGACCAATTGGAAAACGAGCTTAAAACAATTTTGAATGTGGATTTAAATGATCTGGCCAAGGAAATCCAGGATCGCAAAAAGCAAATCGATAATGAAAACGAAAGGTTGCAAAAGCTCCTTGACGACAGCTTTGATAAAATAAAACTGCAAATGGAGGAAGCTAAAATGGAGGAGGATGAAATGGAAAATAGATTAACTCGGCTGGAGGGCGAAATGAAGTTAAAACCGTCGGATGACGCCGATCAAATAAACCAACTGACTCATTCATTTCTCAGGGTCCAAAAAAAGAAGACAAACAATTCAACATTGAATCGCATTGAACAACTGCAAAAGCAACTGAACAGTCTCAACGAAAACATCGCCAAGGCGACTGAAGATGCTGACGAATGCCACTATGAGTGCGATTTTGGGGAGCTCCCCTCCATCGATCGACTAATGGAACGGATCCAAGTCCTAAAGAAAAAACTAACCAAGAAGCATATGTAGTTCGGTGTATTAACATTTTAAAACAAAATAAATATTTGAAAGAGTAGGTACCTATTATTTCTATCCTTTTTATACCCGGTGGACTCGTACGAATGTATGTACACGCTGAAGAATGTGCCTAAAGATAGCTGCACACAATTGCTATTATTAAGGGAATAATAACGAAAAAAGGGTTGGTATAATATACAAATTCTCAATATTTATCAATGCTCTAAAAATCATGACTCCTGGTATTTGTCTTACTAACTTTTTTATGTTGATATGAAAGTGGTTTGGTTGTGTAAATCCCCACACTGTTAAAACCCGGCTTCTTTTGGTTAAATTGGTTGTTTTTGATAATTAAAAAATGAGTATTTGAGAATAGTTTTAAAAGACCCGCCTTCATAAACATTGTTCAACACTGAATGTCACCTGCTGATCGAGGGACATGTCCGTTATTCTTGGTCACACTGTGTGTACCGCTAATTTTGTTTTCATTTTCTGGAAGTCTGGGAAGTCATCTGCTGATCGCGGGACATGCCCGTTAGCTTTGGTCACACTGTGTGTACCGCTCATTTCGTTTTCCTCATTTTCTGGGAAGTCTGATGTAGCGTGAGTTCGACCCCAATAATAGGAAAATCACTGACAAGGGCCAGTTTCAGGGCAGAAGAAAGAATGTCGGACAGCGACGACAGCAGCACATCCTCGTACAACTCCGCCGAGGGCGTCCAAGTGCGGTTCTTGTTGCACGAGAGCGAGGTGGAGAACCTTGAGGAAAAGCTCCAGAGGATCGTTTACATCCAGCAGACGGATGTCAAGTATCACCGCGCCCTGGCCGACATGCGGGACCAGAGCATCCTCTCGCTGGTGGTGGAGCCGAGCTTCTATGGGCGCCACCAGGCCACCTCGGTCCTGGCGGTGGCCACCGCCAACGAGACCTACATATTCGACATCAAGGCGCTGGGCTCGATCTTTCCGGAACTGCGTCGGATTCTCGTCGCGGAGCAGCCGCGGAAGGTGGTGCACTACGGCCACCGGATTGTGGACCACCTGTTCCACCAGCACGGCTTCCGTTTGGGCGGCATTTGCGACTGCTTCACGGCCTTGTGTGTGGCCCGGCGGGAGTGCACGCCGTGCACCCTGCCGGAGGCCATAAGCCTGGTGTTTGGACTGCCGCCAGAGGAGCTGGTGTGCACGGAGCTTTCCTCGACTATGGAATCGCTGCGCAACTTCAGCGGCCGGCCGCTGACGAACTCTCAAAAGAATTACTTGGCCAGGATCACCATTCTGCAGATGAAGCTGCACGACCGCCTGATCTACGACCGAATCTGTGCGGACGTCCAGCGCATGTCGATGGACTTCAGCACCAACTTCTCGAAAATGAAGCTGGAAAGCTCCGTGGGCCTGGAAATGGGCCCGTCTAGTCGCTTCGGCTTCGACTCCATTGACCCCCACTACAGGATCGACAGTGGAGGACTCGAGGAGCTCCTCTGCCACCCCACGGAGATCGACGATCAATAACTAATCCGAAATCAAATTGATGTCTGGCAGAGCTGTTTTATTAAATACTATAGCATTAACAAAAAATTATAACATGATTGTTCTTTGGCAGTATGGGGGAAAAACATTTAGGAGTTTACGTAAACAATGCACCCGCCTGGGGAATGCCCTATATACCCTTTGGTGACCAGTGCTTCAATCGCGGCGTTAATAAGGTCAATATTCGGGTGGAAATGGTTGCTCACCTCCTTGATCACAAAAGCTTTTAGCTCGATACGAGGCAACGTCTTGTGCTTTTTCATAACACGCACTACGGCTGCTTCGAGAATGGCCCTTCTGAATTTCAACAAATACTCCTGCTCTTTGGAATTAATGTTCATTATCTGGTTCTTGGGCTTGACGTCCAAGCGTCGATGTTTGCTGCTGAAATCGTTGTTTAATTCAACAACGTCGGTCGTGCCAATCTGGCCTCCGCCGGATCCGCAACGGGTTAGTATCTGCTTCTCTATTAGTCGATTCAAGTGCTGGAAAAAAAGACTTCTAGTTAATTGATTAGAAATTTAGGTAAAGTCGTTTACCGGCATGATGGTAGACAAGTCAATACACAGATTGTCCATTAACTGCCCGACTGTGAACTGCTCCTGAAGATTGAATTGCAGCAGCAGCGCCAATTGGAAGGTAGTAACTTGTACAATGAAGGACGTCCCCTTGTAATTCAACCTGACATGGGCAATCGAGCTGGCCCAGTCAAATTGCACATTAGTTCTGGGATTTGCCGACTTGAAAAACATCTCGAACTCCCGCACGGCCCGCTGCAGTTCAGGGGGCAACTTCAACGTAGATTCGCAATCCGAATAGCGCCAAAATATTTTTATGTTAAACTCAAATCCAAGCTCTACGTTGCTCAAGTGCTTCTTGAATGCCGTTTGTAGCAGCTTGGATCTTTCGAACTCCCTCAATTGGATTACTTGGCTCATTGTGGCTTCGTGTCCGAACCTCCCGGTCAACAAAGAAACCATCAGCGACTCGCGTTCGTCCGAGACCGAGGTATCTTCGATTTGTCGTTTCCTGAGAAACTTTTTGCACAGCCCCATAAACACATCCTTGTCGTAAAGGAACTCCACGGCTGCAACCACACGCCTAAGCTCGCACTTGAACGCCTCCTCCAGAAGCGTCGAATTTGTCATCAGTTCGTGACAGTACAGGGCCAATCGGTTGGCGCAGTTGTTGCGTTCCGTGTTAATCACGACTTCCAGCACCTGATCAATGACGGCCCGCAAGGGCTTGTGGTCTCTCAGGGCCCACTCCAGCTTGCCCTGACGCACGTCAGCAACGGCCCCGACGATCCTGGCTCCCGTCGGCTTCTCGAACGCCTCCTTCAGCCTGTGCTGTATGTGGTTCTTCAGGAGTTTCGTGCAGCTAGGCTCAGTCTCGATCTCGGGGAAGGCCAGGCAGGCGACTCCGAGGAAGTGCTTCAATTGGAAAAACGCACTCGTGTCCAATAGTGTCTCGTATTTGCGTAGAGTCTCGTTTTTGAAGAACGCCATCACATGGGGATCGAACACATTGTTCAGTTTTTCCGGCACTGGGACATTGTGGCCCGGATCCATGGCAAACAGCTCGGCTGTGCACAGGAGCGTCTCGTAGTAGGGACCCATATCAACATCCTGTGCGAGCAGCAGCCTATTGAGGCCGCTCACCAGCGCCTGGTCCACTGACCTGTAAACCAAACGCATCCACGTGATCACGGCCAGGCGGTAGACCTCAAAAACCTCCTGATCTGTCTCCTTTTGCTCCCGCTCTACCTTGATCCAGTACCTGTTGAAGTACCCGCAGCAGCGGTTAAACTCTTCGCTGGCCTTCCGGTACGGCAGCCAGGCCTCCACGTACTCCGATAACAGCTGCCCCTCGTCCGTGATCTTCTCCAGACCTCGCGCCACTATCTGGAGCCGTCGGTCGAGGAAGTGGGACAAGGCCCTATAGAAATAGCGGCCTGGCCGCTGGTACCCCTCGCCCGTGCAATTACGATACACGATCTCGTAGAGCTTAAAGATTTCCTCGTCGTCCAAGGACTTGCGCTCGTCGAAGAGCTTCTCCAAAAAACTCAACACCTGGTTCCAGGAATCGCCCATGACAGTCCACTCGGCCTTAACTCGCTCCTCGCGGTTCATTTTCGAAGTGAGTTTCAAGTCTCTGCAAAATACCAAAATGTTACCATTGTATTGTCGGGAATCCCCGAAAATGTACCAAGCAAACAAACGTAAAAACAGCGCTTAGGGGTTTAAAAACCTTGCGGGCTTTTTGTAGAAAGTTTTAACTAAATTTTCCAATTTATGGCGCAAGAAACTAGGAAGTTATATAGAAATGAATAATTTTTTGTTAACTACAATATGACAATACAAAAGCCTGGGAACGAACTCTGGTGGCCTGGTTTTCTCATAGCCTACTAGATGTTTTTAAGAATTTTTAGTTAAATTAGACTTGAGCAGGAAACTCGCAAATTAATAAATAATTTAATGACCTTTCATCGGGAAAAAATCAGGAAATTTGCTCAATAGAGATGTGCAAAATACAATATATCCGACCGCTCTTTGCGGATCGTTGCCATTCGCCACGAAGCGCGTGACTCTAACTATCGATTGCTGTGGCCGGCTATCGCACTTGCATCTATCGAAGGTTCGCCGGCCGAGTGGCACGTGTAGTTAAGTAAAAAGTTAGCTTTTTGGCTTTTCGCAGCGCTCCCAGATTGCATTTAAAAGGAGAAATGGTGAGTTAGCAAAGGGCCGAACAATGTACCATTCAGAAACCAACAACAACCGAGCTGTAGCATCGACTTCGAGAAGTTTCCACCACCCCCACTCCCTTGGGCTGTTGTGTAACAGCCCGACGACCCTTGCTTGTGTTATGTATGTTTCTTATGTTTTCCTTGTTTGCCAGGCCGCCGCTATCAAGAAGATCATCCCCATGCTGGACAGGATTCTCATCCAGCGGGCCGAGGCCTTGACCACGACGAAAGGCGGCATCGTCCTGCCCGAGCAGGCCGTGGGCAAGGTGCTCGAGGGCAAGGTCTTGGCCGTGGGTCCCGGTCCCCGCAATGCTGTGAGTATTTCGCAATGGCAGTCGATTTGTCGGTCATTCGATGCTTATAGTTTGGGACTATTTAAGCACATTTAGTTTTTATGTAATTCCCAAAGAACATGGTGTTCTAGGGGCTTCTATGCCAGAGTTCCCATCACTAACCCACTCTCAGAAATCGATTTTAAACTTTCAATGCTTTGATTATCTTCCTATGCCCCAGTGTCCATCTCTCATCTGGGCAAGATGTCCATCTTTTATGTAATTACTTGGGGCATTTATTTATAGTTTCTATGCCTTAAATTCCCTGAGAAAAACTTGAACTTAATGTTAAAAAGCAATTCAAATAATGCTTTGGGTGACTACTCTTGAAAACCTTAATAATTCCGGTTGGTCCCGTTCCCTGCAATGCTGTGGGTATTTCACAATTGCAGATGAACTCACAGTCATTCGACGCTATATTATTCATTTATGTAATTCCCAAAGAATACGATGTTCTAGGGGCTTCTATGCCAGAGTTTCCATCACTAACCTACTCTAAACTTTCAATGCTTTGAATAACTTCCTATGCCTTAGTGTCTTTAATCTAGAAGAAGCGTAAATCTTTTTAGAGATTTAGAGTTTATCTTGAAAATTCCCTGATGAAAAGTGGGAGGCTTCTATGTTTTCATCACCCCGTCTGCTTTAGGAAACCTTTCAACCTTTCATTTCAATCATCTGCAATAACAAATTGCTTTCAGAAAGTCATTAAGATAAGTTCTAGTCTCCCAAACATCTGCAACTATTATTGAGTTGTAATCTGAATTTGAATACACTTCTGGGAAAACTATTAACTTTTGCCATGCCCTCCCAGTATTATTCCCTAAGAAATAATGATTTTAATTGTATTCTCCCTTTGACAGACCACCGGCAATCACATTCCCATCGCCATTAAGGAGGGCGACCGCGTTCTGCTGCCCGAATTCGGAGGCACCAAGGTCAACATCGACGGCGATGAGAAGAAGGCGCTGTTCCTGTTCCGCGAATCCGATATCCTGGCCAAGCTGGAATAGAGTCTCCCCAGGAGCCCGTCTCACAATTCTATGAATTCTATGTTTTCTATTAGTACGTAAAGCACACAGGCCACAGCCCCAAAACAAAACTACAATAAACGCTGATGCAATATTTTTATTTGCATTGCGCATGGACAGATGTTGAATAAACTCCCAGTTACTTGTTAAAATCCACCAGAGTGGGAATCTTTGTAGATCAGCGTGGGTTATAGAGGGACTTTCTGCGCAGAAGAGTTGAAGCTAATGCTATCACTCAATTAGTTGATTAAGAGCGCTTCTAAATAAATTCCAGGTAACATCATGATTTAAGCGGATTATAAACTATAATCCGAGGAAATAAAGATGTCAGTTAATGAGTGTTTCTATCTTTGATCTGCTATAAAAAAATATCAGTTCAATGAANGATCTGCTATAAAAAAATATCACACTAAGAAAAGTTCAATGAGTCTTTGAATTCAGTCCATGGAAGTTAAAACTAGCTGTAGCACTCAATAATTTAGGATGTTGCTTAAGAAATTCCAGATTAAACATGGTATTTTATCCTTAATCTTAAAACAACGATTGCAAGGAAGGTGTAACTAACACTATAATTTCTTCAATCTGCTCCAAATGGCTTCAAACTAAGTTGATGTCAAGAGGATCTGGAGATATCAGCGTAATTAGGCGGGTTATAAAGTTTCATACAGGAAATTTGAATTTAGAACACTCAAGAATTTAGGACAACGTTGCTTAAGAAATTCCAGATCAAAAATGGTATTTTATCCTTAAACTTAAAACAACGATTTCAAATGTATGACCAAAAGAATCTTGGACGATAAAAGCATAGTTGAAGCGGGTAATTTCATCCAAGGAAGGTCCCTCAATGATGTGTGCCATATGGATCCATCTTCAATCTGCCCCAATGACTTTAAACTAAGATGATGTCAAGAGAATCTTAAAAGATCGTAATCAGGACGGGATATATGGTTCCATCCCGGAGAGTTGAAATCGCCCAGAAAACACTTCACATCCCTTGTTTAAGTATACGAAAGCTATATTTGAACTCCTACTTATGACTAAAGGCTAATCCAACTTGAGGTTGCTGAGGCCGTAGACCTGATTAAAGGCGGAGCGTCGCTTGAGGTCCGGCAATCCTTCGACGGCCGCGCGTTCCCGGGAGATCTTCACGAGCGCCTCGAAGGAGCGCGGCTCCCAGATGGCCAGGTCGGAGAGCATTTTCCTGTGGGAGATTGCAAACGGTTAAGCAGGGCTAGGGTGGTACAAAGGGTGACCCACTTGTTGAGCAGGATGTCGGAGCGGGCGAGGCCCTCCTTGAAGGTCTCCAGGCCCAGGCCGTACTGCTGGCATCCCGCCTCCACACGCGTGCTCCACAACTGCGACATGTCCAGCTTCTTGAGCTTGCGTCCCTTGGTGGCATAGGCCAAGGCCCGGTGCACGCTCCTGATGGCGAAGGAGTACACATTCCGCGTGCGGCTGCGATAGTGCTGGAAAACAAACATGACACTAAGATGGGGTTTCCTCCAAAGGATCTCGGACTCACAGCGGCCAGTTTGAAGATCCGACGCTTGCGCCAGAATTCGTCGGGGCCACGGGCCCGCACCAAAAGGGGCAGGTTCAGGAAGACCATGGCTGTAGTTCACCCGTTTTCCTTGCTTCTTTAATTAATAACTTTTCGTTTTTATTTTACATAACCTGCACGCCGGTTATCGGGCTATCGATAGCGGTGGAGTCAAAATAACTATCGGAGACAACTGAATCATATAAGGTTTATTTGGCTAAGAGGTTCCTATTTATGTTGTCCTAATAATTGCTACATTTTATAATAAACACCACTAGCTTATGCTATTGATAATCTAAAGGCATAGGTCTGTGGCTCAGAGAAACATTACAAAGACTTAAATGTTCCTTTGGATGGAGTCAAAATATATAAAAATTCAAAATGATCTAAGCAAAAAAATTGACATTTAAGATTATAGTGCAGATTTAAGGCCTTTGCAAAGGTTTCACATAATGAACTAAGACATATGCGATTATAATTATTAAAATATGTGATTTTTACTAGTTTTACTAGTTGCGATAAGGGTAGTCCTAATAATGCTAGTAATAATGCTAAGTCCTAAAAAAACTGTTTGATTGTTGTAATAGGTTTATCTAAAAAAGTAACAAACTTGATCTATCTATAGATCTCCCACACTTGAATTAGTGCGTCTTAAGTGGGAGCAATTTTATAAAGATTATTGTAAAGAAATATATGTTCCTAAACAACTTTGCTTATGTGTTTTTATATTTAGATTGGAATTTGTTAACTTCAGGGAGTAATACATTTATAGTAATACTTCAGGAAGTAATACTTTTATATTGTAACTACAAATTTAAAACATTTATAAAAAACCTAATAAACAATTGTTGAGTTTCCATTAGTTCGAATTTGTGTACCCGAATATGGAAAAACGTTTGAAAAACCTTATAATACACCGTTACTTTATTGTATTTAAAATAACATCAATGCACTCAAGTGATGAGTTTATAAATTCGAATTTGGGTAACCAATCAAACCATAGCTTTTCTGACCGTACGTCATAGGCGATACGCACTGTGGCGGCTATCGATATCGCCAGTTGCCGGTTTATTTACTTTTCTGGGCTCGGGACCAAAGCAAATGTTTTAAAAACCCCAAATTCGCGGCTTCCACTTGACACCATCGGCCCCGAAAGCGTCCTGCGGAGTGGACATGGTTGCAAACGGCGGCCGGAACTCGGCACAGGCGTCCTCGGGGGGCTCCCCCGTGCGCTTCAGCCTGTGCTACGATGGACGCATCAGCTTGTACTGCTTCCTGATCACCGCAGGACTCATCCTGATCCCCTCCGTGCCCCAAATCCACTTCGGCATCGTGCCCCATGTCTGGGGCGCCGTCCTGTGGGGCCCGGTGCTGTACTACGCCCTCATAAACATGATCATTCGCTTCGTGCTGCGCAACCACGACTACCAGGTGAGTCATCCCGGCTCCCGTCTCGGTTCCCGCCCATTTAACGCTTCTCTGCGCAGGTGGCCATTCGCGCCTCCTTCCTGGGCTTCGTGGCCGCCGTCAGCGTGCTGGTCATCTGCTTCGCGCCCCTGGCGTGGCAACAGTTCGGCGTCTACGGCTGCTTCATGGCCATGTTCCACTACTCGGAGTTCCTGGTCATCGCGTACGCCAATCCCCGCAGCCTCAGCCTGGACTCGTTCATGCTGAACCACTCGGTGCACTACGGCCTGGCCGCCACCGCCAGCTGGCTCGAGTTTGCCCTCGAGCTCTACTTCCTGCCCGAGTTCAAGAGGTTCGGCTGCATCTGGCTGATCGGCGTGGCCCTGTGCACGTTCGGGGAGGTGGTGCGCAAGGCGGCCATCATCACAGCGGGACGGAGCTTTACGCACTTGGTTGGTATTCCCACCTATCCTTGGGGGTCTGTGCGTCGCTGGATAATTGCATCATTAGCTCCAGAAGATCGTTGCCGTTTAGGTTGCGGGTATCTAAAGGAGGGAGCGGTAACTCATCGATCGGCCAAAAGTTTAGTTTATGTGTCTTGAGCTCTATCAAATTGTTAATGGTCAAATTGTATAAAGCAAGTAGAGATTGTTGCTGATTAGTTAGGTATGTCAAATGTCTTCTAGGATCCCTGGTAGTTTTGGGCTTCTCTGGATAATACTGATATCACAAGCTCCAAGGGATTGTTGCCAACTAAAAAGCAAGAAGGAAGCAGGATGCTTAGTTTGTGTCTCTCGAAATCCGTCAAATTGTTGATGGTTAGGTTATATGAGTTTTCAAAGCCAGCAGAGGGAAGACCTATCAGATTGTAGTTGATTTTCAGACACTTGTGGCCTATCAGATTATTGTTAAATAAGTTATTCTGGTTTTGAAAGCCATTAGAAAGCGATCGATCTTGATATCTAAACAATGTTATCCTAAACAGATTGAGAGAGGAAGCTCATCAATGGGCTTACAAGTCAATGGGTTTTCAAATACTTATATCCTAAACTTCCAAATTGTTGCTAAATAGGTTATGCGGAAGTTAAGAGTGGTTCTTTATCAATCGACCTAGATGTGAATGGTTTTCCAAAAACTACAGGCTAAACTCTTGCCAGATTGTTGGTAAACACTTTATGAGATTTTAAAGTACAGATATCTCCAGTTTTTTTTAAATAATTTTATCCTAAAATCGCCATCGGATGGCTGCTGATTAAGCTCGGGAAGAGAGAGGTAGCTTACCAATCGTCCGGAATGTGTTTTCGCTTAAACTGTATACCAATCTGTATCAGGATTGTTGTTGATTTAGTTATAGCTGATAGCCGATGCCTCATACAGTTTCAAAGCTTCACTACATAGAAGTTTATATAGTAATCGCGAACTATTGATAATCTTTATTTTGCAGGTGCAGGCGGAGAAGCACGCGGACCACAAGCTCATCACACACGGCATATACGGCTGTTGCCGGCATCCGTCGTATGTGGGATGGTTCTGGTGGTCCATCGGCACGCAGATCATACTCCTCAATCCCCTCTGCATTTGCATTTACACGGTGGTCAGCTGGCTCTTCTTCCACGACCGCATCTACGTCGAGGAGTACAACCTGATCAACTTCTTCCAGTCGGACTACGTGCTCTATCAGAGGCGGGTCCCCACCGGCCTGCCCTGTATCCGGGGCTATCGGATCGAGTAGTGGCGCCGACCTCCGCGGGTCAATGTCGCAAGGCGGGAGCAGCGATCGTCGCCGGGCCAAAACAACAAGTTCTGTTCTAGCTTTAGACTGAAACAAACAATCGGCTATTGTCCAGCCAAACCAAAAACAACACTGCACACTGTATTTTCGAAAATAGGTTTTCATAAACTAGTCAAAGCTCAAGCTGATTGTCTTATCGGATGCTGATGGGCCAAGCAAAAGGAGGCAATCTATGTTAGCATACGGGAAATTTATGGCAGTTGTATTTCAGCCAGAGGGACAATGAATTTGTAGATTTCCGCGTGTTCCTAATCGCTGCCCACTATCTAATCGGAAGTGTCAGGTAGAGCTGATGATTCGCTGTACCACAGGATTCCCTTGATGGATGTTTCTCGATTCCAAAGTCCCTTTGATTGATGTGGTCTGTTTGGCAAAGCCCACTCAAATCGGCAATAGATTACTCCTGTGATGTGCCTTTCGGTGGCAAGATAGGCAATTACGCAAGCGAGGCAATCTATGGCACGATAAGTGGATCTTATCGGGGGCATTGGGCAACATGCCATTCGCACCATTCACACCATTCACACACCTTATCATCCAAACACTCAAAAGGCAATAAACAAAAGCGTGGTTCAAGTTGTGCAAACAGTTGACTCGCGTGTGTTTGTGGTGTTCTCGCCTGTGTCACATTTGTTTTATTATCAATTTAAATTCGAATATTGCTCTATCTATAAGACACAAGCCTCACTCTTGCTATTTGTTCATGTCACTCCACATGTGTATGTTTTTCTTTGTCGTTCGTCTGGTTGGTTGTGTGTCTTCTGGGTGCGTGTGTGGATTATATGTACAAACAATTATCAGTGTTAACAAAATGTCTTAGTCACTCTCTTTACTTAATTAACAATTGCAAAATCTAGCTGCGCTTGGCCGGCCCCTCGCACCCACCGTGATCCGTTCGTTCTATTTTGCGGTCGTTTAAGGTTTCTGTAGCATCATATCGGCGGCAGGTTACTCGACGAACTGCGGCTCGCCGGAGTACGTGCATCCGGGATTCTTGATGATGTGGCCGGCCGCGTAGTTGCCGCACCGGATGCACACGTCCAAGGCCTTGCCCAGCACGAACTGCGAGAGGAAACCGCCGACGAATGCATCCCCAGCGCCATTGGTATCGACAATCTCATGCTCCGCCAATTTCGTGACCGGGAACTCCTGCACCGAGTCCTGCTGGATGAGCAGCACGGGATCGCAGCCCTGCGTGAGGATGGCAATGCGGGGCCGGCACGGATTGAGCTTGTCAAACGCCACCAGCCGCTTGCCAATCTCGCGCAGATCCCCGCTCGGCCAGTTCTGGCCCTCGGCGAAGGCCTGCGCCTCCGTCTCATTGCCGAAGATGATGTCCACGTACGGCAGGACGGCCAGCAGCGGTGCCATGTAGTATTGCGATATGAATGGTGCGCTGAGGTTCATTAGGAACGGTCGGTTCTTCGCGTGCGCGGTCTTGGCCACCTGCATGATGCTCGGCGGGTTCACGGTGAGGAAATAGCCCTTGAAAAAGAGACAGGCGGATGGTTAACAGAATACACAATTATTACTATACAAGATGGGCAAATTGCCGATCCATTTCGATCCCCTGGTGACCCCTCAGAGCCCACTCATTCAAAGCAATCGCTGAGTAAATTGAATAAGCAAATGCCCAGGCCATGGCAATGTCTTTGGAATGCC